>CM054183.1:7106474-7533974 GCA_028829895.1 Sinotaia quadrata
ATAATTAATCATTAGGACACGTGACCTTGATAGACTAATTATTCATTATGACATGTGACCTAGATAGAATAATTATTTTGTAGGACACGGGACTTTGATGGGCTAATTATTCACCCAAAACTAAACTGTCTTGGAAATTTAGGCCTTTTAGTTTTTAAGGATGTTTCTGTGATTCTAATATTTGCTTCTCAGAATAAGTATTTTTTAATAGGCACAATATATATATTTAATCTAAGTTCATCATTGTTTAATCTTGCGTTCAGGATTTATTATAGCCGCATTTCTTTAGGCATTGTGTAGAATTTAATGTGCGCGCGCGTGTGTATGTCAAATTGCGAGTTTTATTTTGTCTTTTGTGTGTATTGCATGCCACATATGCGGGGTTTATTGTGTCTTTATGTGTGTATGTATGCCAGATATACGGGTTTCAGAGTGTTTTGTGTGGTGGTGGTGTGTGTGTGTGTGTGTGTGTGTGTGTGTGTGTGTGAGTGTGTGTGTGTGTGTGTGCGCGCGCGCGTTTTTAGCGTGTCTTTATGAACATGAACATTGACTTTTAAGCTGTAGTATGACAGACGACTAACAAACTGTGTACGTTTATAACCCCTCTACATCAGAACACTCTTGTTACATTTTAAGAAATGATTATTACAAATATATTGATAACTGAGAGATACGTTCGATATCTTTGCACACGGCACACAGAAAATATTTTTTAATTTTTTTATATCTCTCTTAAAATCATGTACACATGCACCTTTTATTCTTTTAATACTTTGCACACGGCGCATATATTTACCGTAAGCAAAATGGCCACCTCCACAAGTGCCGCTACAAAGGTCGAGACTATATAGAGCGTTGCTGATGACCTAAAAAGGAACGGTCAGAGTCGATTTTCAAAACTCAAGACAAGTTCCAGCGTGTAAAGCTATACACTGTATACAGGTAAGGGGAGCTTAATCTAATCAACGGATTTTACTTCGAGAAGGCCGAATGTCAGATCCCCAACCCACGTCACGTATAGTCATTGATTAGACTCAGTGACTGGATTTGATAGCATCAGTTAAGCAATGTACAGCAGACATCGTGTAAGCCTAAGGGACTCGCAAGGGTTTAATACTTACCAAACAGCTAATTACTAAAAAAATAAAAATTACTAAAGTACTCGCTAGCCTCTTTCTTAAACGGCGCAGTCTTCGAATAGTTGCAAATATATCTTCATCAACAGAAGAGTGAAAATAGCACTTTTTTTTTCGCCAATCAGAGAAGACTACCAGTAGATCTTTTTCTCCTGACCAGATAGTTTTCACCAGACATGATTAATAGGAGATTCGTACACCAAGCTTTAAACCAATCAAATGTGCATCAAACTTTAAGCCAATCAAATGTACACCAAGCTTTAAACCAATCAAATGTACGGGAAACTTTAAACCAAAATCAAATGTAAATCAAACATTAAGCCAATCAAATGTACATAAAACTTTAAACCAATCAAATGTACATAAAACTTTAAACCAGTCAAATGTACATAAAACTTTAAACCAATCAAATGTACATCAAACTTTAAACCAACAAACCAGTAATAAAATACGCATGGCACTGAAGCGCTGTTTCAGCTTAATTTATGTATCCTTTAATTTATAAATTATAAACATAATAAAACTAGCCTTAACTCTAACACAATCTGTTGCCGAATACAAGCACAATCGCTTACAAGTCAGAGGTAAGTAATTCAGTGTTAGGCAGTTGCTAGAGATGTTTTGGAATCTGAAAAAAAAACAAACAAAAAAACCCCACCACCTCACAGCACGATGAATACAACAAAACTAGAAGGGACTTTGCCCTTGACCCGTATCAGCGAATGCATTTGTTTGACTACTTCGTTGTCAACGCTTGGTGGAAAGGCGTAGTCAAAGTCGTGTAGGCTCTCGTCTGAAAAGCTATCACCGTCTTTTTATCTTTCATGTTTGACTAACTAGTCCGCCTGGCACGATAAGACCCCTACCCACCCCTTACCCCTCTCTCTCTCCATATTAAAATTTAAAGATATCACCAAAGAAACTCTGTTGGCTGATGACGCAACATTTTTTTTTTTTAGGGCTCTCTTTCAATTACCATTACCCCCACCCACCCCCATATTCAATACCGAAGCTGCTTTCTGGCCAGAAGTATTTCTTACTGCTTTTTAAAAGTTTTCAAGTTTTTTTGCTCGCTGAACTTGCTATTAATCTGTGCGCACTAACAGAACTTGATATTAATATGTGTGCACTAAGAGAATTTGATATTAATGTATGCGCATTAACAAAACTTGATATTAATGTGTGCGTACTAACTGTTCTTGATATTAATGTAATGTGTGCGCACTAACAGTCATTGATATTAATGTGTGCGCACTAACAGTTCTTGATATTTGATATTTGATATTATATTAATGTGTGCGAACTTAACAGTTATTGATATTAGTGCGTGTGCACTAACAGAACTTGATATTAATATGTGCGCACTTACAGCAAGAATATTTTGTTAACCCTTTCGTATTTCATGTATTTGTAATGTGTAAACATCATCGAGTGTATGATACAACCTTACAGCAAGGATATTTTGTTAACCCTTTCGTATTTCATGTATTTGTAATGTGTAAACATATCATCGAGTGTATGATACAACCTTACAGCAAGGATATTTTGTTAACCCTTTCGTATTTCATGTATTTGTAATGTGTAAACATATCATCGAGTGTATGATACAACCTTACAGCAAGGATATTTTGTTTGATACGTTCGCAGTTACTTAAATACAAATACGTCACTAGGTGTGGAAGACATAAGACATCTTGTAAATCGGAAACACAGTCAACTTCAGGTCAAATTGCTTCGCTTCCGGTGACGAGATGGCGGCATGCTGGTAAAAGTAGTAGTACATTGATTGAGAGAATGATACAAAGAATTTAAAAATTCTTCTTAACCCTACTATAACGACTTTTGAACTACAAAGGGAAACCATTCATTTAAGTGAATATAGCGAGGATATTTAGTTAACATGATAGTATGTGACGTAAAAAACGCATAAATACATTTTATTAAAAAAATAACTTAGAAATGCTGGCTTTTTACTTGTTGGTTCAGATGGTATTTATTGTTTTAAAAAATTATCCTTGAACTGTAGGAGATGAGTCTTTAGTGATACAGTGGCTATCCTTACCGACTGAAATTGCAGACAAATTCATTCGTTTGTCTGAGCTCTAACTTACAAAGTGAGCGTGTAATGTTCAATTGTTTGGAATTCAAATTACAGGAAGTGACGAACTTGAGCGTGTAATGTTCAATTGTTTGGAATTCAAATTACAGGAAGTGACGAACTTGAGCGTGTAATGTTCAGTCGTTTGAAACTCAAATTACAGGAACTGACGACCTCGACTAAACAAAGAGAAACAAAATTGAAGCAATGAAACCCACAAATTCCTTTCCAAACCGTACTTTGTCCTCTTCATTTTCAATGATTCACTTAATTCAATTCAGTCCAGTCAAACGGTTGTAGAGATATATATCAAGACTAATAATTATAGTATGCCGGAAGTTCGGCGATTACTGATGGCGCCACAATGAAGTACAAGTCATTCAAGGTCACATAAAAAATTATATCGAGGAAAAGAAATCGGAACAGAAAAGAGTTTATTGTTGTCATCATTACGGTGTATATTATTTTACTTGCTGAGAATTTATTTGCTTAAAACTTTCTGATCTTTCAACTAATTTTCTTTCTTTCTTTTCTCTTTTTCTTATCTGACATCACTAACAGTAATGTCCATTCATCCTATCAAAAATCAATAAACTCGATAATCTATCTATCTATCTATCTATCTATCTATCTATCTATCTATCTATCTATCTATCTATCTATCTATCTATCTATCTATCTATCTATCTATCTATCTATCTATCTATCTATCTATCTATCTATCTGTCCGTCCGTCCGTCCGTCCATCCATCCATCTTATATTACTGTTGATATCAAAACATTGTATACTTTCGACTACTCTTGATTTTATTCTATCCAAGTCCTGCCCATATTTGTGCAGACATCTAATTCTGGTCAGTTTATTCTATAGTTCAGTATTTAGCGGGTAAAACCTTTCTAGCAACAAGACTACTGGCACTTTGACTATTATACTAATAAGATTATTTAATTCTTGACTTAAATTGCAATTGTTTCCATCAGAGTTAAGTAAAGGCACGTCCATCGTAAAATAGTATTGAGCTTTTAGTCTGTGAACATTGAAAATGATATTTCGACAGACATAGAGACAAGGGTGAAATACAGATTAACTGGCCGATCCGTGACTGATGATATTGACTCGCATAGAAGCCGACGGTCGTTATGTCGATATGATTAATACACTGTCCTAGTTGCAGATATATGTGCAGTGTTTGTGTTTCTCTTGCTTTGTGTGTGTATATGTGTGTGTGTGTGTGTGTGTGTGTGTGTGTGTGTGTGTGTGTGTGTGTGTGTGAGTGATGAAAATTACCTTCCCACTCCTGTCTATCTCTAGAAGAGCGAGTTCTTTTGATCACAGTGCCTTGTAGATTAGCATAATGATATACGATTTATTTAATAAAGAAAGCAAACAACATTTTCTAAATTATACAAATTTCATTCCTTGAAATTAATAAATAAAAACAAATTCCCGTGTATAGTTGAGAGCTCCTCAAATATTGGTGCGAACGCGCAAGTCAATGGATTATTATGACAAAAGTTCATTTATTTGTACCAACAGCTAATGCTACTTCATGTTCACACGGTCAGTATTCGTACATCCAAAGGTTTGGTGGTTAGTATTAAAGGGACATCACTCGCTATCTACATGCAGAGTTAACGTCGCTGGCTCAAGTCCCTTCACGACGTCGCAAGAAGAATTAATCACATCCAGATAAGCATACAGACAAATGATAAAACACCAGATACCCTTTTGAAACTCGGGCCATGCTACTACCTACTATCGGCGACACTGTGCGTGCGTGTGTATGTGTTTGAAAAGTCATGTCAGAGTTGTTTTGAGTGACTGATAGTAGATAAGTGCACCATTCGAGACAAATCATGTTATCTTTGTGTGTGTGTGTGTGTGTGTGTGTGTGTGTGTCTTTATCTGTTTCAAATTAACGATTGGGAGTGCGTGCCTGTGTGTGTGTGTGTGTGTGTGTGTGTGTGTGTGTGTGTGTGTGTGTCTTTATCTGTTTCAAATTAACGATTGGGAGTGCTGCCTGTGTGTGTGTGTGTGTGTGTGTGTGTGTGTGTGTGTGTCTTTATCTGTTTCAAATTAACGATTGGGAGTGCGTGCCTCTGTGTGTGTGTGTGTGTGTGTGTGTGTGTGTGTGTGTGTGTGTGTGTGTGTGTCTTTATCTGTTTGTTTCAAATTAGCAATTGGGAGTGCGTGCCTGTGTGTGTGTGTGTGAGTGTGTGTGTGTGTTTATCTGTTTGTTTCAAATTAGCAATTGGGAGTGCTTGTGTGTGTGTATGCGTGTGTGTGTGTGTGTGTGTGTGTGTGTGTGTGTGTGTGTGTGTGTGTGTGTGTGTGTGTGTGTGATGACACTGGTCTAACGTGCAGATCTGCTGGTTGTAGTTTCTGTTTGAATGTCTTAGATCTGGTGGCAAAGTTTATAGTAATAGTTAATAACACTGTCTGTGATTTATTTATAAAAGTGAAAAATCGAGAGTAAAAACGATGGACATATACCTCACAAAACTTTATTTATTGAAATGTTGTTATCTCTCCTTTAAAAGAATCATACCAGTGGGTGTGGCACACGAAAGTAGTCTCTCATTCTAACCAGGATAAATCATAGATCGGTACTTTTAAAATTTAATTATTATTTATTATAATTGTAAATCGTTTGATTAATAAGCGTTTACGCATTGTTCTGCAATTATCTGCATGCACATACATTCTAATTTTGTACTAATACCTAAATATCGGTACATTATACATATAGGACCTGTATGTAGATACATTATGATGTTGTACTGCTACCTAAACGTCGAAACATCATACGTATAGTGTTTCTATGCAGGTTAAATACCTGTGCAGGTGCATACAATTGCAACAATTCTTTGTGCGCAAATGCACCGTGAAATTGACAAGGTACACGTGCTTGTGTGAGCAAGTAGCAGATACAATTACACTACCAACTGACCTTGACAAGGTACACGTGTATGTGTGAGCAAGTAGCAGATACAATTACACTACCAACTGACCTTGACAAGGTACACGTGTATGTGTGAGCAAGTAGCAGATACAATTACACTACCAACTGACCTTGTGCATATCAAGTGGTTTAAACTCGCTGTGAATAATAATAATAAACGATGTAATAATTTCATTAATGAAAATAAAATACATAGGGTCTTTCGTAAGAAAACAAAAGATAATGTAGTGTGGGGTGGGGATAGTCAACACACAAAATGCCAATTGACATTGATAACAAATAACTTTACAAAACATCAATACAACAAATTTGCAAGTGTACAGTGTGTGTGTGTGTGTGTGTGTGTGTGTGTGTGTGTGTGTGTGTGTGTGTGTGTGTGTGTGTGTGTGTGTGTGTGTGTGAGGCGTGGTAAAGGAGAGGAATGACACAGAAAAGATAGTGTTGCTTTTGCTGGTGAAGAAGAAAATTATCTGTCTCTGTCTGCAGGAGTCGCAGGCGAATTGAAGGAGAAAGCACTCAAGCTTCTGTCACCGGAGAACAACATCACGCAGGAGATCACCGTCAGTGGAGACACCATCAAAATCAACACCACCACTCCACTCTCATCTGTGGAGGTCAACGCCACCGTTGGTCAGGAAGTCGACTCCCGTTCCTTAGACGGCAGAACCGTAAAGGTACGCATGCGTGCACACTTCTAAGAGAAAGTAACTCTTAGACACATCAGAGTTACCCACTGTCTCAAAAATTTTCAACGATTGCATGCATATCTTTAGTCATTTTCTGCTAACCACTCAAGCTGGCTTGGAACCTGATAATTCTGATGGATTTTGCTATTATTCACTGTGGGCAGAAATACTTTAGTCATTTTCTGCTAACCACTCAAGCTGGCTTGGAACCTGATAATTCTGATGGATTTTGCTATTATACACTGCGCTTTAGTTAGTTTAAACCATGTCCATTGTAATTTTTATGTATCTGGTACGCAACAAACCCAAAAGCGCTGAAATGCTATTATCTGAGAGATATGAGTCGCTAAAATTACTTTCTTGACTTTAATTATGGCGATGTTAACAGAACTAACTATTTTCAAAATATTGTGGATCACAGGAAGAACAACAGCAAAAATATCACTAATAATACATGATATCTGTGGTTATATCTTCTGTCTTTAGTAAAAGGGATTTTACCTTAAATTCAACCTTTTAATATTTCTATAATTTCAACTTTTCGGGCTCTAACTAGCTTAATTTGTAAACGGTACAATATAATTATTAAGACGTCACACTGCATGAGTATTTTACAGTCTTTTAGATCGCGATGCATTACTGCCCGCCTCATCACTCGTTGTCCTTGACACCGATGGGGTCATATAGCGCGTACTTTGTGAATACTGTATGCACCTAACTCTCGGCGGTCATACAGGATTAACTTTTCTTGTAGTTGCCGTCAGACAGTCTAAACTGCGGATAACAACCGCCAGTGTGTGTGTGTGTGTGTGTGTGTGTGTGTGTGTGTGTGTGTGTGTGTGTGTGTGAGAGTGAGAGAGAGAGAGAGACGATGGCCCTAGTGTTTGCAGTGACCGCACTTAGATGCTACAACTTGATCCCCACACATATCTGCATACCACCAGTTGCAGAATGGCTGTCGTCTTGTGTTTATGTTTGTGTGATAATTGGGGAGAAAATAATATTAACATAAATAAATTAATAAAATATTAAATCGGAGTTTATCACCCGCTAATAGAAGGACTGCTTTTGTAAATTAAAAAAATCATTTGCGTCATCGACTGGTTCTGAAAATATTTGGACAATCCCGTATAATTTGTGCCTCCCCCATCCGTTCTTACCCTCCTCCCTCTCTAAGTACCAGAATTACAAACGTTGTCGATAGCACAAACTAATTCTTTTCTTCTAACTCCCATCTTTAATCTCCTCTTCCTCTTCACTCTCTCATTTTTCTTTCAACGTCTTCTCCTGTTGAGAGTTCGTTTTTAAAAGTTAGATTGCTGACTCAGTGACTGCCCTTAAATGAATCGTGCTAGACTGACAGTATAGCACAGTACGTAAATGTATGTACGCTTGCCATTGGTTGACCTGAATTAGAGTTATTTTTAGTTGTTGTTTGCTTTATTTGGAAAACATTTACCCTTTTAACCTGTCGTAGTTCGTGAGATTGATCGAGTTACTTCCGCTTGTTTTGAAGAATTTTATTGGTAAGTGTGTTTGGAGTGGGCGCAATTGTGGAGTAGGGGGGAAAATTATAACTTAGTTATGTGATATAGATATAATTGTTTAGATTTATATGTATAACAGTATTTAGTTTGATAATTTTATGATTATGTATTTGTATGCGTGTGTTTATGTATATTTATGTACATGCAGGTTTATATATGTATATTCTTTAAATAAAGAATTTTAAACTGACCTACTTCTTTTTGTTTACAGTCAGTGTACACATTAGATGGAGAGACGCTGGTGGAGACGATTAGCGGTGGTTATTCCACCATTTCCAGACGATTCGTCGAAGGCGGCCAGCTGAAAATGGTCAGTTTAAAACTAGCCATTCAAAATATTTCCCTCACTCTTTCACTAGAAATGAAATAGCCAAGTGTTTAATGAAGTCCAAGTGTAGAATGTAAAACAGATTTATCAAAGATAATTTCACACACACACACACACACACACACACACACACACACACACACACACACACACACACACACACACACACACACACACACACACACACACACACATATATATATATATCTGTAGACTTCAGAACCAGCAGACGTGCGTGCGTGCATGTGTGTGTGTGTGTGTGTGTATGTGTGAGACAGAGAGAGTGAAAGTGTGTGTGCGTGTGTATGTATATATATTAAAAAAATATAATATACATAAGCTAATATATATATATAAACTAATATACATAAGCTTGGGTTTAAAATAATGTATAATATATATGAACAAGTTTATATAAATATATATTTAGGTAAATTATAGATTCATGTCAACAAAGACGTTAAGAGTCGATTATATGTATATTATATGTAAAACGCTTATAACAACTATATTTTTGTTGAAAATTTACAGATTTAAAATTTATTTTTAAATCTTTCAAACATTGTTCCAAATATTATATAGTTTAATGAATGTAATCCAATTAGTAGTTTTTTTCTTTTTAAAATTTAAATTGTTTTTATTATCTTGTAGCGAACTCTTTACACGTGTGTAGTTATCTAGTGAATCATAATCCAGACTACAGTTCAGTGTGTGTAGCTAGTATTCAGAATGTGTGAGCGAACTGTCTAGTGAATCAAGACATAGTTCAGTGTTTTCACACCTTTAATAAATTAAATTTAGTTTGAAAATCCGCTACAGCTTGTTAGATGACTAGAGACTGATTAAGTTTAAATTTAGTTTGGCTTCTAGAACGGCTTGAAAATCCACCTACTTTTACACTTCGCTACCTTGTCGTGTTTTTCATGCATGAGTGGGCTTATTCTTCCTATTTCAATGTTAATAGTTGTAGTGCCCTAACGAAGGCCATTTAACAGAAACGTCCACTCTTGTAGTTGCTTTTGACTGAATACCTTTAAACGTTTTGAATTTTCTAGTTGCATTAGCTTCTGTTATAACGCTTAGTGGTTGTGTTCTTGGACAACAGCGGTATCAATTTTTGCAGACAATACATAATAGTCCCTTGATTTTGTTGGAAATGGGTGGACATAATTTGTCACTATTTTCCACTTTCAAGTATAGTATTTACTTTCCAAAAGCTTGTTTAGTAAATAGAATTATAGGATACAGTTTTGTTTTCTCGTTTCAGAAATTATCTGCCAGTGGCGTTGATGCTATTCGCCATTACGACAAAGTTTGAAACAATGAAACTGCCGAATGAGAGGCGGCGTGGGCAAGGGGAGAGAGAGAGAGAGAGAGAGAAAAAAAAAGTCATAACAAAGGGGAATAATGAAGAATGAATTTAGAAATCGAGTACAGTACCTTGACAACATTTGGAGTTTTCAGTTTCTTCACTGGTGAAGCCAGCAGCCCGCACTGCAAGTTGTTGAATTTTTGCGTAAACTTACACTCTGTACTTAAAATGAGAAACTTAAAAAGTAAATAAATAAAAGTTTTATCTAAAAAGAGATTTAACTTTCCATTTCCCAGTTCGACACAGTTTTCCTGCTCGTTTTTTTGAAACTCCGCAAAGTTTGTCGATCGTAGTTGTCTGAAGAGAATAAAGAATTTCAAATGAAATTGTAAATTGTGTTTCTTTGTTTTATAAGACAATGCTTTATATTTCTCTTTTATAAAGGTGGAGGTGGGAGAAGCTGAGGTTGCCGAAACAATATCCACAGTGAAAATTTTATAACTCTCCTTCCGTAAGTCAGGCATGGCACGCGCATAAGCATTATATGTCCATTAATGCATGCATAACATCTATCGTCCAATAAACAAGCAAGGGAGGTAATCAAGGCACGGTTTGAATTCGGTTATCATACACGCCCACTCACAATTATATATATATATATAATTTATTCACGGTTAATCCTCAGATGCAGTACAAATGAAAATAAAATAAGATTTTAAAAAAATGATGATTTTAACGCTCGAGATATTTTATTGTGGTGAATGCAACAATAAAGGAGGTAAGATTAACACCCAGTCTTCTCACACTTTGCAATTCATCATCACCTAACTGTCGATTTTCCGAAAGTATCCTCATTCGCCTGCCTGGGTGGGGTGAGGAGTGGGGGTGGGTGGGATTCGATACTGAGTGGTCTATCTGGTGCTATCGGTTCCCCAGAATATAATGAGAGAACAAAGGCTCTCCAGAGCTCTCCAGGGCTGAGGACGTCGTAAGAATGAAAGACTCCAACGCAAGCTAAGAGGAAGGAAGCTAATGCAACCACTACCCATCCCCATCATTTAGCACAGTTTTCGTCTCTCCACCGTCTAGATAACTTTTCTCAGATTGGAATAGAGTCCATACTGAAGTGGATCCCTCTTCGACGTTGAAATCGATTCGTGTTTACAATGACGTAAATTGCTTATAAGCATTGTTATCTTAAAGGCTAATAATAAAATCGATTCGTGTTTACAATGACGTAAATTGCTTATAAGCATTGTTAGCCTGATGTATATAAAGGCTAACAATAAAATCTAACAACAAAAATAATCATTAAAAATATATACATATAGGACAGAACTGCTAAGTTCCATGCATTCATTCTGCAGTTCATTTAACATTCCAAAAGGAAATATGCATGAAAAATGAACAGCTTATCATTATGGAGAATATAAAATGGCAAATTATAAGTACTGCTAGTCCTAACATGAATTAATTTTGAAACATTCTTTACAGGTGTTTTGTCGCCTGTCAGTCAGCTCCCCTTGAGAGGTTTTACTGCTAAAGCTTACTGTTGGTTATGATTTAAACAAAATTGTTGGTAAAGCTGAACAACGTCAGCAAATTTGTGAATATTATACGTTATAATACGATATCTCACACCAATATATACATTTTAGTACTAAAGCAATCGTAATAGAAGTTTCCAAGAACAGCGCACACTGCCCGTTTTCTATCCATATTGTTTCTCAGACTTGAATACTCTCCTACTTAGTACTCTACCCCTGCTACCAGTTAGCGCTTCCGTTTCTTGTTCTAAGGTCATAATGCGAATTAGTAAAAATAGAAATGGTAAGTCGACTAGTCTATGTACTTTAAAGTCTATTTACCTTCAATTATAAAATATATGCTTTTTTTTGAGGAGTTAGTTTCAAAAGCATTGAACGGTTTTCCAGTGCTTGCATCTTCTTATGACGTCAAAATCAAGATGACATAATTCTATCCAAGGTTGGGGTAAGTCATGGCTGAATCGTTTATGGAACGATACAAACTACAAGTTAATACTCAGAGACAAGGGAATGTGAAACTCTTGTTTATTATTGCTAATGATGAGACATATATTAAATCAACTGCAAATCAAAGTGTTCTTTGTCTAGCCTGCAAGGGGTTAATGAAAGCACTAAATGGTATTGATTTAATCTATTGCTAATGGTTTTTAAAGAAAATTAGCTTAGTTTTGCAATTATTTATTACAATGGCAGATTGCCCCAAATTATACTAGGCCTTATAGATTTTAATGATAAAAAAATTCTTAATTTTAAAGAAAACTAAAAGTGGAATATCAGAAAGACACGTTAATATAAATTTCTTACTGACGAACAGCTCGGTAATGAATTAGCTATGAAAACTAAACATGCCAATCTACAAAACAGCAACAAGTACCAGCATTAAAACTGAGACAAAATGACAGGTTGCCACATATAAGACGGTAAAGACTACAAATACAAGTAGGGAAACAGACGTGTTAAATATAAGTAGGAGCAGACATGATAAATATGTAGAAATAGATGCCAAATACAAAAAGAAAAATAATAACAAACCCAGACGTAACAGGTTTTCACAAACAATGATGCAATAGGCTTTCACACCATGACGCAATAGCTTTACACACTAGTACAATAGGCTTTCACACCATGACGCAATAGCCTTACACACTAGTACAATAGGCTTTCACACCATGACGCAATAGCCTTACACACTAGTATCATAGGCCTTCAGACCATGATGCAATAGGCTTAGACAAACAATGATGCAATAGGCTTTCACACCATGACGCAATAGCCTTACACACTAGTATCATAGGCCTTCAGACCATGATGCAATAGGCTTAGACAAACAATGGTGCAATAGGCTTTCAGACTTTGACGCGTTAGGCTCACACAAATAAAAGTGCAATAGGCCTTCAGACCATGACGCAATAGGCTTATACAAATAATGGGGCAATAGGCTTATATGCGTTGACGCAACACACTTGCACAACAGTGCAATAGGCCTAAACACACTTAGTGCAGCAGACCTATACAAACCTTCGTGCAATAGTCCTAGATAAACCTTGGTGCAATAGACCTATACAAACATTAGTGCAATACATCTGCACAAACATTGGTGCAAGAGATTTACACAAACCTTGGTGCAACAGATCTACACAAATCTTAGTGTAATAGACCTATACTGTCCTTGGTGCAACAGACCTACACAAACCTTGGTGCAATAGACCTACACAAACCTTGGTGCAACAGACCTACACAAACCTTGGTGCAATAGACCTACACAAATCTTGGTGCAATACATCTGCACAAACATTGGTGCAAGAGATTTACACAAACTTTGGTGCAACAGATCTACACAAATCTTAGTGTAATAGACCTATACTGTCCTTGGTGCAACAGACCTACACAAACCTTGGTGCAATAGACCTACACAAACCTTGGTGCAACAGACCTACACAAACCTTGGTGCAATAGACCTACACATACCTTGGTGCAATATACCTACACAAACCTTGGTGCAACAGACCTACACAAACCTTGGTGCAATAGACCTATACATACCTTGGTTCAATAGACCTACACAAACCTTGGTGCAACAGACCTACACAAACCTTGGTGCAATAGACCTATACAAATTTTGGTGCAATAGACCTATACAAACCTTAGTGCAACAATTCTACACAAAACTTGGTGCAACAGATCTACACAAAACTTGGTGCAACAGATCTACACAAAACTTGGTGTAACAGATCTACACAAACCTTGGTGCAACAGATCTACACAAACCTTGGTGCAACAGATCTACACAAACTTGGACACGAGGAATGGTAGTACCTATGTGCGTAAAGCATTTGTAAAAAAAACAAACATTGAATATACTGAACATTTGATGCAACAACGTTGCAAACAGAACGCTGTCTCTTAAACACGTATACGCTATGTCGACATGGGAACGAGAGTTATTCTTGATATCACGAGGAGTGCACTCAACATTCTGTGCAAAGTCCATGTCATGTTATCATTGGGAATAAAGCAGAAGTAAGAATGTTGTTCACTTCCTACAAAACAAAAGAAATCATTATACAAAGAATAATGCTCCCACTTTCCCGCTGTCTATTAGACTGCACTAAAACACAGCACTCCTTGCAAACACTCAGTGCAAAGTAGAATTTTTTAAAACATTTCGTGCAAAGTGGAATACACTCAACTCGATGCAATATTAAAGCATACATCAGTATTACAAAATACGAAAAACTCATCTCTTGGTGCAATGTTAACACATCCACCAGTATTACAAAATGCGAAACACTCATCTTTTGGTGCCATGTTAACACATCCATCAGTATTACAAAATGCGAAAAACTCATCTCTTGGTACAATGTTAACACACCCACCATTATTGCAAAGTGGAAAACACTCATCTCCTGGTGCAATGTTAACACACCCATCATTATTGCAAAGTGAAAAACACTCATCTCTTGGTGCAAAGTTTAAAACAAACTCAACATTGTTAAACAAGAACACATTCAACTCTTATAAAAACTCCTATAAAACCTGTCCAACATTGTGAAAAGTATAACACACGAAATAGTTATTTTTAGATAAATAGTTATTTTTTATATAAATAGTTATTTTTAGAGTACAGAGTGACACAAAGTGTTGGCTGTCCATTCAGAGTAGAGAGAACAGTTCTGCCAAAATCTGTGATGTAACATTTTGCCACTTCTCTCTTTACAACAAGTTACATGTATATGGAGGTAACATTTTGCCACTTCTCTCTTTACAACAAGTTACATGTATATGGAGGTAACATTTTTCCACTTCTCTCTTTACAACAAGTTACATGTAGGTAACATTTATGGAGGTAACATTTTGCCACTTCTCTCTTTACAACAAGTTATATGGAGGTAACATTTTGCCACTTCTCTCTTTACAACAAGTTACATGTATATGGAGGTAACATTTTTCCACTTCTCTCTTTACAACAAGTTACATGTAGGTAACATTTATGGAGGTAACATTTTGCCACTTCTCTCTTTACAACAAGTTACATGTAGGTAACATTTATGGAGGTAACATTTTGCCACTTCTCTCTTTACAACAAGTTATATGGAGGTAACATTTTGCCACTTCTCTCTTTACAACAAGTTATATGGAGGTGTAACATTTTGCCACTTCTCTCTTTACAACAAGTTACATGTAGGTAACATTTATGGAGGTAACATTTTGCCACTTCTCTCTTTACAACAAGTTATATGGAGGTGTAACATTTTGCCACTTCTCTCTTTACAACAAGTTATACGGTAATGAACCCATTTAGTACAAAATGAAATGACACCCGATTAAAATCAGTTCTACAGTTAGAACTATGCAGACTTCAAGAGTGAAGTAGACATATCGTGAATTATTCCCCTCTGTAAATATCATTACTCGAGTTGTTAGCGAAGTTTAACTAATAAGGTGGGAGGGGACAAAGGAAGGAAAGACTTTGTTTAAGTAAACATTAAAAAAAATGTTTCTACAGACGCTGATGAGAGTCTATCTCAGTTTTCTTTCCCTGCAGAAAATTTATGCATCAACTGTAAAAGTCACCTTTATACACATCTTTTTAGCGTTATCCTCTCTGAGAGAACAACTAGGAAAGCCACCACCACCACCCGCCCCTTCCACCGTAACTATTGATCTCTCATCATGAGAACTCTCCCACCCACCATCACACCACGACCTCCATCCCATCATTATGAGCCGACAAGCAACACGTACAGTTGCCCCTATTTCTCCATTCACTCCAAACCCATTAACCCTCCCCCCCCCAATTTCAAAGTTTGTTTACTAGGTGTTTTCATCGTCCGATCACCAGGTCTTTGTTAAGAGGGACCCCAAACCTCTCAGAAGGGGTTGGGTGGTGCTACCGAAGGGGCCAAGATAAATAATGGCTTTATGTCCTTGTATTTTTTTCCTTCGTTTTTCAGTCAATATTCTCTGCAGTGTTTTGTAGAATTTTTTATTGATTAAACTGAAACAAAATAACCATGTTTACCACCACCACCAGTAAAATAAAGCAACTCCATCACCAGCTTTTTCTTTTTAAAAACCGTTATTTTTTTCAAATTCACTTCATTTCAATTGTTGCGATTGTCTCCTTTTGATTGGTAGAAAATCTATTATTAATATCTTAATATATCATTATAAAAGCATACCATTGTTCGATATATACTTTTTAATTGGTAGAGAAGCATAAAAAGATAAATTGTATTATTGAAGATAAGAATATTCCGAGCTTTTACTTTTTTTTTTATTTTTTACTGCAGGGGATGAGAAAGCAAATATGACTTTAAAAATAATAGAGATAATTTTATTTTAATTATAAGAAATGAGCACAAGTACATAGTGAACTGTATTGTTGGAAACGCCCAACAACACAAGAAATTATATATTTAAATATATCTCTATATCTTATTTCCAGTTATCATTTTCTCTGCAAATAGGATTGTGGGCCATCTTGTATATTTTTGTCTGTGCCCGTACGGGCGTGAAAATATCGACTGTATGCATGCAAGTCAATATCTTTGTGTTCGCTATGATATTGGTTATCTGTTTGCTGTGTTTGGCAGTATGGCTGCACCGCACTTGTAATTGGTTCAATTTTCTTTTTGTGTCATGCATATGTATATCTATCTATATTGTATTTCATTTTCTCTCTCTCTGAAATATTATTGTCATGCACAAACAAATATTTACGCAGATATAAAAAACTCCACATACGCGCACCACACACACACACACACACACACACACACACACACACACACACACACACACACACACACACAAACACACACACACACACACACACACACACACACGCATGTATGCCGTACAATCATATTGCGCTGTGTATGCTTGTTGTGTATATGTGAATATTCGTGTGTATGTGTGAATGTGTGTGTATTTGAGTGTGTGTGTGTGTGTGTGTGTGTGTGTGTGTGTGTGTGTGTGTGTGTGTGTGAATGTGTGTGTTTGAGTGTGTGAGAGAGGTCTGAGACATAGAAACTTAAAAAACAGATTAGCTGTTTGAAAGCAAACCCACACCTAACATCGCATTTCCCTCTTCCTAACACACAGGTACATCAACCCCAATCTCCTCCCCCCGCCCCCCCCCCCGATCCTCTTTCCAAAATGACACGCTATTTGTCTGTGTATAACAGTTTTCTGTATTGACTCAGATTTCCGTATGACTATTCATAATTTCATTTTCACATCAGAAATAGCGCCCTGTGCAAATATTTGAACAGTATTGGCTAAATACAGAATGACGTACACTTACATTGTCACTTTGCTTGAGTGAACGAGATTATAAAGAGTTCTGGTGGCTGTAAATATAAAGCCTGCCTTTAAGACTTCTACGTGACGATGGACACAATATAAAGCATGCCTGTAAACCATTTTCGTGATAGCTATAATATAAAGCATGCGTGTAAGACTCACATGTGATGATGGCTATGATATAAAACCTGTCTGTAGGACTTCTACGTGATGATGGTTATGATATAAAACCTGCCTGTAGGACTTCTACGTGATGATGGTTATGATATAAAACCTGCCTGTAGGACTTCTACGTGATGATGGTTATGATATAAAACCTGCCTGTAGGACTCACATGTGATGATGGCTATGATATAAATTATAAAACCTGCCTGTATGACTTGTAAGATGTGAGGCTTGCGTGTTGTTTTTTCCTTGTATAGATCACGCAGGGAGAATAATGATTAAGTCTTTTTTGTTTTCTAAAATTTGCATGAAGATACGAAAGAAAAGATAATAACTGATGACAATATTCTGTAAGTAGCTACAGACTATTAATGTTTTGACAAAGATTGAACATTTAAAGCTTGATAAATGTTTGGTGTTATGGCAACGAACAATTAGTTAGCTAAAGGTTCAGCATACTGGCATCGAAAAATCAGTTAAAGCCACCTAAAGGTTTGGTTTTTTTTAAAAAATATATCCAATAATCAATTATCACTTGCTAAAGGTTAGGCGTTTTAACAACGATTATCAATGAATACTGTCTAGCCAACGGTTTAGCGTGTTGAAAATGGTTATTAATGAACACTATCTATAGGTTAGAGTGGCTTGACAAGGAATTTAAGATATTATAGTGAACATCTACGAATGCTAGCTAAGGGCTACATGTTTTGATAATAAATAAATTATCATTAGATAAAGGCTAGGTGCTTGAACAACGAATTAAAAAAACAATATCTAAACATGTAGTATTTCGACAATTGCCAGCCAAACAACACAAAGCATAGTTTAGTGTTTCTGACGACCGATCAACCAGCACAAAGCATAGCTTAGTGTTTCTGATGACCGATCAATCAACACAAAGCATGGTTTAGTGTTTCTGACGACCGATCAATCAATACAAAGCCTGTTTTAGTGTTTCTGATGACCGATCAACCAATACAAAGAATAGTTTAGTGTTTCTGACGACCGATCAACCAACACAAAGCCTGGTTTAGTGTTTCTGACGACCGATCAATCAACACAAAGCATAGTTTAGTGTTTTTGACAACGAACAATCAACAAACGCTAATTAAGGGTTTAATGTTTTACTAATAAGAAAGAAATATCACTTAATATTAATGATAGATAAGAATTTAGTGTTGTGCGATAAAATCAACTAATGTTTCATTAAATCGACAGCGCGTATCTAAAACACTATATAAAATGATAAATGATAATATTCAGTTAGTTAATATCAGTTAAAACTGTGTTACACTGGCAACCAATCAGTTTTGAGCTGGCCAAGGTTTAAAGTGTTGAAGTGCTATTACATTAAAAACTAGAAACTAGTTAATAGCTGACTAAGGTTAGAGTTGTTGAAGTGCTATTATATTAAAAACTAGAAACTAGTTAATCGCTGGCTAAGTGACAACGAATAATTAATTCATACTCGCTAAAGTTTAAAGAGCTAGAAACAAGTCTTTGATAATGAAATCCACCAGTAAATAATAGCTAAGTATTTAGTTTATTGAACATGAGCTGTCGGTTACTATTTGATAAGGCTCGCATATTAACATCGTTGCTTTAATAAGAAAAACAAAACAACAGTAAAAACAACGGTAATCTATTTTTAATTAATACTGAAGGTTGTATGCTACATTTATTGGTGCTAAAAAAGAATAAAACAGTTAGTCTTTATTATTTTACAGCTAATTATGTTTCCCATGAACGACCAAACATATTTTATTCAGTATTGGAATGTGCTGTTTTAATATATTTTTTGGTATGCAAACATAAAAGCTTTTACCATCCATCAGTATTACAAAGTACAAAGCATTCGTCTCTTGGTGCAATGTTAACGCATCCATCTCGACACTTAGACTCAATTTTCCCAAGATAATTTCGTTCAAAATCCTGAAATCCCAGTAGAGTTTTGGCCGACTTAACCACAAGAATGGCTCAAGTCCCATTGTACACCACAAACGAAACTGATTACTCTGCTACGACAGCGCTAAGTGCTCGTCCACGGGAAGTCGATTTGGTTTCCAAAAGTCTTGTGCACAGCCTGGAGCTGGTCACGATCTGTGTCGTCAGCAACATCTTCGGAATTCTCGGCGTGCCGGCCAACGTGGTCACGCTGTCCGTCTTCGTCAAGCAAGGTCTGGGAGACAGCGTCAACATATCCCTCTTTGCCCTTTCAACCTTTGACCTGTCCTACTTAATTGCAGCGCTAGCGAGCAACAGCTACTGCTTCTTTCCCGACGTCATTTTCGATGACGTTGCCATGGACAACGTGAGGCAAACAAGTCTTCCCTGCCTGGTCTTGCTGAAGATCGCCTTCTCCAGGATCTCCAACGCTTTGACCGCTCTGATCGCTGTCGAGCGCTGCGCATGCGTGCTTCTGCCATTGACATTTAAGCGGATGGTAACCAGACGCTGCACAGCCATGGCTGTTGTTGCAATCGTTGCGACGATTGGCGGGCTCTTCGTACCCGTGTTGATGATGTTTGAGGTCACCTGGTTGGTCGACGCCGCTAATAGGACCATGGCGATTGCTGTACCGACAAAATTCCTGTCTGACAACCAAGCTTTCCTGAGCGTGCTGGCAGACTCGGTCGTGTCCGTGACCCTGCCCATCGTGACGCTGATCGTCGTCTGCTTGTGTACGCTCCTCACCGTCTTGCGCTTGGTACTCTCCGCCAGGTGGCGCCAAGCCGCCTCGACGCCTCAGCTTGCACTCTCTGCTGGTCCCAAACCAAATGGGTGTATCAAGGTGCCTCCGACAGTTCTTTGCTCGTCCAGTGAAAATGCCATCACGAGTGACCCAGCCAATATTAACTCGGTTTCCTTAGACGTTCATTGTCGTTACAAGTCAGCGCCAGACGTCAGTCGGTCGGCACTCTCTACCAAGCGGTCCCATAAGCCGGCTATTGACCAGAAGACAAACAAGCTAACCAAAATGCTGCTCATCCTTGCCTGCGTCAACATTATTTGTTTGTTGCCGAACGTCACTGCGACAGTGGCGCGTCTTGTTATTCCGGAGTTTAACTTCAATGCAAGGTAAGAATCCTGACTTTCTTGCAGAATCGCAAATTTGTATTTTTTGCATACAAAAAGCAGTTATTAACAGTCGTAGTTAGTAAGATGTATTGAAAGGGCCATACCTAGTAAGTTGTATTTACAGACCCAATCTCAGTATGCTGTATTCAGAGATCCATAATTATTAAGCAGTATTCGGAGCCATACTTAGCATGTTGTAGGCAGAGCCATAATTACTATGCTGTATTCTTAGCCATACTTAGTATGCTGCATTCAAAGAGCCATACTAAATAAGCTGTATTCGAGACAAATACTTATTAAGCTGTATTCGGAGCCATTCTTATTAAGCTGTTTTCAGAGAGCCATATTTAGTGTGTTGTATTCAAAGAGCCATACTTGGTAAGTTGTATTCAGAGAACCGTACTTAGTAAGTTGTAATCAGAGATCCGTACTTAGTGTGCTGTAATTAGAGAGCCATACATAATAAACTGTAATTATAAAGCCATACTTAGTAATTTATAATTAGAGAGCCATATCTATTAAGTTGTATTTAGAGAACCATACAGAGTAAGCTGTAATTTGAAAGCCATACATTAATAAGGTGTAATTTGAAAGCCATACATTAATAAGGTGTAATTTGAAAGCCATACATTAATAAGGTGTAATTTGAAAGCCATACATTAGTAAGCTGTAATTAGAAAGCCATACATTAATAAGCTGTAATTTGAAAGCCATACATTAATAAGCTGTAATTAGAAAGCCATACTTTAATAAGGTGTAATTAGAAGCCATACTTTAATAAGGTGTAATTAGAAAGCCATACTTTAATAAGGTGTAATTAGAAAGCCATACTTTAATAAGGTGTAATTAGAAAGCCATACATTAATAAGGTGTAATTAGAAAGCCATACTTTAATAAGGTGTAATTAGAAAGCCATACATTAATAAGGTGTAATTAGAAAGCCATACATTAATAAGCTGTAATTAGAAAGCCATACATTAATAAGCTGTAATTAGAAAGCCATACATTAATAAGCTGTAATTAGAAAGCCATACTTTAATAAGGTGTAATTAGAAAGCCATACATTAATAAGGTGTAATTAGAAAGCCATACATTAGTAAGGTGTAATTAGAAAGCCATACATTAATAAGGTGTAATTAGAAAGCCATACTTTAATAAGGTGTAATTAGAAAGCCATACATTAATAAGGTGTAATTAGAAAGCCATACTTTAATAAGGTGTAATTAGAAAGCCATACATTAATAAGCTGTAATTAGAAAGCCATACATTAATAAGCTGTAATTAGAAAGCCATACATTAATAAGCTGTAATTAGAAAGCCATACTTTAATAAGCTGTAATTAGAAAGCCATACATTAATAAGCTGTAATTAGAAAGCCATACATTAATAAGCTGTAATTAGAAAGCCATACATTAATAAGCTGTAATTAGAAAGCCATACTTTAATAAGCTGTAATTAGAAAGCCATACATTAATAAGCTGTAATTAGAAAGCCATACTTTAATAACTGTAATTAGAAAGCCATACATTAATAAGCTGTAATTAGAAAGCCATACATTAATAAGCTGTAATTAGAAAGCCATACATTAATAAGGTGTAATTAGAAAGCCATACTTTAATAAGGTGTAATTAGAAAGCCATACATTAATAAGGTGTAATTAGAAAGCCATACATTAATAAGGTGTAATTAGAAAGCCATACATTAATAAGGTGTAATTAGAAAGCCATACATTAATAAGGTGTAATTAGAAAGCCATACATTAATAAGGTGTAATTAGAAAGCCATACATTAGTAAGGTGTAATTAGAAAGCCATACATTAATAAGCTGTAATTAGAAAGCCATACATTAATAAGCTGTAATTAGAAAGCCATACATTAATAAGCTGTAATTAGAAAGCCATACATTAATAAGCTGTAATTAGAAAGCCATACATTAATAAGCTGTAATTAGAAAGCCATACATTAATAAGCTGTAATTAGAAAGCCATACATTAGTAAGCTGTAATTAGAAAGCCATACATTAATAATGTGTAATTAGAAAGCCATACATTAATAAGGTGTAATTAGAAAGCCATACATTAATAATGTGTAATTAGAAAGCCATACATTAATAAGCTGTAATTAGAAAGCCATACATTAGTAAGCTGTAATAAAGAGAGACACACTTCTCGATGCCATACTTTGCACTCTCTGCTGGTCCCAAACCAAATGGCAGTTTCAAGATGCCTCCGACAGTTCTTGTCTCATCCAGTGCGGCCTTTTGAAGTGAAAATGACCTCACAAGTGACCCAGCCAATATTAATCTGTTTCCTTAGACGTAATTTGAGAGCCATACTTAGTAAGTTGTAATCAGAGAACCATGCCTAGTAAGTTGTAATTTGAGAGCCATACTTAGTAAGTTGTAATCAGAGAACCATGCCTAGTAAGTTGTAATTTGAGAGCCATACTTAGTAAGTTGTAATCAGAGAACCATGCCTAGTAAGTTGTAATTTGAGAGCCATACTTAGTAAGTTGTAATCAGAGAACCATGCCTAGTAAGTTGTAATTTGAGAGCCATACTTAGTAAGTTGTAATCAGAGAACCATACTTAATAAGCTATATCCAGAGATCCGTACATATTTTCAAAGCTGTACTTATGAAATTATATGCAGAGACCACACTTGCAAAGTTACATTAAAGTTACATTGACAAAGTCGTATTTACAAGTTATATGCCGAAATAAAGTTAAGAAAGCTGTATTGCAGTAGCATTCACAGAGCTGTACTTATAAAGCTACATTAAGGTTGTATTCACAAATCCATACTTAAACATTTGTACACAGTACCATAGAAAGTTGTACTTAGAAAGCTATTCTTAGAAATACTTATTTATAGGAACGTACTTAGAAAGCTTAGTCAGAGAATATTACTCTAGACAGTCATACTTAGAAAGTTGTACTTAGTGATATTTAGAAAGCTACTTAAACTCTGCCTTGAAACAGATTTATCGTCACGCTATGATGGTCACAAATTATGTGCCGTAGTAAGGGTAGCTTTCCAATATTCCTCGATTGTTCGATTTTTACTTGACATTTTCTCATCTTTTAATACCTGACGAAAACATTTTATTCTGTAATTGCAGGTATCACTACACTTTTCTGGCATTCTATATTATAGATTTCACAATGCAGACGATCAACGCTTCCATTGCTTTTCTTGTATACGTCACAATTAGTTCCAGGTAAGTAAAGGAGAAGGAACCCAGACTAAATGGCTGTATCCATGTAAAGTCAGGAAAAAACCTCCATGTGACAACTTGCTTCAGACGTTTCGATTTTTAAAAGCAACCAATTAATTTAAATAGCCATTAATTCCTGGCAAGCTAAGGATTTAAGAAATATATATATATATATAAATTGTAACTGATACTGACACAATGGCAGGTGTACAGATCACACTTCATACTTCCTTCAAAGTAGAAATACATACAAGCACTGTGTGAAAGAAATAATGTGACTTTCAGGTCTTTATCTTTTAGCTTAATTATCAAGCGGCATTTTTTTTCCACAGAAACTATTAATTCTATTAGAAGCCGGATGAACGCCCATACTTGAGATATCGGCATTCTTCTGACCAGTCGTAGAAATCATTATGCAAATGTTGAAATTAAAGAAACCGACAAATTTAAGGTAAATAAAATGTTGCATCTGCTAGGACAGCTAGGTCCATGCTGACCTAGTGAAGAAAGAAAGATTGAGGCGCGAACCCAAATTACCCAAATTAAAAATAAAGTTGGATAAATGGAGAAGATCCTCATGAAAGTATGGAGACCCTTCAATTATAGAGGATGTTTCGCAGTGTTATGTATAAAATCATCATTATATATTTTCTGAATTTTTCTCTCCTCCATTTCCATATAATCATGACTATTTAGATAAACAGCTCTAGTAATTTAATATAATAAATGTTTAAACAGTGTTTAAGGTTTACTGTCTTAATTTAAGCTTTAATACATTTATTCATGTAAACCATGTATATGGCAGTGCTATGTAACATGACGAACCACAAAACTCACTGAGTACTTTACATTCTTTACTTTGGTTTACAAATGCTTTAGGAAGTTAGTAAAACTCACTGAGTACTTTACATTCTTTACTTTGGTTTACAAATGCCTTAGGAAGTTAGTAAAACTCACTGAGTACTTTACATTCTTTACTTTGGTTTACAAATGCCTTAGGAAGTTAGTAAAACTCACTGAGTACTTTACATTCTTTACTTTGGTTTACAAATGCCTTAGGAAGTTAGTAAAACTCACTGAGTACTTTACATTCTTTACTTTGGTTTACAAATGCCTTAGGAAGTTAGTAAAACTATAAATGTCTCATCTAATTTGCCTTTGTCAGGGTTTATAAATTAAAAAGAAATAAACGTAAAAGAAACAGAAGAAAAACACATGCTGCGGTATCACGATTGTGTAGAAGTGATTTATAGTTGTGACTGAAAATAAGTCTCCATTGATGCATTTGAATGTGTGGCGGAGTAAATTTGCCTATCCCTATTTCTAAACTTAATTGTTATATAAATTTTTAAATGCCAAAGTGATCCGACTTTGGGCACTGCTTGTGCTGATAGTTTGAGGAGTTAAAATAAACTACTTAAGTGGAGAATATGCTAGAAATTGCTGATGCAACCCAAACCAGTTCCGACTGGATGATGAGTTTTCTGACTAATAGTCTAATACTTAATCATAACAATTTCATCCAATGGGGATGGATCAACAGTTACTTTGTTGAAGAAGCCCTCTATTTTAATCACTTTGATTTTGACGAAACTCGAATCCGGTCATAAAGGTGACCATTAGCTTATGAGAAAAGCACACTTTTTTCTTTGACGCTTGACCCACTTTATACTTCAGTGACTACTGTATTCTACCAGATCATGTTGGTGTGTGAATCCAATGTTATCATTGAACTTATCAGCAACCGTGTTGCTGTAAGTTGATTCATGTGAATTCCATTCAAGAGCCAATATAGCAGGAAATTGTGGTTTGATTTTGGTCTCGAGAATTCATGAAAATTTCTTGAACATCCTTCATGGTGTGCTGAGTAGCATATACGAAAATTCGGGAACATTCCTCCTGATGTGCTTGATAACACATTCGACATTCCGGACATCTCTACTGTGTGCTTTGTGAGCGCATCGAAGATTCTGGAACATTTTGTGTAATGCGCCTAGGAAGGAGATCACGATTCTTAATTATAATTTGAAATAAATTTTTATATCTTAAGTAGACCGAGTAAAATTTTCTACAGCACACGACTGTCGCTTTATACGTTTGCATTTCATTGATAATTATTATCTGAAGTGATAGGCCCGAGGGAGATGTGATGGTTTATAGTATTTTTAAAAAAAACAAAAACAACAAAAATCAACAGAAAATATTAAATGCGTGTGATTTGATGTAAGATTTGATCGCAGTGCGCATGCTATTTGACCTATAGGCCTATATTTCAAGGAAGGCGTTGCACGCGCCCGTGTAAAATTCTTCAGCTCACATTAAGGAGAAAAAAATAATGGTTTTAAATCGAAGACAAAGAAGAAACATGTAATTCAAAAGTTTTGCTTTCAATACATGGAGGAAAGTTTGAAAAATTTCCTCTGAAGGTCAAGTAGGTTTGACCCGGGCAACCGTATTCGGTTACACTACAGGAAAGAAACTAGGCCTGTTTGTTGTAGTGTGTCAGGGGAGGTAATAAGGTAATGATCATTATTTTCTCCTACTCGTGCAGTTATCTCTCGTTATTTTCACAGCGGAGCAGGAAAATAGACCTATCTATGTAGTTAGAAAAATAAAGCACATTTTCAGTCTGTCACCTCAAAACGAGTGTGTGCCTTGTGTGACACTTTCATTAAAACTGTGTGATCCACGGATAAGGGATGTGTAAAATTGAGGTGACAAAATTAACGTCATCACATCTCCCTCATCCCATTACCGGTTTTAAGTTTTATTTTCAAAAATTAAAATAAACAGGCGAAGATATCAACTTGCAACTGTAAATAACGGATTGGCAATTGCAATATTTGCATTTCTGTGCGTTATAATTAGTTGTCGATATTGAAATAAGGTGTGGTTCTAAAACACTTCCAGACAGAGGGTGGGTGGAATGCGACCCGTGCAAACTGATTTGAGGAGGGGGGATACACAAGCAACCAAGTAGGCGGTGTGTGTGTGTGTGTGTGTGTGTGTGAGTGAGTGAGAGAGAGAGAGAGAGAGAGAGGCAATCACCAGTTTTAGAACTGCAGGTGTATTGTACCGTCAATAATCCTACATACATGACCTTCAGAGGGGTGTGAGAAATTTCCTCATAAAACACACACACACACACACACACACACACACACACACACACACACACACACACACACACACACACACACTTTCCCGCCCCGTTACTATTTATAAATGGAAAAATAATAATTACTAAAAAGGAAGAATACACACGCTCAGATCTTTAATTATTGATTAGTTTTACTCGTAATGAAAACCATGCCGCCATGATGGTATCATTTCCATTGTGTCGCACACAGCACGCAACCTAATTAAACTAAGTACAACTAATTACATTATCTATCTATCTATCTATCCCTTACTTTTTTTGCCCGTTGGGGCACCAATGATGACCTTACAACCAGTTTCCTCCATTCCATTCTTCTCTGCTAATCTTACTGCTAATCTTACCGTATTGCTCAGTTCCACTCTGAGATGTTATCTTCCCATCTTTTTCTCTGTCTTCCTCTCATTCGCCCTCCTTGCACAGTACCTTGCATGATTGTCTTGGCAAGCCCTGTTGATCTGTCATGATTCTTTGTCGTTTGTCTCTGCAGTAGCGTCCGCATGTGCCTTTCCAGTTCTCAACGACATTCCTCTCCTATTTTAGCATTCCCGTCTCCTTGCACCACAAGAATGTCTTTCTTTGTGGTCTGGGTCCAGGACTTCTGTCAGTTGGTCGTAGAAGTCCTCTATTTCTTCATCATCATGGTCTGTATTGGAGTGTAAGCTTGCACAATGGTGATATTGAGTGGGGTTGCCATCAAGCTTATGGTGCTTGATAACACATT
The DNA here is from genome assembly GCA_028829895.1 of Sinotaia quadrata. Taxonomy (NCBI): domain Eukaryota; kingdom Metazoa; phylum Mollusca; class Gastropoda; order Architaenioglossa; family Viviparidae; genus Sinotaia; species Sinotaia quadrata. The sequence goes on from CM054183.1 coordinate 7,134,240, forward strand.
GGACATTCTGGAGACTGACCGACAACTCATGACAGTGTTCACGATGTCTTTGTGGACGAAAAATCCGAAATCCGACACCTCTGCCAGAGCAGTATAGTTTATGGCCGTCCTGTGTTGATGTTTCCCCAAAGTTCTTCCATCGTACTTTGCACAGTCCCAGGACGGTCCAGTGGTATGTGTTCATTTCATATGTGAATTTCCAGACATTCTTAAAGTTCTGATGTTCACGTACCAATGCTGATGTTTCTGACACGGAGTTTTGATGGCAATGGTGATGGTGATGGTGCACCAGTAGCACACTTAACACCTTTGCCCTGGTCAAGACAGAAGGCGCGGTCCTTGTTCCGATTGATGACCGATCCGGTATGGTTTGAGGTAAAATTATCATTTCATGTGGTTTATCTTGGGCAAATGAACCTGGCAGAGCCCATCCCTCTCCAGGCTGTTGACCACAGCCAAAACTCCACACATTACTAGTGGCTCGCCTTGGTCCTGGACACGTGGCCGTTGAGTCCTTCGTGGGACTCCTCCGCCCTGGGCAGTGACCTCAGTGAGGAAATTCATACACCCAATCAGGTACTGTGTCAGCACCCTAGCCTTTGGTTATCCAAAACCTAACCTGCAAGGCAGCAGGGAATTCGTGGAGGGTGGGGGTCGTCTATATCCCGTGCAAATGTGAACATCTACCCACTGCCCCTAATTACATTAAGTACAACTAATTACATTAAGTACAACTAATTACACTAGGTGCAACTAAGTACAACTAAGTACACTAAATTCAACTAATTACATTAAGTACAACTAATTACACTAGGTACAACTAATTACATTAAGTACAACTAATTACACTAGGTACAACTAATTACATTAAGTACAACTAATTACACTAGGTGCAACTAAGTACAACTAAGTACACTAAATTCAACTAATTACATTAAGTACAACTAATTACACTAGGTACAACTAATTACATTAAGTACAACTAATTACACTAGGTACAACTAATTACATTAAGTACAACTAATTACATTAAGTACAACTAATTACACTAGGTACAACTAATTACATTAAGTACAACTAATTACACTAGGTACAACTAATTACATTAAGTACAACTAAGTACACTAAATTCAACTAATTACATTAAGTACAACTAATTACACCAGGTACAACTAATTACATTAAGTACAACTAATTACACTAGGTACAACTAATTACATTAAGTACAACTAATTACACTAGGTGCAACTAAGTACAACTAAGTACACTAAATTCAACTAATTACATTAAGTACAACTAATTACACTAGGTGCAACTAAGTACAACTAAGTACACTAGGTGCAACTAAGTACAACTAAGTACACTAAATTCAACTAATTACATTAAGTACAACTAATTACGTTAAGTACGGGTACTTACAACTAATTACACTAAGTACAAATAATTACAACTTATTTTTTCTGCCAACCATTTTTTTTACGTACAGGTCTCTTGAAGGCTTTAGAGTTTAGAGTTTAGACTGTACCATGTTTCTGTGTGTCCTCTGTCTGTCTCTCTGAACTGCGTATTAGACATGAATTCTATTCATCATGTTTGATTTTAGATTTCGACTAGATGTGAAGTCACTGATCACCCCCAAATGTGCAAGAGAGAGGATCGACAGACACTGTTTTGACCACACCCTGAAGACAGCCACCCAGAGCATTGGCTACAACACCCATTGAGAAACATCACAGAGTGAAACTTCTGTTTTTCTTTCACACAGTCAATAATGCTCAGTTTTCTCTTAAAGAAATTGTACGAATGATGTTGTTTTGAGGCCTGGTAAATATTAATGACTAGTATTGGAAGTATTTTTTTGTATTTATTTTTTGACAAATAAATGAAAAGTTCTCAAAGTGAATGATGTGAAAGGAGATTATGGCAAATAAAGAGTGATTAATGGTTAAATTTGTATTTGCTGTGAATGGAGATTAGGCAAATCGGCTGACAAAATGTCCACCAAAAGTAATGCCATCCTTAGCTTTTACTAAGATGCTATAATCAGTCCTACTAATTACTTCAGGTGAGCGTTTAGAACGAAGTCATATGATCGATACAAAACATGGGTTCGTGTGTGTCAATCTCTTCCGAGATTGGACTATTAATTTAGCCCAGTTGAATTAAGTCAATAATAAAATACAGAAATTCAAACAATGCTAGTCGTACTATTATAAAAGCTAAATGACACATACACATATGCTTATTCATTAAGTTACAGGTAAAACCAGAATGGATATATTTCAGTTTGAGTCCAGTGTAGAGCAAATGGAAAACTATATAAACTTGTGGATTTGACCATGACCTCCAGTATTGGCTCAACAGTTGCAGATTTGCATATTTTAACCAGAGATCCATACTCTGCATCGGCACTTTTATATATTTTATATCATTAACTAATTGCTAATATTTGATATCATTCATTATTACAATGTCACCCCAGAGTATACCGTGACAGTATATTCAAGGATAATGTCATATTTAAAATATGGTAGACAAAGAGCTTAAATCTTCGCTATGATGTGAGCAGATTTAAGGTCAGACTGTGCACGTGATAATAAATCTTAAGTACTATTTACAAGATGCACTTGCATTGTCTTTCCTGTATAGTCATTAGGTTTTGTGAAATGAATTTTAAAAATTACGATACTTGATTAATCACATCTGGTCACACTCGCATCCCGCCTGCTAAAGTGGGTTGGCTTATGCGCTGAACAGCTGCTGTACCTAGATCTAATTATTTACCACATAGATCACCAATCACCATAGCTCACACCCTTTCTTTTCACTTGTGGTTGTTGTGCTCGTTAACAAGTGTAGCATGTTATTGATGGTAATAAGACTTCAGTAAACAAACTTGTCAATAAATTAAATAATAATGTAATATTTTTAATATGGGGAAGATATTGTCTGTGTGGAGTCACGCCAAGCGATTGGATAGTGACACAATGAAATGCAATCTGTGCGATGAAATTCCATTGGCAAAGGGCGATTGAACTTGATGCCCTATTTTAAAATACGTTATTGTTGTAGACATTTTTTAAAGTTTAATTTACTTTAGTTTATGTAATGGAAATGTTTGCATTGTACATATAAAGATCATAACTAATAGTACATCAATAGATGTATACCATTGGCTACTGTGTGAAATAGAGCACATGCTTAATGGTTAAGTAGCTTTGTGTAGAGATCACAAGGTGCGATGGAGGTTATGCTAATTTGCGAATGGGTAACTGGGTACCCATTCAAAATTTGGATAGGTACCCGGGCAGCATTTTAGAAAAAATTGACAGCCCTAGGCGTGGTTTCCTTATGAATGACTAGCTAAACCAGGTTCACAGTATATAAATGTATCTATGGATTATGGCGGGAAATCTATCAGTCAAGCGTCAGGCATGGACAACAACCCATTTTCTACTTTTGTTCATGCGTATTATATAATAGGTGCAGACTCTCTTGATTGCGGGTAAGTCGTCTGCAGCGCCACACGTCAGGAGCGCAATGATTACGTTTGCAATGCCTGTATGAATACAAAAACTATCAAAACGGAACGAAACTTCAAGGAGCTTAACATAACAATACCAAGTAATTATTAGATAGGAGGTCAAGTATAATTTGTCCTTGACTTCGTTACATTAATTTAATAAATTTATTGACCTTCATATGCATATTGATAAGTTTATGTTGGAGAAGAAATATAGATGAAAAGTAGGATTTGTCTTCTTCTTTAGTAAGAAGTTTTCCACTCACGGAAACTTTATGCCCACGTGTATTATGAGTAAAAATCAGGTAGATTGCATGAAGATAATTTCACCCATCCATGATCTTGAACTAAATTTTAATCAGAAAAATGAATGGTTATTATGCTAATAAAATATAGTTCATATAAAGATTTTATAAAGTATCAGTTATGAGGGTAATTTTTTCAAGAATTATTAGTGTGTACGCAAAGATTGATCACAAGATTAGATTTTAGCAGCAACATTAAAACAGTTACGTATTACTCTATCACAGGTTGCTATAACAAGTCAAAATAAATTTGCCGAGTTTCAATGAAAAGAAATGAGAACTCTCTAAAAAGTGTTATACTTGGGTAGAAAGCTTTGTTTACCAGAAATTTCAAGTTAGCAGTCATCCTTGGAATACATAGGGCCCCCTAGCGGCATTGTTTGAACTGAAAACCTGTAAACATTGAATTCATTAAACACACGAATGCGTAGAGAGATAAAAATGCTATTGAAATAAGATTTTAAAAGAATCATAAAACTGTTCTTTGTGCGTAAGTTTCGCGGGGCCCTATGCGACCTTATACACTGCGCATCTAATGACAACCCTGCACACAATTACGCATGATGTCAAGACTCATTACTGTTCATTGTAATCGGGATTCTTTGATTGATGAATGTTACTTTGCTTTCTCACGTCTGAATTAATCAGTCCTCTTAACCATTGTCAACCTAAAAATCCTAATTCACATGCTCCCCAATCCTGTCATTATTTACCACTTTAAATGGGGACCCGGCTGCGACAACGCGTGAGTTATTTATAGATGAAACCCTAAACACGGTAACATGGCGACTGTTCCAACACGTCTGCCTTTCATCTGCATCAAAACGACGCGTGTCTTACGTGGGCAGGAATGAAAGGACGTGAGTTGTGGTGAGTATTCACAAACTTTATTCTCAGTTTGTTTATACTCTTTTAATGAAAACGTTGCCTAGTTTGTTGTTCAGCTGTGCCTTGTTTAAGTTCTAACGCACTCCACGCTTGACCTGACTCTGGCATACTTAGAATGTCACATAGGCAGCCAGTCGTCTGCTATGTGACTCACAAAGCAGATTCGGTAGCAGACGATAATTGCTCGTTTTGAGCACAAAGCGCATGGTTGAACTCTTTTAGATCTTGATACATGTGTATCGCTACAACTGTTTAAATAAAGACTGACAAACATATAATACATATACACAAATGTATCCTTCCTTCCCAGACTAGATGGTGAGGTCAATAAGTTCACTGGGTGCGACTGAGAGCATACATCGCATTTTAGTTGACAGATCTATTTATAATTATTATTTAGGGAGGAAGACATTGCAAAACTAACGGAGGGCTACAACCAGTACATGATACTTTATTCATTTGCTCATTTTAAGCAGCTAAAGGTATATTGTCGTTAATGATCGGATAATGTGGATTTTTTTAATGAATAAACAAAAATACAAAAGACACCACAGATTACATCAACAGATGGTCTGTGGAAATAACGCCGGCTTAGACTCAAAGCAAGTACACGTACCTATTTAACAGTATGTAAATATATACATGGTTTTTTGTTGTTGTTGTTTTTATCACGCATAGCTCTCCCTCCATGATATGTTCCGTTTTATGAGTAAATTTGTTTAGTCAGGTATGAGGTGATAATTCGTACGGGGTCGTCATACAGTGACTAGAGACGGGGTTGGGTGGGGAAATCGTATTAACTCTTTAAAAATACTATGCGACCCTGGCATACGAGATAGTTGACCGACAAGCGACTTTCGGTGTCCCGATCAAAGACATTATTTTGACTGATATTAAAAATGCTTAGTTGATCTGTCTGTCCGTCCGTCCGTCCACCCAGATTCATGAAGCGTTGGTCGAATTTCTTTATTGTTGTAACGTTACCTTCTTTTGCCCCACAGAGACTACAAGGAAACTTTTAATCCTCTTTGGATGTTCTGGATTTTTTGTGGAATTTAGTCTCTGGAGCTCTTTACATTGGTGTGTTTGTTTGCTTATTCTGTTTAATTATTTGAAACACAAACTCTCAGGCATATATGCACTCAGGTATAGCAATAGTCTTTGAGGTTATAAGATACCGTTATTATTTTGTATCAGCAGTTCGTTGTCTGTCAAGGTGGGATATATCACTTGCTGTGACCTGTAAATTTGGTTCACCTTTAAAATATTCACGTTTAGAAAGTGAGGGGCGAAACGCCTTGACTGTCTTTGCCCTGGAGAAATTATGTCGAGTATTAAATCATGTGCCTGTCTGTGAGGAGTTCCTGTTGTATATTTTTTAAAACTGTTGTTGTTAACATGTGACTGCGCTCACCGGGCCTCGCTTTTCTTTGTCAAGAGATATGTATGACTGATAATACTTTTGCTGTTTTTCAATGGGTCCGAGAGAAGATCGGTCGAGCGAGGAGGAAGGGAAGATCAGAAAGAAACTTGATACTTTAAGATGAGAGTTATTGAAAGAAGAAATTTTTCTCTCAGTACTTCGGTAGCATGTCTGTTATATTTTAGAGCGAGATCATTGTTCTAGAAAAACACGAAACGACTGAATTTATCCAGTTATGCCTGTAACCCTCATTATTATATGTACCCGTAGCAGGGCCGACCTTAGGACCTAATGGGACCCTATGCATAATTGTTATACAAATATACAAAAATAGGAAATAGCACTATGAATATATTAATTAGTGTACTGTGTTGGTGGACTTATATCGCAATAAAGAAGTACTGCAGATAATTAAAAAAAATTAAAATGTCATAAAACTGCTTTTTTCGCGCCCCCCCCCCCCCCCAATTAAAAAATAAATTTCTGGATCTTCAGATGCATATGTCAAAATTTCGGCACTGGCATGCCATGAAGTGCGCATGCTCGTGATATTTCTATTGATTTTTTTTTCAGTAAACACCACGTCACTTGCAAACAGACTGGACTTTCTTTCAGATGCGTTCGATCGCTTATGTTGGATTGATCTAGTCTGCGTTTGATTGGTCCAGTTTAAGCTCGATTTTATCCATACTGATGATGTCTATTTGGCACAAGCAAGGGTTACATTTATTGGTTGTGTTTGCATGTGAGTGATTGCATGTAGAATGAAAAGTGTGTAAACAGTACAGGAGATACACAACAAAGACAAATATAAACAACTGCACTCACCACCACCCCTCTCAAAATGATAGCAGACAAGATATTTATCTTTGATGAATATAAAATAAGTTTATTATTTCTCTCATGCAGTAACTATAAATCATCCATCATAAACACTCTCTAGGAACAGGGTAACTTATAAACAATGAGTGATGATAAATTCAGAATTGGACACTAGAGATCTAAGGACATTAGTGGCGTGGATAAAATTGGAGAATTGGGATTAGTAGAAGAATAAGATCACTAAAAGAAAAAAAATGACACTAGAGAAATGAGAACACTGGATGAATGAGATGTTGGATGAATAAAGATAGTAGACAACTGAGGACATTGGATAAATGAGATCTTGGATGAATAAAGATAGTGGACAACTGAGGATAGGCATTGGAAAAATAAAGATGCTGGACTAGTGAGGACATGGGAAGAATGAGGACACTGATGAAATAATGAATGTAATTAAACTGAGTAGAATACATGAGAAATTTGGATGCTGGAGGAAACGGAGACACTGGAGGAACAAGGAAATTATTTGAGAATACTACAGAAATGAGGATATTGGATGATTGTGGACTCTAGAGAAATGGGAACACAGAGAGAATTAGGACACTGGATGACTGAGATAGCTGGAGGAATGGACACTGAAGGAATGGAGGCACTAGAAGAATATTGTTGAAGAAATGAAGACACTGGAGGAATGAGGACACTTGACAAATCAGGACATTTGACGAATGTGGACACTTGACAAATCATGACATTGGATGAATGTGGACACTGGAGGAATGAGGATACTGGAATAATAATTACACTTGATAAATCAGGACATTGGACGAATGTGGACACTGGAATAATGAGGACACTTGACAAATCATGACATTAGATGAGTGTGGACACTGGAAGAATGAGGATACTGGAATAATGAGGACACTTGATAAATCAGGACATTGGACGAATGTGGACACTGGAAGAATGATGACAAATCATGATATTGGTTGAATGTGGACACTGAAAGAATGAGGATACTGGAATAATGAGGACACTTGATAAATCAGGACATTGGGGGAAACTTTGAGAAATGGAAACTTTGGAGGAATGATGACATTGAAAGAATGGGGACTTTAGAGGAATGATGACATTGAAAGAATGGGGACTTTAGAGGAATGATGACATTGAAAGAATGGGGACTTTGGAGGAGCGGAGCACTGAAGAATGAGGACACAGGAAAGATAATGGAGGAATGGGACACAGGAAAGATAATGGAGGAATGGGACACAGGAAAGATAATGGAGGAATGGGACACAGGAAAGATAATGGAGGAATGGGACACAGGAAAGATAATGGAGGAATGGGACACAGGAAAGATAATGGAGGAATGGGACACTGGAGAAATTAAAATGATATAGGAATAGTGACACTGTGGAAAGGCGATACCAGGAAAAATTATATAGAAACTGGATAAATAGGGATATTAGATGATTGAGAACACTGAATTATTGGGGCACTGACACTTGATAGTTCAAACGGGGCAATGTAAACAGTAACTTCTCTCCACCCAATAGCAATTTCTTAATCGATCTTCCCACCTACCAATCTATCTTTCTATCTTATTAAATTTCACTCTACCAAATAACTAGCTGCTGTGTGATGCATCTTTGTACAGGCATTGTGTATCGACAACAGTTTAATTTGTATTTCTTAACGAAATAACAACTCATTCAGCGTTGAAAAATGCTTAAGGTGGTTTATTATCCGGTTACAGAGTAAATGTGAACACTTAACATGCGTCAGAATACTTCAGCTGCTTTTTTTCTCCCACACACACAAAAAAAACCCACCTTGCGTGGACTTGGGAGGGAGCAATAGAAAGTCAGGTAATTGTATTATTTTCACTGTGTAACAAACACCTCATTCACTGACGTCATGTATGCCGGTGAGTTAGGTCATAAGTAATTTTCTTATGTTTGTAAAGGTTGACAATATATACAGGCCAGTTTACACGGGCCCAACACACGTTTCTAGTGCTGCTGTCTTTTGACACTGCGCGGTACACGCGTGTGCTTCAGACAAATCAGTCATCGTCATACATGTGGATCAGACGAAGACATATTCAGTCGTGTCCTCTTTTCACCTTGAAATTGAGCATTTGCATTCTCGACACTGATCTTTGTAACTTGATCGATAGATCAGTAGGTTCGACAGTATTTTGCTTGAAAATTTTACCAGTTTGATTTCAGTCATTTAATTTTTATTTTTACGGCTGCTGTCTAGACAGTTGACATTAGTCATTAAAAAAAGCGTCATCGGGACTTCGATTTTATCTTGAAATAATTATTTTAATTACATGAGTAGTTGTACTGGGGAGTTGTACTTAAGCGAACCGAGTTACGGGTGCATGTAATCTGCTTGGACACTCTTGATATTGATGTTGTATTGTGTTGTTACGCTCTCTCTCACCCCAGAAGCCGCAAAAGACTTCATCTTCATGTTCTCAGTCTTGGTCTGCTTCTGGGGAATCCCCACAGCCTCGCGGTGCGTCTGAGGTGGAGGGCAGGAGGGCTGGCGGAAGGGGGTGAAACAGGTCGCACCAGTTTGGATCACACCCTCAACCGCCTTCCGTCGGTGGTGGTGGTGCTGGGGGCCGAAGCTGCCCGTCAATCCGAGATTGATGTTCTTTATCTTATACACACATACACACACACACAGACAGACAGACACACAGACACACACACACACACACACACACACACACACACACACACACACACACACACACATATTCGTTCCCTTCCCTCTGCCTCCACATACATACAATGCGTATTCAAGTCGGTATTCACAGCACAAGCTAACTTCTATTTACTCCTCAACCGGATGGACTCTGTTGATAGATCTTGTGTAAGAACGGCCAATGAAATCCAAAGAGTTGTCTTAGCCGTTTGGCTTTTTTGATGCTCCGTACGTGTCAAACTTGTATTTTAGTTGCTCTGCTCTCCCTTGACCCTGCAAAGGTCGGTGATGCGACAATCGTGTAGCTCAGCCAATCAAAAAACGGTGCGCGCTGCAATCTTTTCTTGGACGAGTTGGGTTGCTGTACAAGTGAATTACTAATTACTAATAAATCTCTCTCTGTCTCTCTCTTTGTTTGTCTCTCTCTCTCTCTGTATCTCTATTCCTGTCTCTCTGTCCCTCTCTCTATCTCTCTTTATTCCTGTCTCTCTGTGTGTCCCCTCCCCTCTCTCTGTGTCTCTCAAAGTGGAGTTCTCTTGTCTAGGTTAAAGTGACCTGTTATGTCTACTAAGTGTACCTGTATTCGGATGCATTTTATGACCCACCCTGAGTAAACACGACTCACTAGAAGATACCTATGAAATGTCGCAGAAAACCGCAGATTTAACTTTAAAAAAAAATTTAACAGTGTGCTTGCGTAGCGAAATTACTATAGGTACAGAGCCTTTCGACATCAGAGATCACTTTACCATATTGCTTTGGTTGGCAGGCATAATTAAGTTAAACATCACAGATCAATGAGCCTTTTGTTGTTTATTGGCAAAAGTTTGCATGTAAATAATAACCAGCTGTGTCCATACAGCGAAAAGGACGTTAATAAATCATGACATTAAAAAGAGAAAAAAAAATGACAAGTAAGACAAACCATTAAAAGAACAAAATATTTACACACACTTGAACAATTTAATTAAAATAAATTACAGGTTGTCCAAAATATCATAGTGTAAGAAATTTATTAACAGCTTGAATTTGTATTAAACACTTTCGTTGGGACTCGGGCCTGGAGTCTTCACTGGTTTCAGCTGGGTGTTCTTTTTGGAGGTCAAATTTTGCTTCGTTTGGACAAATTTGTAATAACTTTTCGGAGAAAATTCAAGCCATTACTGCAGTATGTCAAATTAATTATTTCTCTTCACTCCACCCAAGACCTTCCGAAGGGGAGTTGCTGTTATGTACTGCAGGAAACTTGCTGAATCTATCTTTGTTTATTAAAAAAAGAAGAAGAACAAAACAAAGGATGTGTCAGTTTATAAAATAATGCTCATTACGAGAATAAAAATCTGTAAAGAGTGGTGTAGGATGATTTGTCATAGTTCAAAGGTCATAAAAATCACTTAAGTTGAGCCTAAGATTTTCTTAGCCATCATTCAAAGGATTTAAAAGTCACTTAAGGTTGAATTAGGAGTCAAAGAGGCAAGCTGTGATCACTTGACACCTGCAAGGGAAGGATTCATACTACCTGTCGACGTATCGAACATACACCTGAAAAGTGCACAACATGGCACCCAACAACATCGCTCGACACAAGTCTGCTATATGGGTTCACTTAATTCCTTTAGGACCCATCTTTTCACATTTATGTGTGCGGGTTCAGTTAATTCCTTTAGGACCCATCTTTTCACATTTATGTGTGCGGATTCAGTTAATTCCTTTAGGACCCATCTTTTCACATTTATATGTGCGGGTTCAGTTAATTCCTTTAGGACCCATCTTTTCACATTTATGTGTGCGGGTTCAGTTAATTCCTTTAGGACCCATCTTTTCACATTTATGTGTGCGGGTTCAGTTAATTCCTTTAGGACCCATCTTTTCACATTTATGTGTGCGGGTTCAGTTAATTCCTTTAGGACCCATCTTTTCACATTTATGTGTGCATTCTGTCACGCAGTTACTTATCGTTCTTCAGGGATATAATTTTGCAACAGTTTGTGCAGATGATCATGTCGCCTTGTCGTCAGCGTACAGCTCACTAAACATGTTGCTACGAATATAGAGCGAGTCGGGCTTTCGGTCCGCCCGCCCAGGAACTAGGAGCCTTGCTTTGTACTGACTTTCACACGTATCAACGCACGAACGGAGAGTCGGAGTTCGTACTGAATCTGACGTCATGGACTTCGTGGAAGAACTTCGGGAAGACTTCCTCATATGCAACATCTGCTTCGAGGAGTACGACGACCCCAAGCAGCTACCTTGTCTCCACACTTTCTGTCGGGCGTGTCTGTCCAAGTACATCATGGGCAAGATTGTAGAGACAGGGGCTGAGTGGTTTCCCTGTCCTTTTTGCAGGAACCCCATTCAGCCGTTGCATGGCGATGAGGTAAGATGGACACGTGTAGGCCTAAGTGCTGTACACGTATGCATTATGTTCTGCTTGCATTATGCTTTGTTTGTATGTGTACATTGATGTGTTTGTACGTGTTTATATTTGTATGCACCCTTATGCTGTACTTGTATGTACATTTATGTTTTGTTCGCTTGTCAAATGCACGTTAATGCTGTGTTTGCGCATGTGCATATTTGTATGTCTGTGCACTGTTGTTGTATGTGTGCAAGACTGTATTTGAATTTACGTGTTTCTACCTATGTGTTTACATGAGTGCTTGCTTAGTGATATGCATGCCTTTGTGTGTGTACTTCATTTCTGTTGTGTTTGCATATGTGCATATAAGTATGTATATTTATGTTTTGTGTATATACGTTTATGTGGTGTACTTTTGTATGTATGTTTGTACATTATTTTGTATTCTTATGCATGTATGTATTTTTATGTGGTATATTTCTGTTTGCCTAGATAGATATATGTATAGGCGTTTATATTGTTTGCACGTGTATCGCACATGATTTTATATTTATGTTTATACATTATTCTGTATTTTTGTGTATGTATGCATGTACTTTAATGTTATAGATTTCTGAATGTATAGATTTAATAAGTATATGAGTTTATATTGTGTTTGCATGTGTGCATTTATTTATGTATGTATGTATGTATGTATATTTATGTGGTTTTATGTGTATGCATGCATGTGTGTACATTTAAATGTGTCGCATGTGTTTTATGTGTATACATATGTTATGTGTTTGAGTTTGCATATATGTATGAACATTTATGCTATGTTAATATGTGTGGATTTTTACAGGTACATATTTGTGTATGTATGTGTTGAAATTTACTCTCATGTTTGCTTGTGTTGTGTACATTTATGCTGTTTGTCTGTGTGAATGGATTATAGGAACATGTGTGAATGTGCATTTAGACTGTTTTCATGCGTAACTGTTTACAGGTATTTGTGTATGTGCGATTTTACTGGTCATAATTTATTAACGTTGTCTTTAATTTTGTCTTTTACAAATATTGTATTTTTCAGTGAATCGTTTTACAAGTAGATGCAGTCAAAATGAGTTAGTTGGAGTAATTCTTATACTTGTGTTTATAAATTATCCACACAATCCCTCTCTTTCACTTCATATTGTTGTGAAAAACCTGATTTGTTTCCCTTACTTCACACTTCTTAATGGCTATACTTTATAAAAAATCCTTTCTCTGGCTTCATTCCTTTTAACCGTGCACACTGATTTGTTTTTCTTCTTTCACTCCTTTACGATTTGATTCCTTGTTTATTCATTATGTTAATTTTGAGTTCAATTGACTAGTTTTTTTTGTTGTTCTGTCGTTTAAATGTGATAGGCTTCATGTCGGCTAAAAAGAGCCGAAGGTGTCAATACTTAGCGATTAGATTTATCAGTACTGAATATAGCACAAGCTTTATTTAACTCTTTTCTTCTTTCTGCAGGTAAAGACTTGGGCAGACTCGTTTCCCACCAATTTCTTCCTGTCACAGCTAAGCTCCAAGCTCCATGATAAAGTGTCAGCATACTCATACAACGGCGGCGAAACTAAGTCAGCAAAACCGAAGTGCTCCGAACATCCTGAGGTAAAAATTATACTAATGCGAGACTGTTTAAAAGTCCAGTTCTTTGCTTATGTGTCTGTTTGATTGGCTCCCCCCTTACAAATACTTGCAAAGAAGTCCTTTTAATTATTACTTTAGTTTTTAATAAGTTTGGTGTGTGTATGTTTGTGTATATGCGTGCGTGTGTGTGCGTCTGTGTGGAATTAACCCTGTTGATCAACAAAGTGTACATTAAACTACATGTTTGTATTGTGTAATATGGGGATTGACTAGCGTAAATTTTAAACTTATTCAAGAAGAGTCTGAGTACAGTTTTATGAAGTTTGAAATGCACTGAGTTGGTTTCATTGCACAAAGACTTCTTCTGTACTTTATACAAATGTTCTCCTTGTAGATCATCTACGTCCTTGACCCACAGACAAACGACAGTCTCGAGTGCCGTGTGGAAAATTCGCAATGTTTGGCTTTACTTTAAAACTAAAAACTTTTCTCACGGCACTCCGCAGACTTTGTACATCTATGACTTACTGGTTAAGTCAGTGGACACGGATGATTTCTTTCGACAGGCATGCTTGGTGGCATACTGCACACGGCAGAGGAAAGCGGTGTGTGAAGAGTGCTGTGTCCAGACGCACCTAGACTGCATCAAGAAGCACGTGCGCAACAGAGACATGCGCCGCCTGGTGGACGAACGCAAGAAAGTACAGCAGGAGAATTTAGGATTGCTCCAGGTAGGCGTGTGTAGTAGGAGAGGCTATGAGCTTCTATGAGTGAGACAGAATCGTCTAAGATTTGCTTTGAGGGAATGTGAAAGGAGAATCTGTGATTGTTTTGAGGGAATGTGACAGGAGAGTGTGATTGCATTGAGGGAATGAGACAGGAGAGTCTGTGTTTGTCTTGTTGGCCGAGAAATAGTGAGAGACAGATGCACAGAGAGAGTTTTAGCAAGAAATAGTGAAAGACAGAGAGATACAAAGTGCTAGCCGAGAAACAGCGAGAGAGAGAGAGAGAGAGAGAGAGAGAGAGAGAGAGGGAGGGAGGGAGAGAGTAGTTCGACTGAGAAAAAAGAATACATTTTAATCCTTGTCATGTTTGTAGAAACACTAAAGAAACACTGCTTACGACACACATATTTACTGACTATTACTTATTACCATTTAATGACTCCCTCCTCTCGCCAGATTAAACTGGAGAGCCTTAAAGACGCCGTAGTCACGCGAGAAGCAGACCTTGCAATTCGAGAAGAACAGCTGCAGCTTCAAACGGATGCTTTTGTCAGTGAAATCCGAAGCAAATTTGAGGTTCTTTTTCTGGAACGTAAGCGGGATCTGTCCAAAGGACTGGAAACTGCCTTGGTCTTGGAAAAGAAAAGATTGAGCTCCATGCAGAGCGAAGTGTCAGACTTGACTGACTCGTTTCATTCAGTCACAAAGCAGTTAAAATCCGCTGACCATGAAGACAGTCCGTTAGTCAGTGCGTTACAGATTCTGGACACTGTGGAGGACGAGTTGAAGAGGCGTGGACAGCGACTAGAAAACCTACGCAAGGAAAATTCCACTGCAGACATCAACTTTCACCCAAACAGAAACTTGGAGAATGTTTTGCGGGACCTGAGCTTTGGGACGATCACCTCAGAAAGAAAACTGCCTTCATCTGGAGGCGCAAAGCCGAGAATCAAGCGGTATGTCTCCGACCCCATCCCTTCCCAAAACCCAAGTGTGCTCATTGAAACCAGCTTTGCCATGACGAGTCCTAGATCTTACATACAGACAGAAGATATGGAATCACACAACCTTGATGCTGCTGCATCTCGACGGAGTCGTGAACGTAAGCGACAGGCCTCCCCGGCAGGGGCTGCTGCATCTTCAGCGTCTTCGCCCACTCCAGATTCTTCCACGCCAGAAGAAGATCCTGTGGTGGATTACGGCAAACACAAGGAACGTCGGCAACGAACACGTGCGCCCGTTTCTCAACCGTTTGGGAAAAGGGTTCCCACAACGCCAGACTTTGGCGCTGCTCTCATAGAGGAGTCACGTCGCAGTCGAAGCTTGCCGCGACGCTCGAGGCCGGTTAGTGAGGGCTCTGTCATTCTTGGCAGAAAGCGAGCAGGACTGGAGAGCTTGTCTGACGGGAAGACGACTGACAGGAACGTACGAGTTTTAGAAAAATCACCAGAAGTTATCCCCCCTCCGACAGACCACCATCGAAAAGGCAATTCACAGGTGACTGTTAGCAATGATGTATTTTTAAGCAACAGCAGTGATCAAGGAACCCTATATGACGATGAAACTTCCTCTTTAGCCAGCGATCTGACGTCAGCATCTGGTAGTGCCTCGGGCGACATCGCTCAAGGTGACGTTATACGAGCAGAAGGCACACGCGGTGCCTACAGCTGTGACGTCAGTAACACAGAACCAAAGATTATATTCCATGGTGCTTTCATGACAACGCACCAGAGTGACATAAAAAATTTACCAGGAATTGTAGGTGTATGTGCCGTGTGCAAAGATCGTGTTGCGGTGTCTGACCGCTGGAACAAGTGCATCAAGCTAGTGGACATACGTGGCCGAGTGCTGGATGTTCTCTCTATCTCGGAGGAGGCAGAGCCTTGGGACCTGGCACTGCGAAAGCCTGGGCTGCTGGCGGTCACTTTTCCAAAGGTATTCACGCACTGATTGAATGAACCAAATTATTCACTCACTGATGCCATTGTTAATTAACCATGTTACTCACAGACATTGTTAATTAACCAAGTTAGTCATTGACGCCATTATTAATTAACCAAATTACTCACTGATGCTCTCTTTAATTAACCAAGGCACTCACCGACGCCATTAACGAAATTACTTTGTCATTAACGCTCTCGCTAATTAACCAAATTACTCACTGATGCCTTCACTAATTAACCGAGTCACTCATTAATCGGCCTTCGGATAATTAACCAAGTTACTTATGACACCCTCGTTTCATTGACGCCATCACTAATTAAATAAATTATTCACTTATTTTCGCTCTCGCTAATTAGCAGTTATTTTCTCACTGACACCCTCTATGTTAATCATTTACTGCCGCTCTCGCTAATTAACAGTTATTTTATCACTGACGTCCTCACTAATTAAGTTGCTCTCTCTTATAGTTACTTACACACGTCTTACTAACCAACCAAGTTACTCACAACGTTGACTCCTTCACAAGTTACTCACAACGTTGACTCCTTCACAAGTTACTCACAACGTTGACTCCTTCACAAGTTACTCACAACGTTGACTCCTTCACATGTTACTCACAACGTTGACTCCTTCACAAGTTACTCACAACGTTGACTCCTTCACAAGTTACTCATAACGTTGACTCCTTCACAAGTTACTCACAACGTTGACTCCTTCACAAGTTACTCAGTCACTGATTCCACCGCTAACCATGTTACCCATTAAGGCCCTCGCTAATTAACCAAGTTGTTTTCCCAATGACGCTAGTTCTAATTAACCACATTTTTCACATTCTGTCGCTCTCGTTAATTAAGAGTTACTCACTCACTGTTGGCTTTGCTTATAAAACCATGTTAATGTCTCATTGACACCATCTCTTAAATCAAATAAGCTGCTCACTCTCTGACGCATTTAACTGATCCCCCCTCTTTTTTTTTTTACTTCTCATTGTATCATTTTATTTATAGTTGCTGCTCATTTATGCCTCTGTGAGTCATGCTATTCGAATTCAAATTCGAATCCTTTAATGAGTGAATTTTTAATTGTCTTCTCTCTTCTGGTTTATTTTTTTGTGTGTGTGTGTGATTTTTTTCTCCTCACTTAAAAATTTTTTTTGCATTGATTTCATCGAACTGCTTTAATGCCTCTGACAGCTGGCTGGCCGAGTACTGCATTTGTACCTTTTGAAACCTGTTGACATTTCAGGCTTGCAGGCCGGTGTTTTCTCACCAGCCATCTGCATCCAAATATTTCTTCCATTTTTGTTTGGTTTTTTTATTTTTTTTATTTTTAATATGCGAATCTATCTGCTTCAGTTTTTGAAACAACCTGCATTAAGCTCTGTTTAAACTGTACATTAAGCTCTGTTTAAACTCTACATTAAGCTCTGTTTAAACTCTACATTAAGCTCTGTTTAAACTCTACATTAAGCTCTGTTTAAACTCTACATTAAGCTCGGCTTGAGCTCCATGATAATAACCTCACCATAAAGAATTAGAATACTTCTTGAAGACCTACTTGAGGCTCTCTTTACATTTTAGTTCATATATATTTTAAGATCACATCACCGCATGCAGAACAAACCAGTTGAATAACACGTGAGAAAATTGGCCCGTGTGAACTTTCTTTCTACCAGAAGATGTACTACTTTACATTTACTCTACTTTTAGCACTATATTGAACTCTCCTTAACGTTCGTCGTCTCTACATTAAACAATACTTTTAGTTCTACAAGTCTGCCTTTGCATTAAGGTCTGTTTAAATTTCTTCAAGTCAATGTCTACATTCACGATTGTTTAAATTTCTTCAAGTCAATGTCTACATTCACGATTGTTTAAAGTTCTTTAAGTCAGTCTCTACAAAATAAGGTGCAAAATCAGTCTACATTAAACTCTATTTTAATTTTTCAACGTTTACGACAATATAAATTGTTATAAACTTTTTATGTTTACTGCACGGCCTCTGTGTGCAAAAAAGACAAAAACAAAAACAAACAAAAAACCTTGCCATTTGAAAATCGGGAAAAAAGTATGTTGTTGACCGCTTTTCCGGTAAACTTGCCCTCAAGCAATTGACCAAAAGTAAAAATAATATGGGGCTGTAATCCTGCGCGCGCGCATGTGTGAAAATGAAAGATGGTAGCCATTATGCTTGATCTTTGTTTATTAACGCTCTCGTTGTCCAAAAAAAATAATTTATTCACTTTAGTGTTTAATTTTATTAACGTATTCTTACAGTACATTGTATCAAGGTTTTCTCTACTAATTCCTTGTTTTGTTTTCGCGCCTTCAGGAACAGAAGATCCGTATGCTGGATATCGCAGACGGAGGGTCTCGGCTGTTTTATCGGTCTCACTTTACCACTCGAGACGGATACGCTTCCCTAGCAACCTACGACTCATCCTCGCTCTTAGCTAGCGTTTGTCCACCTTTCGGCACCCCCAAAATCCACATCATTGATTACATGGGTTGTATTCTACGGGCGGTCGACTGCGCGAATGTGTCTTACCCTCGGTGTGTGGACGTGTGTGGTGGGGGTGAGGTGAGTGTATACATTTGTGGGGGAGGTAATTTTATATCAATGTGACCAATATGAACTTGCATTCATCGTTATCATACAACACATTATCAGGTAAATCTAATTCTGGATACTCTTGTGGTCAGGGACTAATGAATGAGTAATAAATACTTGGAAGATATTTTATATTGTCTGTAAAATATTACTTTTTTTTCATTAGGTTTCTTCCATCCATAATCAAATACATGTATATAAAAATAACACTGGTTCTTATTTTTAATTTTCATTCGGCTTTATCGGGAAGAGTTTAAAAATAATTAAATATAAGTAGTAGTGCTTTAAGGACTGGAGACACTGATCTAGTGATTAAACTTGTATTTTACACACTATCGGCACACACAATTTTGTGAACAAACGAACATCGATTTTTATGTTATTATTATTTTATTGGTTGGTATTTCATTAGGCGAGTATTTTAAAGTTTTTTTTTCTCTCTCTCTGTATGTATGCTTTTTCCTCCGTCCATTTGTCCATTTATATATCCCATCTTATAAGTATGTTAGTCTTATTTCTCTCTTGAAAGTAATGTTTCATCTAGCGCTGTAAACATAAACAAGAATAATCTTTACATTTTAACCATAGTTTAATAGATGATATCCAAAATACAATGACCTGTAATTTAAGAAAGTTAACTCTAGCAAAGTTTGAGATCTCACATTTCTCACGAACGTTTATAAATGACATTGGCCCCATGTCCTTGACACGTGACATGTGTCGACCAGCAGGAAATGGTTTCAGTACTTAAACGCAAGCTTTACAACAGATAACCTTTATATCCTTCAATAAAAATAAGTTTTAGACGGATATTTTGACATTGCAAAATTTAATGAAAATCTTTCATTAAATCAAATCTTTCAAATCTTTAATGAAAAAAAATACTTGATCTGAATGCATTCTAATTGGTCAGTATGATCACCAAAATGTTTTAAGAAATTACCACTTGTGTTAGATAAAGAGTTGACTCCCTTATAATGAAGGTCCAGCGTATATCCGACTGTTCCCGATTAAAAGTGAAATTACATATAATTCTCCTGTTGAGCATCAGATCATCTTTCCCTCCGTTATCCATGTTTTCATTGAATAATAAATCCCACAAAAACTTGATTCTTGTTGTTTATCTCCCCTAGATTTGTGTTTCCGACTGGACAAACCATGACATCAAAATTTTCACGCGCGAAGGCACTACCAAGCACTGCTACTCTGGTTTCCAAGGTGACACAGACGCGCAGCTAAAAGCCCCGATGGGGTTGGCCTGGGACGGCCAGGGTTTCATCTTCGTTGTGGACGGCAAAACGTCCAAGGTGCATGCGGTGTCCACGAGCACTGGACAGTGTTCTTTGATTTTCTCACTCGCGGAAATTGCGGGGTCAGAGTTGAAACTGGTGACGTTCGTTGAGGCCTCGACAGACCTTTGCAGGAGCGGAAAGGCACTGGTGGTGACAACAACGATCGGAGCGATACAAGTGTATGATCTACATTTTCGCTACTGAATAAAGAAGTGTATGGCGGGCCTTGATAGTGAATACGACACTTGGCCTTGATAGTGAATACGACACTTGGCCTTGATAGTGAATACGACACTTGGCCTTAATACGGATACCGATGGGTATTTAATTTAGAGCTTTGCAAAAAATACGCAAAATATTTTCACCTCTGGAACCCACTGACCATTATTCATAGCAAAGGGTCTGAAAGCCTGTTATTCATTTGAACCATCTTTCATTTGACCCCTAATCAGTGCAATTGCAAACGCCTGGGTAGTATAAGAAATATTATCTTTTAATCATCTTGTGAAACGTGACACCCGTCCAAACGATAAGTAAGATAACGGTAGGCTCTGTAAATTAAACTCACTGTAAAACAATAGATTAGTGTTGCGTTTGCTTCGTTTTGTATTTCAACCGCACTCATTTGTTACTATTTTTAGTCTGTTGTCGCTACACCAGATTCTACATTTAATTTCTAAACTCCCAAACCTACTGATGGTGGCAGCTCAGTGACGCAATGCTGGATGACGTATTAGGTGACATCTGTCCTACGTAATAGAGATCGGTGTGACGAAAAGTCATTCAGACCACTCGTACAGTGACGTCAAGCTCATCTCCTTTAGATCTGATAGCTATTTCGATCTTCTGCTAACGGTCTAACATTCCATAAGTGAAATCAGTCCCAGAAAAATTTCGGGAATTTCTTTCTCGGGTTCATATTGTAGAAGAAAAAAAATGTTTATGCTTTCCTGTTGCCGCCAAGGTTAACCATTTCCGTTGTGTGCGCTGGGGTTAAGGCAGTCCTCATTTCTAAAGAATGCAATGGGAGTAACCTTCATACTTAGTATTATTGCCCATTAAAGCCAACAATCCAGTCGCGACATTAACTGTCAAATTGGGATGTCAAATGTAATTCTGTTATGTTGATTCTGCACTTTTTTTTGTTTTTGAAAGCAGAATCTTTTAAATAGCATTTAAGCTGGAGAGGGTGTTCTTAGTGTTTCTTATATTGCATTTTTCCCATTCTTATTTCATCGCGGCGTGTTGTGCCCTTGTGTTGCATTGACGTTTGAGTGAGTGACATTTGTTAGTCGTTGCGCCGGCTTAACGTTCTTTTACGCCCTGACAGGCGCGCCATATGACGTCATATATACGTTGTTCCTATAAGAACAAGGATTAACCCGTTCACTGTCTGTGGTATATATGCTTTACCACAAAAACGGGTCACTTTTTATAGTTGACCTATTTATATAAAACAACCAATCAGTTACTTTTTAAATTCCTTAACACATTTCTAAACTACAGAGTATCTTGGATTTTTTAAAATCACTTTATAAATAAGGTTTTTTTAAATATTTTAGTACACTGACCCATTCCATTGTCACTAGCGAAAACATACTGACAGCGAACAGGTTAAAACATAGATGATCGCAATGCCATTATGGCAGATTGCGGCTGGCGGAGTTTATATCCGTAAAAGTGGTAGCCCACATCCAGTCGCCCTTATTTTCGGTGGCCAGCCAGCCGATATGCTGTTATAACATGAAGCCGAAATTAGAATGGCTTGTTGTAAAATTTATGACTTTTTACTAAGGTTGGAATTTTATAGAGAACGTAGCTTTTCCCATACATTCATAAAAACGAAGACAATTATATACTCTGACAACAGATTAAATGAAAAAGGGGGGAACTCCTCTAGAAGCAGTAAAACGACAATAAACATTGAGTGCGATATTATTACCCACATCCTCAACCGCCAATATAATATTATTTATGACAGCACAGTGTTTTGTTAACATTATCTCTTTGGCAGCGTGACTTTCAGATCATTACTAACTAATAGAAGTACAATTTTGACTTTAAATAAGTAATTGTTCTTTCGCCAATCTTTCTTACCGGCTGTCGACAAAATAAAATTTTAAAAAAAATAAACAGGACCACGAACACCTTGGCAGATACGATACGACAGAAAGATAATGATCACAGAGGTAAAGTATTCTTTTACAACACCTTAGTGTGGTTGAAATGAAGAATGAAAATCCTTTGCCATAGAAACCGAATGACGAGGCCTGATCTCTGTGGTTTACCGTAGATCACTGATGATATTTAAAGAGATTATAAATAAAAAAATGAAAGTCCTTTGCCACAGAGACCGAATGACGAGGCCTGATCTTTATGGTTTAGTGTTTACGGAGATCTGTGGTGATATTTAAAGAGATTATAAATGAAAAATATGAGGGAAACACTCTGCACCGCCGACTAGAACAAATTATGGATGTCGTCAACAGCTTTTGGGTTCAGAATACAAATTAAATCCCAGTGACTTTATATTAATGAAATTTAATTCTCGTGAAAGTGGAAATACCTCATATCTGATTGTAGTTTTCAAATCAACTCTTTTAGCGCAGAAGACGATTTCTAAAGTAGTAATTATCGTTGTGATCAGTAACCAAGACTAAGTGATATATGATTTGGGCTGCTGTGTTTACGTATAAACCCGGTTTATGGCGGCCTGCGCTGTTGTTTATTATTGATATTTTAAAACAATATTGATGTAGTTTGTATTATAGTAGTATATACATGTATTAGTGTTTGGTGGTAGTTCTGTGATATTTAAACTAATCAGGGGTTTTGTTCTTAAACCTAAATGAACGTCCGAAGATATAGTGAATGACAGGCTCATATTTATGTTTGTGAATATTTTTTTATGTATGAAAGTGCATTAATGGTTTTAATGTATGAAAAATGCATTAATGCGCTTATATATAATATGTTTTTATGTATGAAAGTGCATTAATGCGCTTATATGGTTTTTTATGTATGAAAAATGCATTAATGCGCTTATATATAATATGTTGTACACACGTTTATTAACTCTGTTTTCATAATAATCCGCAACTTGTGTATAAATTTAGGATAATATGTTCTTTTACAGATCGTTTATAAACTCTTATTGTACTCGCTTTGTCTGTTATTATTTAACCTCTGACTGTACTTTTTCACCCCTACCCCCCACAATCCTACCACTTCTCGACGCAGGCCATTACAGTCAGAAAATGTGGAATATCAAGCCCGATCCTGTCTATCTTTGTGACAAACCTGACAGAACAAATCGAACCCACGTCTTTTGTGACAAACTTGACAAAACAAATCGAACCCACGTCTTTTGTGACAAACCTGACAGAACAAATCGAACCCACGTCTTTTGTGACAAAACAAATCTAACCCATGTCTTTTGTGACAAACCTGACAAAACAAATCGAACCCACGTCTTTTGTGACAAACCTGACAAAACAAATCGAACCCACATCTTTTGTGACAAACCTGACAGAACAAATCGAACCCACGATAAACCGGACAAAACAAACGAAACCCACGAATGAATAAAACGACACTTATTAAGAAAAACTGTTATGAAAAAGACCAACAACCTACTTTTTTGCTCATTAATAACACATTCTGATGTTAGTAATTGACATAGTTACTAATTAACATGACACTTTTAATTGACAGTTACTGACTAACACGACACTATTAATTTGACATATTACTGATTAACACGACACACTACTAATTGACATAGTTATTGATTAATAGACACTATTAATTGACATATTTGCTGATTAATATGACACTTTTAATTGACATAGTTACTGATTGGCACGACACACTATTAATTGACATAGTGGCAGATTAACAGGACACTATTAATTGACATATTATTGATTAACACGACACTATTAATTAACATAGTTACTGATTAACACGACGCAATTTTATTTGACATAGTTGCTGATTAACACGACACTATTACTTGACATAATTATTAATTAATACCACACTATTGATTGACATAGTTACTGATTTACACGACACTATTAACTGGCATAATTACTGATTAAAACGACAGTATTAAATGATATAGTTACTGATTAACACAACAGTATTAATTGGCATAGTTACTGATTAACATGCCCTTGTTAATTGGCATTGTTGCTGATTAACATGACCCGTGTTAATTGCGATAGTTACTGACTAACATGACACTATTAATAGGGATAGTTGCTGATTACCATGACCACTTTTAACTGGGATACTTCTAATTAACAAAATTACCTTTAATAAAAGGACCATTACTGATTAACAGAATTACCTTTAGTCAAAGGAATACTACTGATTAACAGAATTGCCTTAAGTTAAAGGAATACTACTGATTAACAAAATTATCTTAAGTTAAAGGAATACTACTGATTATCTTAAGTTAAAGGAACACTACTAATTACTTATTGTAAAAGGACTATTACTAATTAACATAATTACCTTTAGTCAAAGGAATGCTACTGATTAACAGAATTATCTTTAGTTAAAGGAATATTACTGATTAACAGAATTACCTTAAGTTAAAGGAATACTATTGATTAACAGAATTGCCTTTAATAAAAAGGATATTGCTGATTAACAGAATTACTTTCGGTAATAATCACCTTTAGTAAAAGGGGTATTGCTTATTAACAGAATTATCTTCAGTATAAGGGATAGATACAGAATACCACAATGACCATTAAAAATGATACGTTGTAAATGACAATTAATGACAGTGATATCTGCTGATATGGACAATGACCATTAGTAAATAAGACATATTGTGAATGACAATTAATGACAGTGATATCTACTGATTAGCACAATGACCATATAGTGAAAAGATGAATGACAATTAATGACAGTGAATTCTACAGGTTAGCACAGTGATCATTAGTAACTAAGACATGCTATGAATGACAGTTAGTGACAGTGATATCTACACATTAGCACATTGTTTGAAGACTTCTGCATGAGTGGATGCACAAAAAGTGTTATTTTCAGCTTGAAAAAGAATAGCAGAAAGATGGTGTTTACTTTTTAAATGAAATTTGGATACGCCAATTTTATTTATTCATTAAAACTGTTTAGTCGTTAATAGTAACACTTCTTTTCTTATTTTAAAAAGATGCATACAATTGTTAAGTTAGAATTAAATTAGACTTTAAAAAAGTTATCAGTTGTCTGCTACTTAAAAGTGATGGTACCAGTTTAAATTTTCTTGTTAACCAGTATCATTTTCTTATAAGTATTACGGTATCGAATATTGTAGGCACTACATGGGATTGACACACGAAAATCTCCATGAAAGTGTAAGTTTGACCGATTGATTTCTCCGAAATGTCCACTTCTCATGTTTGTTGATTTCACGGTCGAGACTGAAGTCTCCACTTTGCAGTTTATGTTGTTCATTTTGTTTTTGTTTTGTCTGAAATCTCAAATATTACAATCAAGTTTATAATTTTGTCAAAGGAAATGAAACATAGGCAATAACATTGCGCGGTTTCGTAATAAAAAATTTCCAGACATAAATTCTCGTGTTTAAACCAGATACCTTAACCCTTTCCATGTCGAATGTGTAAAAGGTCAGCTAACATTATTTCGCCCGATGTCGCAACACAAGATTATAAAAAGAATGAAGTTTTACTTAGCTCCCCTTCCTCTCCATGACACTTCTACTTTGAAAAATGAATATTCTGAGGTTCAGTTAAAATCTTTGACGGATTTTAAAGTTAGTCACAATGGAGGTGATAGGTTAAGTTTGAGTGTGGAAATTTATTAGGATTTTTAAGATGTTAGAAAAATGATAGATGTTTTGAAATCCTGCCGACCCAAACTAAGTATATTAATTTTCCCCAACTTAGACCTCGTGAATCCAGCAACCGTGCAGCAGACAAGATGTCAGCCAAGTTTGTTTATTTCTACAAGTCAGATCTACAATTGCGCCACAGCAGAGTGCGACACAACATCTGTTCTCTTTCTTACATTTTGATGTGGTTTCAGCTCTGAAATCTGTCTGATTTCATGTGCATGCACACTCGTGCTAGAAGCTTGCGCTCTTCATTAGACATACACATTTTACACTTTTAGCATTTGCGTAAACAATGTGTAAGTCTTAAGTCTATGAGCCTTTGTTTATGCCTTACATAATTAGACATATACATTTTACACTTTTAGCATTTGCGTAAACAATGTGTAAGTCTTAAGTCTATGAGCCTTTGTTTATGCCTTACATATCTATCTGGAATTAGACATCCTATGAGATGAGATACGAAAAAACCATTTATCTGTCGCCGCTATACTCTGGGGTGACTTTATAATAATGACTTATACCAACTATGTATGATTAGCTATGATACATCTACAAGTGCCGGTGCAGAGTATGGGTCACTGGTTAAATATGTATATCTGCAACTGTTACGCTGATATACTGGTACGTCGCTAATTTGGCTCCGCCCCCAACTCAGATTCAGCTGAGATCTGTTTATGAATAATATATAATGATTAACGAACAGAGGACAAGATGTAATCATGAGGTTATCACTTTGAACTACGAAAATAACGATAGAACTAACAATTGACAGATTGCGGAATTAATTTTTTAAAAAAATTGTTGCTGCTAACTTGACGCAATTGTTTATTGAAACAACTTGGTTGGTGGTGTTACATCATTTATTTGACCATTTTCAGTATTGCTAGCGCTGCCCGCTTCATTGCGACAACATCCCGCTTCATTACTGGAAAGGACGTATTACCCTGCTGTCCCACGACTGACAAAAGCCTTAGGGTTCCAAAATAAACTGCATGCTCGCCAGTATGTTGTCGGATTTGTTTAACGTCACAAAGGAATGTTAAAGAAGTGGTTGGGCCACCCGGAATAAATTAAAACAAACACTCGAGATAATACGAGGCCGATCATTGTACTCGTGTTCTTCAACTATAAATGTGCGCGAGCACGCACGAACACGCTTTTAAAAAAAAAATCTGCAAAGAACCGTAAATCGGCCGATTTATGAGAAGGAAAGAAAGAAGTCGTATTAAGTTTGTAAACCTCGCACCCTTGATGGAACAGGTAAGATGGAATGAGGTGTAAACCTCGCACCCTTGATGGAACAGGTAAGATGGAATGAGGTGAATAACCGACTTTGAACGTTCCTTCCGCCCAAACTAGAGATTTTCCCAACTTCAACATGCGAGTTGTTCCCATTCTTAGAAACTGCCAGTTTAGGAAGCCATTACTGTTTGTTAAAATAAATTAGATGGTGCGCAGAGAGACCTGTATTCAAGTTTTTGCTTAACATAATATTGTCAGTTCAAACAGAGATGATTACTGTGCACCTTAGGCTTCATCATCATCAGCAGCAACAGCACCACCACCACCACCACCACCACCACCACCATCATCATCATCATAACAATAATAATAATAAATCCAGTTAGTAGGCATATATAGTCTTTCGCACATATTCTCAAAGAGTCTAGAATGTAATTCTGTTTTCTTCTTTTTACTCCATTTTTGTTTCAATATCTTGTAAACTTAGTGACAAATTTCCTTTTTTTAAAAATCCATTTGTATAAATCTCTCATAAAGCTCTCTAGGACAAATTTCCTTTTATCTTATTCCATATGCAGCTTTGATAAATTTCACCCCTTTTTTTTTTTAACTCCATTTGCATAAATCTCTTTGTCGTTATGATGAATTTTCTTTTTTCTTATTCCATTTGAATAAATAAATCTCTTGTAAACTTTCTCGTTATGATGAATTTCCTTGTTTCTTACTACATTTGCATAAATCTCTTTGTCGTTATGATGAATTTCCTTGTTTCTTACTACATTTGTATAAATCTCTTTGTCGTTATGATGAATTTCCTTGTTTCTTACTACATTTGTATAAATCTCTTTCTCGTTATGATGAATTTCCTTGTTTCTTACTACATTTGCATAAATCTCTTATAAACTTCGTTTGATGTTATGACAAATGTCCTTATTTATTACTCCATTTGTATCCAGCTCTTGTACCCGTGTCATAACCTTTTTCTTTTCACTGTAAAGACTCGAGGAACATTAGAAAAACAAAGTGAACAATGGAAAAGTTCTTTATGATTTACTATAGTGCCAGATATGCACTAAATTTTGAAGTGATTAAAAATATTTCGGATTAATTAAGAGTATGAATTGTTGGTCGGAGGTCATATAACAACTCTGCTAGTGGCCCCCCCCCCCCCTCCGGATCAACATTTCACTTTCCTTATTAATTGAAAGCATAAGTGCTAACAAATATAAGGATTTTACTTTGTCAGTAAATTAACAAATTGAAATTTTAACATATACCGTTCTAAATCTAAACTATTAAATATGAAAGACGACAGCAAAGCTATGCCATATACTAATCTAAACCGTTCAATTTTAAAAACAGCAGTAGAGCCATGCAGTTTACTAGATCTAGGCCGTTTAATTTATAAGATGGCAGCAAAGCTACACAATGTTCTAGGTCTAGACCAGTTGTCAGCAGTATGAAAACTGAATGACATTAATAATAGTCAATGTATGAATAATTGTTAGTGTTGATTTAAACAATTTTCAGTACCTGTAAATAACTGTTAACAGTATGAATAAGGTCAGTCTGTATGAATAATTGTCAGTCTGTATGGACGGTTGTCACTGTATATGAACAGTTGCTAGTCTGTACACTAACATTAAATGTTCACAGAAAATTAAATTTATTTATTATACAAGTGATGTTACAAGCATCATTTACACGACATAAATATTCCCTGAAAAAATTCCTATGATAAAGATTTGATTGCAAATATCATCATAGAAATGGACAATCTTACATCTGCAGAGTTGTACCCACTTCTATAAATTTCTGCAAACACGCAGGAATGTTTTGCAAGGCACAAAACTGAGCCATTTGTTTTGCGTAAAGGATACTTTTTTCTTAAAACAAAATACAGTTCTGACTTGGTAACAGTTTGAGACACTTTAAAATCTACAATCAGAAGCCAATTAGCTAAAGTGAGGAAATACCACCAATGGTGGAAATACACTAAGAGAAAGTCTGCAGTAAAACTTTCACTTTCACCTTATTTTCTTAGATACTTACAAATAATTACAGTGAATGTTGGACAACAGAGCCATATGCTAAACTTCAACCAATGACATACAGCATTCAGCCATAATGTTGTACACACACAAAAGTAAAAATAGTAAGGAAAATATTTTATAAAAATTAAAAAAAAAACAAAAAGAATAATGAAATATATTTATTATTATATTTTAGATAAATGCTTGAATAGATGATGTTTAAGACTGGGCAAGTTAAATATAGGACATAAACTGTGTTTATATGGTGTTTGGAAGAGAGAGAGATTTGAGCTTATATGAAAAGAGACAAAGTGTGTGTGTGTGTGTGAGTGAGTGAGTGAGTGAGTGAGTGAGAGAGAGAGAGAGAGAGAGAGAGAGAGATGCTTAATTTTAAAATTTAAGATTTCAAGCCAGTCAAAATAACACACACACCATATGCATGCATGCACACACACATAAAATCTTTAACATCTATTACAAAAATGTTCTTTTTGCAAACAAATATGTACAAAATTCTGCAGTATTATATATTCATACTATAATTTTCATCTTGCAACTACATTCTTACAAGGCAGTCAAACTGTCATACAAAGTACTCCATTCATTTTCAGGAGACAAAGTACTCCATTCATTTCCAGGAGACAGATCACACGTTTATTTATAACATGCATTATACCACACTGACAACCCCCAACAGACAGCGATGTGAGCTCCAGAAGACTCAGGGATGATTTGTACAGCCATCATAATTTTTCACATTTACATAAACATACATTATAAATTTCACATCATAATTACAATATTCTTTCCTCTGGTACCTTCCTAATCTGACGAAGATTATGATGAAGAATGGATTCTAAAAAATCCATAATTTTTCTCCTTATGGGGGAAAAAATATTATGATAACTGTTTCAAAAGTAGTGTACTACTTTTTGAACACCATTTAAGAATGATGAATATTCAACATGCGCACAAACACACATACCCTCTCTCGTCTCAAAAGCATGCAGATACAAGCATCATGATGATTATATACATCTGTTGTTTTCTCTCTGAAAGAACAATCACCAGAATCACAGCAAAATGACAATTTCTCAATGGAAGAATGAGAAATCTGCTACAAGAGACATAATTTGAAATAAAATAATCATAGTACAACTATGCAGTGTGCATAGATAGCATCGAAAAACCCAACCCCCCAAAAAAAAACAACTGAGCAGATACTATCAAAAACCAACACCCAGAGCATTCAGTTACCTATAAAGTCAATAGATTTCACAAAATAATCTTCAATAGTTACAATGGGAATATTTAATCTATCATTCATTTTGGTAGTAGTATAATAGTTTCCACTCAATTACCTACTCCCCCCCCCCCCCCCCCCCCCAGAAATATACAAATATGCTTTTAAAATTCCAAAAGTCTTAGCAGACAAATAAGTATATTTAAAAAATTCTAATTACTGTTCACTAATAATATTTAAGTGGTTATCTATTTAATAATTCACGTAATGCCATTCACAAAATGGTATGGTATTACTGAGTATATTTACTGGACTGCAACCTAATAAAAAAAAATCTGATGCTGTGTAACTTAATAAAATATTTCTAAATATGTCTTAGTTAATATGCAGGAATAGTAATTTCTTGTGTAACTAAACCAGCAAGTGTTCTTTGCATCAAAGTAGTGTCAAGTGCATTGTTTATTATTTACACTCAAGGTCAGCCATCAATAAACAAATGTGAAATGTTCTCCTCATTGCATATGACAATAGTTTTTAAAACGAGGATTCACTGATTTTATTAAAGATTTTGAACACAGAACTTAAGGCAATTATCTATTTTCAATAATTTTTTAGTAGAAGAACAATTAAAGCACTGTGTATTACCAAGCGTTATCAGATAAGTGAATATTATGAAATATGTACTTATTTACAGATATTTATTTAAGTGCCAAAAAATGTTGTTATTTTTGTTCTAGTTTCTACAACAGAAGACATTTTTGTAACACCAATTCCCATGTATTTGGTATAAATTCAGACTGCCATTCAAAATTCTAATATTTTATTTATAGCCAAAGGCAAAATACATCTTTATGCAATCTCATATAACAGCTCTGCATAGCTAAAAGAATATGAATGGTTATTTCAAGGCTATCCTAATTCCACTGAGTCAATGCTATGTGTGATAACAGAATATTTCTCTCCCAAACCCCATCTTACTCCATGGATCAAGGTATATGAAGATCTGATACTATGACATTAAGGGGCGAATATCTGACACAGTATCAAATGATACTATTATAAGTGCTCAATATTCAACTACGTGCAATTATACAAATAAATAACTTGCTGTCAAATTTAAGTTTATGAAAAAGATGAATATAATACCTTCAAGTTTCAGTTAATATAATGAAACATTATCATCAAACTAAAGAATACATAAAAGTAAATAATACTGCCTTAAAGTTAAAATGTATGCCAGCGGATAACACCAGAACTGAGATATGAATGTAGTTCAATTAATGGAAAGAAAAACTTGTTATATATTACAATATATCTATATCACTAACACGCTATACATCAGTGTAATAGATACATAAATACATGACTGCAGAATGAATGCTGGTATTTGACGAAGAAAAAAGAAATCTGCATACTCTTACCCTTTATTTTAGCTCACAATGAAACTGCTCCAATTTTTATTCAAACATTCAAAATGGAGCTGCTGTAAACATACAATATTTCTCCAAATTTGAATTGGTAACCTGTTCATTTACCCAATTCCTCTCAAATATGTCACACAAATTAAAAGAGCTCTCTCTCTCTAAAAAAAAAAAATACTGTTTCATAGAAAGTGTGCATATTTAAGCCCAAGTTCATATCCATTCAGTTTGAAGTCTAAGTTAACTCTCCCTTCACTTTTACATTTTAACAATTAAAGCCAAATAGCTGAAAAAATGACAGATTGAGAAACCCATAATGGCACACTGTATTCACTCACGCATTTCTAGTTATTTCCATGGAAAATTATACTACCTTTTAAAATTAAATCGAATATACAACAATTTACTCTTGAAAAATCTATCAACCTCAACCCAATCAAAAGATTGGTCTGTGTTACTTTTACTGACAAAATCTATCATTAGCCTAACCTTAATCTAAAAGCTGCTGTATGTCAATATGATTCTCTAGTATATGTACTGGTAAAATTTACCATCAATTAACTGCAATCTGAAGACCGCTGGATGTCAATAGGATTCTATAGTATATGTACTGATAAAATTTACCATCAATCTAACTGCAATCTGGAGACTGCTGGACGTCAATATGATTCTCTAGTTCATGGATTGATAAAATCTACCATCAGCCTAATCTCAATCTAATGAGTGCTGGATGTTGATACAATTCTGTATTACCTTTATTGACAAAATCTGTCATCAGCCTAAAGACCAGTGGATGTTGATACAATTCTGTATTATCTTTATTGACAAAATCTGTCATCAGCCTAAAGACCAGTGGATGTTGATACAATTCTGTATTACCTTTATTGACAAAATCTGTCATCAGCCTAAAGACCAGTGGATGTTGATACAATTCTGTATTATCTTTAAGGATAAAATCTACTATCAGCCTAAAATTTCAGCCTAAAGACTGCTGAACATCAATATGATTCTGTATTATATGTTTTGACAAAATCTATTATCAGCCTAAATTCAATAGAAAGATTACTGAACGTTGAAATTTCGTACTATATGCACTGACAAAATCTATGATCAGCCTAACCTCATTTAAAAGACTGCTGGACCTTGATGTGATTCATTCAAGTCAAAGTACGTGATGAAAATCTGTCAATACACCAAGTTGTTTTTTTTATATAACTAAAACAATATGAATTGTATTAAAAACCTAACCATTTCCTCTAATTTTAATATAATTCATGGAATGGTTAGAAATAGAACACCCAAACCTTCATTCAGAAACATAGACATGTGCACCACGTAGGACTTTATTTTACAAGATTGTTGCACTTTGTGTGGCTTGCCACATATCTCCCATAATATTCATCAAATGATATTTTGCATTAAAATGTTCAAACATCATGTCCTCTTCTTCACATTACTTGGGATTAGTTGGTTCTGCCATAGTCTTACTCTCTACTGCATACAATTATGCAAACTGCAACCCTATTCATCTTCGCTTTATGCTTTTGTACACAAAAACAAGAAGTATGCTGCATTACAAGAATGGTATTTAAGATATTTTCATATGCTTCTAAGCTTCATATTTGTTACTTTACAAGTACAATGCAAAACATACTCAGAAAATAATCAAAAATTCTTTTACCATGAATACAATCAAATAAATATTATCAAACTGGTTACATACTTACTATATTGTTGTACGAAATACTTAGGACAAATGAGTTATATGCCCTTCAAAGCAAAAAAAAATCCACAGCAGTTATCTGCTTCTTATAGATCACCATCACTGCAGGCTAGAGGGGTTAGGTTAGGTAAAACAAGACTTTGGTCGACAGGTACAAAAGAAAGAAAAAGACAATGGAACACAACGAAGAACACTTGCAGCAGTAGTCCAACCCATGGTGCCTGTCAGCAGATTCACAGCAGATATTAAAGGAGTTGCTGGTCCAGATGGGTGGCCAGCACTTCTAAATTCTAATTTCTCACAACAACGAGGTAAAGGTTAATCTCTACAGGCCATAAGTCATTAAAGCTGCCTCCAGAGAAGTGGACATTTAAAAAAAACAAAACTGAGGTAAGATAACAAAACAGTTATATACAGAGGAAATCTAACTACTGGCAAGTGTGTTAAGCGAGTAGACAAAAAAAAATTGTGCTTGTGGCATGACAGGCCACTCAGGAATATCATTCCATCAGCAAGAGGAACATCACCATTGAAAATAAAAACAATTCAAAAGGAGTTTTAAACCATTCACATCCTCAATCTAAAATATTCATTTTCTAATATAAACTAAGAAATAATGTGCTGAGTTTCATCCATTTGGTACTCTAACTAATTCTGTCCTTTGGAGTCAAATAACACAAATTTTAAACTTTACTCATATCTGGTACCAAGTCACAAGATCGGCTCTAATATGTATGCTTTTGTTCTAGCTCTGATTCAATATTTCAATACTAATACCATGAATAGTTAACATGCATGGATTCTTTCTAATCTTACTATTCTTCCACTGGAAAATAACAAATGTCTGATTAGATTAATTATAATGCCAGAGACAATTTTCGAAAAATATGTTATGTATTTATGTCAGTGAAAATTTAAATTCTTTTTTAAGTCACACCAAGCCTGGATGATCACACAGAATATCAAGTTCTTACTCAGATGAAAAGTTTCTTTTGCACTGGAAAGCTAGCTATTATTGTGTATTATCAGTAATCAATTAATTATGAACAGGTAAATTATTTACAAGTTGCATCAGGCACTCTCCCTTAAAAAATATTAACTGAATTGATTACATTTCACATTCCCTGCATATATATTTTTCAATATGTGGATGATAAATAATGATCAGAATAAATGCTGATATAAATAATGAGCAAATGATGGGTGAAGATTGGGAAAATCAATTAATTTCAAAAGTATAAGTGCAAACAGAATAGATAATACAGATCTGAAGAATTCTCCACACTTCACTTTCTAATGCAGTATGATCTTTAAATAAAGCTATCTATGACCTACTAACCTGTATGACATACAGAGCCAACAATTATAAAATGTTGCCATAGCAAGTTTTTTTTTTTTTAAAAGCAAATTTCTCAAAACAGTCTAGCAGCAATGACTTTGGTCAATAGAGAACTATATTTGTATATCTTAAGTGGGTCAACAACACTATAACAAGTAAATGCTGCCCATGAATAGTGGCCCTGTCAGGTATAAGTCTACATGTAATCAGAATAATTAACCTGATAAAGTGTGAAACAAGAGAAGGAAAAAGAAACACTTCCTGATTGCTATTTAGCAGTATGTGGCTAACAGCAAAACAACCTTCAGTTATTTCAATAAAAACAAAATAAACACGAACATATTTGTTTGAGGATACCATCATTGGCAAGCTATCAACCTTTATGATAAACTTTAAACACAGTTAAAAGAAAAAGGATTAAACACAATGATATTTGGTGAGGAAATGTACAGTATGTGGACAGCAGAATTAAGATTGCAAGAAGAGCTGAAGTGAGAAAATGTCCAAAAGACCAGGATCAACGCCACCAATAAAGCTCGAAATGCAAGAATGTGATTTCTTATTTTAGGGAAGGAAGGATGTCTATACTTAGCAAAGGAAAGTAGGAAATTGTATTCTTATTTAAGGGAAGAAAGGATGCCTATACTTAGCAAAGGAAAAGTAGGGATGTGTGTACTTAGCAGAGGGAAGGAAGGATATCTATACTTAGCAAAGGAAAGTAGGAAATTGTATTCTTATTTAAGGGAAGAAAGGATGTCTATACTTAGCAAAGGAAAGTATGAAATTGTATTATCTAAGGGAAGAAAGGATGTCTATATTAGCAAAGGAAAGTAGGAAATTGTATTCTTATTTAAGGAAAGGAAGGATATCTATACTTAGCACAGAAAAGTAGGGAATGTGTGTACTTAGCAGAGGGAAGGAAGGATGTCTATATTTAGCAAAGGTTAAGTAGGTTTGTATGTACTTAGCAGAGGGAAGGATGTCTATACTTTGCAAAGGTAAGTAGGAATGTGAGGGAAGGAAAGATGTGTTTACTTAAGTGGGAAGGAATGATGTGTATACTTAGAAGTGGGAAGGAATGATGTGTATACTTAGAAGTGGGAAGGAAGGATGTGTATACTTAGAAGTGGGAAGGAAAGATGTGTTTACTTAGAAGTGGGAAGGAAAGATGTGTTTACTTAAGTGGGAAGGAATGATGTGTATACTTGGAAGTGGGAAGGAAGAATGTGTTTACTTAGAAGTGGGAAGGATGTGTATACTTATATTCTTAGCTAAGAAAAGTTCCATAGGGTCTAGAATGATAATGAGCACTGTGTGTGTGTGTGTGTGTGTGTGTGTGTGTGTGTCAGGCAGAATAAGTTTTATGTCAATCTTAAGCAGAAACAGTCTTTCATCATTTTTCTCTAGCTAAGTATCAAATATCTGGTTCTTAAAGACAAGACAATAAAGACCAAGAACCAATTTGAAAAATTATAATAAGCAGTTTCACTCAAGCAAAATTTATGTACTTCTGCTCAAAGGTGATAATGATTGCTGAATAAGCCATGAGCAATGATTTCGTTAGTGCTCTAGACTGTGAACAGAACTTTACTGCAGCTCACTCTGAAAATCCAAATAAAACTTCAAAGTTTCATGAGAAGCCATATTTTTTCCAAAAGTAAAATTTCAACTCTATAATTAGAAGAAATTAGAAAACATTTTACAGGTAGACTTTCATTTTGGGAAAATTGTGACTTAAACTTTCCCAATTTATTTGAATTACTGGAGTAAGCAGTAAAATGGAATAAAATCAATAATAATGAAGTGCTAAACTGAAGAGGTACCCACTTTCTTTAAATGGAATTTGGACATCACTGGTAAATGTTAAGGCCTGAGATCATGACTGTGCTTCAAAAGATTCATGTGCTAAAAATATAAAATTTAGTCCTTTTTTTAAGCGAGAACTATTTAAGAACATTTTGTACACAAAAAGAAAAACTTCAGCAGAGTAATATTAACTTTAAGCTAATCAGTACGTTGTTTTTTTTTTTATAAAAAAAAGTATATCTACACACGCATGCATGCCTACAGATGCACTATATATAGATGTATAAAACAAAATTTAAATCAGAAGAACTCATGCAGATATTCGCTCATAAAATAGCACTTTCTCCCATACATTCATGTGCACAATTATTAATTTGTTTTTTTCTTTAGCATCTTATGTGAAATGTGTGTCACTAAAAAAAAAAAGCAACAACAACAAAAAAAATCTATATACAAAATAACAAACACACACACATGAACGTCCAAGCAGTGAACATTAATTTAACCTCACTTCATGAATCAGAGTCAACACAGTTGGATTCATGGATTGTTAGTTTTAGTTTTGAGCTGGTCGACACTAGCACCAAAGACAGGGAATCATTACACCCTGAGAAAAAGTCGTAATGTAAAAGGCTCTTAGGCCAAGCCATAAATTTTCAGTTTAAGGTGCCGCGACAGTTAGGGGCACCACACAAACAAGGAATCTTCTCATCCTCAATAGGGAACTTGTAATCATAGGTTATTTCCTCGTTCACATCAATGTCACGTTTAGAATAAATCACAATCTTCTTCTGTGACTCTAAATTGATGATCTTGGCGTAGCAGTTTGGCTGCACAAAAAATGCAACAGTATGACTACAAGAAGAGATTACAATCATTAGGAAAATTATATATACATTTTAAAAAAGTGTAAATTGAACAAATTCTGGAGTCTTTCCAAAATTAATGCATTCAAATAAATTACTTTAGAATAAGTAATCAAAAATTATTATTAGAGAATAATAAGTGATCAGAACTATATTACAAGTAGTTCATAAAGGTTTAATCTGCCCAATAAATCAGTACACACTACCTATTCAATTATTTAGCTTATATTTATAATTATAATTTATAATTATTTATATTTATTAAAATATAATTTTTTTAAAAGTCATTATTTTAATTTTATGACCTGTGCAAAAATGACAGAAAAATATCTTTAATAAACTTCACATATATTGTGCAGATTACTCAGATTAAAAAAAAAAAATTGCTGAGCTGCATCATCTAATGCGACAACAAAATATTAAAAACTGCAACCTAAGTACTTGAAGATAAGAGCTATATTATCATCTAATGTGAAACAAAATATTAAAAACTGCAACCTAAGTACTTGAAGATAAGAGCTATATTATCATCTAATGCGACAACAAAATATTAAAAACTGCAACCTAAGTACTTGAAGATAAGAGCTATATTATCATCTAATGTGAAACAAAATATTAAAAACTGCAACCTAAGTACTTGAAGATAAGAGCTATATTATCATCTAATGTGTACTTGAAGATAAGAGCTATATTATCATCTAATGTGTACTTGAAGATAAGAGCTATATTATCATCTGTGTACTTGAAGATAAGAGCTATATTATCATCTAATGTGAAACAAAAATGTATGACACTGTAATGAAAATGTATCGAAGATAGCAATTGCAGTTATTATTTAAAACAAAAGCAAATACATATAAGCCTGACTAACATTATTAAATTATCTCCCCTGGTCAAACAGGTGATAAACAAGAATTATAATAATTTCTTAACAGTTACCAAATTCAATTCGAATTAAGAAGGTTGTAAATAAAAACTCTGGATCATACAAAATAATTTTCTGGTTATCAAAATAATACATTTTAAAAATGTTTCCAAAATAGTGAAAAGTCATATTGTTCAAAAGAAGGACAAACTATCTATATATATAGCTTTCCAGCTGTCTGTATAATGCATTCCTTTGAGCATGTGGGATTTTTTTCACTTGGTCAGCTTTATCCTCGAGGACGTGGAATTTTTTTGGGGGGAGCAGCACTAAAGTGTCTTTGATCTTCGAGCAGTGGGAGGTTTTTCCATACATGGCCAGCTTTATGCTGATTGTTTGGGCAACTTTGCTCTGTCACACTATCTAACAAATTATCAACCTATCTTTCCATCTATCTAGCTACCTATCTTGTCAATGTCTTCATAAGGTGACGTTGAAAAGTTTCCTCTTGCTTTACTGTTTAGATACATGTAAATGTAATATGCTATCACTTTACTGTTTAGATACATGTAAATGTAATATGCTATCACTTTACTGTTTAGATACATGTAAATGTAATATGCTATCACTTTCTCTCTCTCTCAGACAAACACACACTCACAAAGTAACATATACAGATATTCAGACTCTAATAAACCAAAAAGTAGTGTGTTTAATTGAATGATTCAATTTATACTGGGAAAATATGCTCAGTCTCTCTCTCTCTCTCTCACACCACCCACCCACCCACATGCACACACACACACACACACACACACACACACACACACACACAGAAAGAAGTATATTCAGATATACAGACTGTTTAGTGTGTTCCTTCAATTAAATGCTTCCATTTATTCTGCTATCTAATATAGTTTTCCAGCTCTGTCTGTAAAGCATTCCTTTGAGGATCAAGGTAGAGCAAGTGGGAGTTTTTTTTCACATGGCAGCTTTACCCTGAGTACATGGAATTTTGGGGAGCAGCTAAAATGTCCTTGACGTCTGAGAATGAGTGAGGTATTTTTTAACTGGCCAGCTTTATGTTCCTTCCTTATGTCACATTCATAGGAATGGGAAGGAAGGGAGGAAGGAAGGAAGGAAGGAAGAAGGAAGGACATGTCACATTCATAGGAACAGGAAAGAAGGAAGGAAAGAAGGAAGGAAGTAAGTTTTGAAGGAGAGGAGCAGGGACAGAGGGAGGGAATGGACGAATGAACTATTACATTCCATTAGATTAGACCATACAATCAAATACTCACATTACAACTGTGGTTAATGAATCGTGCCAGGTTTCCTACCATTGTGGCATCAATGATAGTCTCGTGGTCCACCCTGAATAAATAGCTAGATCCAATTCCTGACCTTTCGTACTGTTTCTCACGCAGCTCAGCCACAGACTGCCTGACTACTGTTCCTACGTACTCTATTACCATCTCATCTGCAGCAATTGGTTCAAGAGCAAACAGTCCCCAGTCGTGAATTCCACTTTTAGAAAATCGCAAATGCTTCTTGCGTGTCTGCACGAGAAAAGATCATTTGAATATAAAAAAATTTGTAAGACTGACGCAAACAAAAAGGCAGTAAAAATGATTGTGATAAAAGCAATCAAATGCCTAGAGAATTTAGGAGGAAGGAGAGATGTATACAGGAGAGAATTTCATTTTTTAAAAACTCAACATATTTTGTGCAATTTGTGTTTTTCTTCCCCCACTTAATTTAAAAAAGAATACAAAATTATGCATGCATGTGTTGTATGCATGATATTTGTGTGGGAGTGGGATGGATAAACTATAATAGAAACCAGATAGGAATTGTAAAAGGAATAAAAAATAAATGAAGGATTGAAAACAGATTTGCAAAATTAAATTACAAAGTACAGGCAAAACAATAGTAAATTTACACATTTTAAAACAATAATAATGCAATTTTAAATATATTTTCCATATCACCTCCAGACAAATGAAAAAGAAAAAAGGATGAAATAAAATACGAAAAAAGTGCAGACAATTCAGTGCAGCAAGCAATGACCTTGAGCTGGTTGAACTTGAAGAGGTCACCCATGTCCAGGTATTCTGAAAATGTGGATTGCAGACGTCGAGTTTCACTTCTAACTTCACGAGAAGTCTGAGCTCTTTTCTTGCTCTCGTCCAACTAAAACAAGACAGTCACACAAGAGGCAATCAACTTCTGTTGACAATGCTGACTTATTTGTTTTCAATTAACTTAGCATCTTTACTCATTCATTTAAAAAATATATAAATAAATAATGAAAAGTCTGCTCTAAATAGGCACTGAAGAATTAAAAAAAATAGGATTATGCTCCTTTACCATTATGTATCATTTATATTTAACTGCTTAGTTTGTGCCAGTAGATTACTTTAAATCCAAAATTGCTTGAGTGTTCTGAATTAAAAATTTTAATTTATAAAATGTGGGTTGTAAAAGAATGAAACCCTGTATTTGATAACACTGATAAAGGATTAGTGCAAAATAGTTTA
Organism: Sinotaia quadrata; assembly: GCA_028829895.1. Taxonomy (NCBI): domain Eukaryota; kingdom Metazoa; phylum Mollusca; class Gastropoda; order Architaenioglossa; family Viviparidae; genus Sinotaia; species Sinotaia quadrata. The sequence goes on from CM054183.1 coordinate 7,175,417, forward strand.
TTTAAAAAATAATGAATTTTGTTGAAAATGTGAAGTGTTCATTTACAAATCCAAGTTGCTTTTCTTTGACTAATAATTTCTCTTATTATCTTAGTAATTACACACAAGAAACAGTAAATAGCAGACAGTAGGGAAGTATGCTACAACTACAAGTAATATTAATCTCTGCCACTTTAACAAAGCTCAATAAAATCATTTGTAAAGCTGTCAACTAAACTGTCAATTAGGACTTTAAAATAAAATCAATTTGAAAAAAAAATTTAAAACTAAAAATTAATGAAAGAAATTAATAATGTAAGCAACTTCAATGCAAGTAACTATGAGCACTTTCAGTAAATTAGCTCCTTAACTGCTATTGGATTAGTTTAAGAAATATTTAGATATACTGTATTATTTCAAAATTAATTAAGTCAAATTTAAGTTAAAATGTTAGCCTTCTTAAGGATAGCCAAAGATATACATAATAGAAATTAATAAAATTTTAAAGAGATCTATCTATCTATCAGTCAGGTCTTAGGTTACAGATGAGTTCCATTCTTAAGGACATTTGTAACCCAATTTGGCACATAAGTCAAAATTTGTATGTAAATGTTTGTTTCAGTTAATAAAACACCTGCAATAATTATGCCTTATAGCTTTTATTTTACAAAAAAAAAAAAAACAAAATTGAGAAAAATTCAAGCTCATTAAATAGTAAAACACCGTAAATTTTATACACCAGCAATTTAAACATTATAGTGAATGTGATTACAAATAAGCAACACATTCCTATACCTCAAAGTAAGTGACAACAGGCATAAGTCTGCTATTCATCCACATATGAATTAGTTTGCTTTGTTTGGAAGTCTTTATGAACTGATGTCACTACAATTACATGTAACTGAAATTTAATTTGAAATGTGAAAATAAATGGGTGTCATGGGCTCAACTGCATCAGAGCCAGTCAAAACTGCTGTAACCCAAGACCAATTATGTATCTTAAATTACCTTTTCAAATGTTTTGGAGCTTGGAATAAGAATTAAATTAAGAAAGTCTAGAACAAAGTTAGAGACATGATTTCAAATATTCATTCACTTAAATTCAGTCCTGTTTTGTTGCTTTCATACACTTAAACAGAGTAGTAGTATTTATTGTAATAATTAAGAAGCAAATGAATTGTCTCATATGTAGTGACGATTAATTCAGTACTGCATTAACTACCTCAATTTTTTTTTTTCAAATTTAGTGCAACATCGGGCAGCTATGTTTATAATATGATAATCATACTCACATTCTGGTTCAGAGTTTCTGCTGCCTTTTGCTGCAAAGTAACATTTCTTGCATGGCTAAGATAACGTGCTTTCTCTTCTAAAGTCAGCTTGTAGTATCCATCAGTACGTGCTGAACCTGAAGTTAATTGTTCCATTAACATTTATGATTAGTACTTTTTTTTTATACATGAAGAGTTAAAATGAATAAACATTAGTTTCAGATATGTGAATTAAAATGTTCAGCTCTCTAAAAGTAATATCAATTTAAGTTAAAGCCAATGTGAGCTATGAATAAAATCATGTGAAACTATTAATGGAAAATTCACTACTGGTTTATGGTCACAGAAAACATTGGAAATGTGAAACTGGTCTATGGCCACAGATAATGCTGGGAATGTACTACTGGTTTATGGCCACAGATAATGCTGGGAATGTACTACTGGTTTATGGCCACAGATAATGCTGGGAATGTACTACTAGTTTATGGCCACAGATAATGCTGGGAATGTACTGCTGGTTTATGGCCACAGATAATGCTGGGAATGTACTACTGGTTTATGGCCACAGATAATGCTGGGAATGTACTATTGTACTCTAGTTTATATGGTCACAGAACATATAAAATTTTACCAGTTTTATGAGTTCTGTTTTGATAAGAGTCATCTGCTTTCCTCCGTTTCCTTGGTGGGTCAGGAATGTTAGTTACGGGGTGATCCACCCATAAAATGTCGTTCAGCCAGTAAAACATTGGATCTTCAGACTGCATCAAATCATCGTAGGTTCGCTTAAGGTAGGAAATATCTTCATCATCAATGCCCTTGTTATAAATGTCAAAGAACACCTGTGGATGATGAAGAATCATAGAAAATGAAGAAATACCAATGTGAGCAAAAAAGAACCATTGTGAATGACAAAGAACAAATTGTGGATGACAAAATCATTGAGGATCAGGAGACAATAAACGATATGGATAGTAAAAAAACATTGTGTACATCAAAACTATCAAGAAACATTGTGGAAGACAAAGAACAAATTGTGGATGACAAAAAGACATTGTGAATGACAAAATCACTGAGGATCAGGAGACAATAAACAATATGGATAGTAAAAAAACATTGTGTACATCAAAACTATCAAGAAACATTGTGGAGGACAAAGCACTGAGAGGAAATGCAAGACTTTCGAAGCATGCCAAACCCAAATAAAGTCTAATCTTAGGAATAAATTACATTTAACACGTAAAGCAAGATCCATTAAAGCAAAGTTCCTAATCTTTAAAGAGGAAAAATAAATATTACAAAAGAGTAATATATGGAAAAATATAAAAACACCTACCCATCCAACCAGCAAAACAAACAAGCAATAAGAACCAATAATAAGTTAAATGTATGCTTTCACAAAGACTCTTTATGCAAATAAGAACCACTGGAAAAAACAATACTCCAACTAAAAACTTTACTTTTAACTAACTAAAACAGTAGATGTTAGGTGAAATGTACAATACACTTTATTTTGTGCCTACCTGTCGTTCCTCTTGTAGTCCTCTGGGTTCAAAGGTTGTGGGTGGTTTTGGTACAACTGCCTCAGGTAGAAGTTTTGCCAATTCACGACTTCCTTTATTTGTAATGTCTGCCAGTTTGTCCTTTCTGCCTTTTCGTGGTTTTTTGTCGCTGCCATCTTTTAATTCTTTTTTGAATTTAGTGCTCATTGCAGCATCAGGACTGGCATCAGTGGTTACCAAATCTACTTTCTTACCTTTCTTAGCTTTGGTAACTTTAGTTACAGGAGATGTTTCAGATTTGCTAGCAAAGGATTCCTTGTCGATGTCAAGGGTACCAACTCCAATGCCTGTTTCCTCCTGTTTTGGCATGAGCAGGGAATAGCTGTGTTCCATCCAGACCTCCTGATAAAAGAATGAAGCACTTTCATCTGCAGAATCTGTGTCGTCACTATCATGCTCTACAACCACTGGAATACTGCCACCAACAGGTGGCGCTGCAAAGTAGTCATGCTCAGCAATGGCTGGATTTACGTATGGTCGACTTTCTTCTTCCTCGCCAACTGTCACTTCTTCATCCTTCATTTCAATATCAACTGTCTTTGAATCTTCCATACTGATTTCATCTCCAGAAGAGGATGATTCAGAACTTTCAGAATCTGATAATGATTTGGATAATGGAGACACGATAGATTTATGATGTTCTGGCTTTGTGGGAGTCTGGGCTTTGATTTCTGCTGCAGTGGTAGAAGGTGGCAAGATCTGCTGCTTGGTGTCTTTCTGTACTTCAGTTTCCAACTCTTTTTCTTCTTCCTTCTTGATTTTACTAGATGAATCTGAAAGTGGTAAATGGTCTCTTTGCAATTCGTCTCCCTTATCTTTGTCTTCAAGATGTATATGATTGCCGGACTCTTCGTCACACTTTTCAACATCCAAATCCTCTTCCTCCTCACTCTCCTCTACTGTGTTGCCATCATGTCTGTCTGCAGGAACATTAGTCTCTTTTGCTTCCTGTTTGATAGGAGAGAGGACTTTCTGAATGCTCTCTTCTAAAGATACTTTTTGTATGCTTGCTTCTGAAGATTTTGTAATTTCAGCAACATCTTCTTTATTATCCAAAGCCTTGATTGTTTCATCACTGTAAAGTGATATGAAAAAACAGCAAATGAACTGAGTTAAAAATAAAACAATAATAATAAAATCAAATTATTAGAAACAGTAAATATTTAAATTATATTAATGAATGAAAGGATGGCTTCATGAGGGTTATCTTGCAAATTAAAATGCAATGGTTCCAGTATTTTCACCCAGATTCTGAAAGTTGTACTATTATTACATTTTATTTCAATTAAATAATTTTGCTCCAGAGTTTCTAAAAAAGGTTTTGTATCTTAATGGAGCAAAAATCAGTATAGTGAACTGGCTCTGTAAGTATTATACTAGCTTGATGAAATTTAATAATAGAGACAAACATCCTGCAACTGTGGACCACACTAAAAGAAGATTTTTTTTATTTAAAAGTTTAAAGAGCTCACTCTTTATATATATATCTATCTATCAGATTGATTACAGTAGCTAAATAGTAAACCCTCAATCAATATTATTTTTTTGATAAGATTAAAGTGTAAGTATTGTTTTCTTAAACCCTTATCAATTACCACATTACCCATTTTACATTGAACCCTGTGAACAATTAAAAACAATCTAATAAGCCCCACTTTTAAAATTTCTGTACCTATTAAAAGAGGTCTGATCTCGAGTGTGTGATGCCAAATGAGAGGGATAACAAAGCTAGGTGAAGCCTTGTTTTATTGTTTATGTGTCATTTCTTTAGAGTTGCATTCATCTTTCAGTATATATATATTTTCACAATTACTTTGCTGACGAATGAAATTTGTAGCAAATCCACTGTTGAAATAAGGCAGTGTTCCGTCGATAAATAAATAAATAACTTCTTTGAAGTCAAGTCAAGCTCAAAGCTGCCTAGTGACCAAAGTCTTCAAAATGTACAACGTTTATAAAAAACATTTATAAACCCATTTTTATGTTTATAAAGACTGCTGTGAGTTGAAAGTGATCAAGAAGCTAGATCTACATCTACACATCTAGATTTTGTCCTGTAATTGTAGATATGTATGATAGGATAATTTAGCACTTCAACAAAATGATCAGTTATTTTTGCCTCAAAGTTCATCCTGCAACAATGTCATTAAATACGCTTAAAAAACTAACATACCCACATATAGATTAACATGTCATTTTATATATTATAATGTAAAATGTAGTTAACAAATTTTAACTGGATTACAATCATATCATCCATATCTTTATCATGTTAGATTTTATTACATTTATTTCACTCATTTTGCAAACAGGCAATATTACTTTATTAGAAACAGATCCATCAAGTATACAGTAAATAATATTAGTAATACTAAATGAAGAGTAATAATAATTAATTCCAATATTTTCAAAAACATTTCAATTATAATCATAGAACAATTTGTAAATGCTTTACATGAATACTAAATTTTTATTCACCAGAAAACCAACTGAGATAAGCAATGTACAGTATGATTAGTGTCACGTTTAGTTTTCTCATCTCTTTGGTATTATACATTATTTTTATTACTTCATTTATCTGCTCAGAAAATAACTTTTAATTATCTTATTATTTTTTAATTTAATTTTTGTGTTAAATTTTTTCAGGCATTGAAGATCATTAACAAAAACATATACAATTTTTTTTTTAATATATCATAAATACGTTGGCTTGTATTATGGGTTCTTTAATTAAAGACAATCAAGAAAGGACTGCTCAATGTACACCGAACTGATCAGTAACAATAAAATTAATAATCAGAATCTGTATTAATCACATAACTGAAACACTTCAAACATTTAATCAGTAAATTTTCATTTTTATAAACTATGTTTAATACTGATGGCTCACCTAAAAAAAATTCACCACCAATAGGTTTAATAATCACTACGGAGTTGTGTATTACATTTTACTGTATTCATATTTAAAATATTAAAAATGTTTATGCAAGTACCAGAAAATTCCAATGCGTGTTCACAATAAATTCATTAGCAAGATGTTTATTTAATTAATGAAAAGTTTTTTTCCCTAAATGATTGAAAAGAAGATAAGTTTCTGTGTATTATTAATTTACACACAAAATTACATGTAATTACATTGCAATACTTTGCTTTATTTATATATTAAGTTGTAATTTTATTTATTAATATTTATTTGTATCTCACCCCAAAATTTCGATGTATATTTTATATGAATGTCACAGGAATATGACAAAACTGAAATGCAAACATTGATTTAAAAAAATTAGATGTTCATATAACACAAGTTAGCAATTATTCTGTAGGATGAACTACCTAGATCTATATTCTGAAAGCAAAACTAATGCTTTAAAAGTCTTTCTGTGATAATGTTTACCTAAGTTCTTTTGTGGATTCTCCCAGTTTGGTTTCTTCATCATCATCTTCAACATCAACATCCTCATCTTCTTCTTCCTCTTCATCCCTAAATCAATCAGAGTATGAAAAGCGTTAGAACTTCACACTCAAAGAGCTTTCATGTTCATAGAATTAATTCTGATTAATTAATTTTACAGCATTTACAATTTATTTTTGACATATACATTTGAGGGCAGGAAGAAGGGAGTTAACTAAAACCAGCAAGCACTTTCATCAACAGCTGTCTCTACTGTTATGCTTCAAATCTTTATTACATATTTTAATATAGGGAAATCTCACTAATTTGGATCCTGCTTGTCCAGATATTGCATAAACAGGAGAACTTCAAACCGATCGTGTCTCTTATTTTGTGCACACCCCTATTACAAGAACAGCTTTTTCATGTACTAGTTAGTCAATTGTTTGTTGATGTATGCATGACCACACTGCCCTTGATAATGTGACTTCAAATAATTAATTTTTTATACCTCCTACTAAGTGTTAGAATTGTGAAGCCCTATAAAAAGTCAAACTAGTACATGTGTTTCTTTAATAATACATTTAATAATAATTTTTATTCACCTACCTATATGGAACCCTGGATATTTTAAACAGTTTATGACTGTCCCTGGGACACTGCTATTTAAGGAGACTGAAAAGTAGTGTTCTAAATAAAATTAATTATATTTTTGATTTACAGCTACAGGAAATAAGGTATTATATAAACCACAAAGCTAACACATGACAAGTCATTAATAGGTAATGGTAAAAATAAATAAAATATACTTTGAAAAATCTTATTACATAATGTTTTTGACTTTTGCATCTTAATAAACATTTTCTTTTAAAGAGGAATTTTAAAATTCAGCTACACATAAATACACCAAATGCAATGCCAAATTTTTCTTAAATGATGTCACATTCAACCACAGTCTACTGAATTTACCTGTATAAAAACCTGAAGGAAAAATACAAAATAAAATGGTCTGCCACTCTCGATTTTGTATTTAGTATTAATCCCTTTTTAGTCTCAAGTACACAGTTTAAATATTCATTGGTTTGTTTCATTCACAAGTTTAACAATGATTTGGTTAAGAAACAAATTCAGCTGCTACTATATGATTGCATGGCATAGTCATAGTGCATGCAAAAAGGCTAAGCCTACTATGTTAAAGGCTAAGCAAGCCCACTATGTTAAAAGGCTAAGCCCACTATATTAAAAGGCTAAACCCACTAGGTTAAAAGGCTCTGTGAGTGAGTTATAATGGTTTCCTTCAGTATAAGAATTTGACTGGATTTTCAATTTGGCTGCAAGATACCTCAGGATAAGCTGTTCACACTTTGTTTGTATTTTTGTAGTATGCAGAAAATTGAGAAATCTTTTAAAATAAAAGTGTGATAATTGTGTTCATAATAAGTATTTGAATGTGATGAAAATATCAGATTAACAGTTTATGTTTGCAGAGATGTCATAAACAAATGAGAGACCAGAAAGGTGTAATAGTCAAAACATAATGTTTTTTTAAGCATGCTGGGAAACCTACATGGAACATACTGATGGTTGTATATATATATATATATATAAAAATAACTACCTATATGATATTACTATTAAAGTGGGCAAACAAAATGTTTTCCAAACAATACTACAAGAAATACTACATTATTTTAGTGATATTTTTCTAACTGGAGCTTTTGTTGTTTTTGGTCAAAAAGTTAATGTGAATTCCATCATCAAACTCATCTGTATACACTGAAACATCAAAACTCTCACTGATTGTTTATATTATATTAGCACTAAGACTTTGAAATTACTGTATATTATCAGAACACTCAACTCTATTGATTTTATTGATTCAGCTTATTGGTACAGATGATTTAGATTCATGTACACTTGGTATTTAATTTGTTCTTTGATAACTAAATATACTTGCATAAAATTGGTCAGTAATGGAATTCACATTAATTTTTTGTATGATATCTGACAAAAGTAAAATGTGATTCTGGTGATTTTGTCTCATGCTACTGATGCCTTCACTGCACATGAAGTAAAGAAATGATATGATTGGGTTATGCCCCAAAGCATTTTAGCTCCTTTGTGTTGTCATGCGACAATCTCATTCATCAACAATAATTCTGAATTTGATTTTACTTTCAACACTAAAATAAAATCATTTACAGACTTTTAGGTTAATAAAACTTTGCTATGATGTTTAGGTATAAGTTGCAATTATATTTACATCTGCTTGATGTGGATTCCTGTTCACTTGCGACTTTGTCAGATGAAGAATAAAAGTTATTCAAAAACAATGTGCAAAGCAATAAACATTATCTGCCCCATGATGCACTTATCTATATGAGGTTCAAAAAATTTATAAATGTATATATATTTATTATGTGAGGCTCAAGAAATTTATAAATGTATATATATTTATTATGTGAGATTCATGAAATTTATAAATGTATATATATTTATTATTTGCTGAAAAAAAGAGTAATGAGTTATTTTTAAAAAATCAGATTTTGCAAAAGTTTTGAAACAGAATAGAATTAAAACTTTTCCTCCACTCCTTTCAAAATGGACAACTGAATTAATAATAATTAAAAACAATCCTACACAAACAGTAAAATTCAAAAAATTATATGTGACAATTTACTTACATTTCCGAGTTCACTGCATCTTGAGAGTCTTCTTCTTCCTCTTCTTCTACCTCAACATTTTTAATGTCTTTAGCCTTCACATCAGCTTCAGTTTCTTCTTCTTCCTCTTCTTCCTCAGATTCAACAATGGATACTTCACTTTCTTCTTCCTCTTCCTCCTCCTCCTCTTCTTCTTCATACTCATCTTCATCTTCGTCTTCACTTTCATCTTCACTGGCTACACTTTCTTCCTCCTCCTCCTCCTCTTCTTCTTCCTCCTCCTCTTCACAAGAAACTGAAAAAATAGCATCATTATAATATGGGTCAGGTTTTAAGTTGTACTATCAAGAATATTTTGGTGTAAGAAGTAAAAAGCAGATAACAACTTGGATCAATCTCAAGAATACTCATCATTTACTTTTCATTGTTAAATTAAATTATTATTATATAATAACTAAATGATTGGGACATGTCCTCCCAGTCTGCAGACTAAATGCTGATTCTCTTTAGTCTCTCAAATTAAAAAAAAAAGTTTCTACAAAACTTTACTAATGAAAAATTAGCAGTATTTAATAAAGAAATTATGAAAGCTGACTTGGTATTTCTTTAATGTTCATGAAAAGATATCACAGTGAAAATAAATAACATGCAGGACAGAAAGACTGTGATATGTAAACATGATCAAATAGAATTTTCAAAGTAATATCACTTGGTATTTCTTTAATGTTCATGAAAAGATATCACAGTGAAAATAAATAACATGCAGGACAGGAAGACTGTGATATGTAAACATGATCAAATAGAATTTTCAAAGTAATATCACTTGGTATTTCTTTAATGTTCATGAAAAGTAAAGATATCACAGTGAAAATAAATAACATGCAGGACAGAAAGACTGTGATATGTAAACATGATCAAATAGAATTTTCAATATCACTTGCATAATGGTTACAGTAATTACTCAAACATTTCTTTTTAAAGTAAAATATTTTTTCAAGAATATTTAGCAGGCATTCATTCTGACAAAATTAGCATCACCATCTCCATAAATCCAATTTTATTATTATTTTGCTTTAAATCAATATATCAATGATTTTACAATTCTGAACACCAAACATGCCAATAGCAGTATAATAAAATGGCAAAAGAAATTCTCATGTCATCTGCTATTTCTAACTTAGGTATCCTGTTAAATACAAAAGAGGTGGGGAGGTGAGAGACAGGATTTTGAAACTAAATATGAATCTAAACACCCTGCCATGTATCCCCATCCCACCCCCACCTCAAACCAACCTATTCCAAAGAAAATAAGCTATGATCCAGATAGGAAAGTTAGTCTCTGATCTGATTAATACTCTCAATCTTCTGATCTCATTAATATTCTCAATCTTCTGCTCTCATTAATACTCTCAATCTTCTGCTCTCATCAATTCAGCTATAAACTTTGATTATTGACACATTGATTACTGATATATTCATTCAGACTTTTGCCAATCTGCAACATAAGCACCACTGGTTTGTGTTCTTGTGCGAGCAAACGTATGTAGATAAGCAATATATATATATACACATACACACACACACACACACACACACACATATATATATGCATGTATACTTCAATGTATGCAAGCATGCTTGTTTGTGTGTGCATACATGCATGTTTCTGTGTAAAAATAAAACTTTGTTAAAACACACCTGCAGATGCTTCCTTTTCATCTTCGGATTCTTCATCGCTGTCACTGCTGTAGATGATGCGCCTGCCGGTCGATGTCTTTGGTGACTGGTTTATATCTCTTTCATTATCTGTGACCAAATATAAACAAATCCATGAAGAGGTAAAACAGTTCAGGTGATGGTAATTTAATTATTTCCAGTTTTCCCCTCTTTCTTTTATAGCTCTAGAAAACAATGTCTAAACTAACAACCTGTTATTCATGAGAAAGATTCCCTAAGAATGAAATAATTTTTACACACGAACTAGAGCAAGTACATTCTGATTTAATCTTTTTGTTGTTGTTGCTGACCTACTCTAAATCTTTTGTTTTCTTAAATTTTAGTCAAAATAAAAAACAACATTAAGTTAACGAAGTCTTGCACTGTAATATAAACTGATAATAAAACAAAACTTCAAACATTTTATCTGGGTGCTAGAATTTTCTAATGGTTACATATTGGAAAATATACTGCTCTTTTTACTTATTTATACAAAAAAGTGAATGGTTACATTTTGATAAATAAATCAGTCTTTTTAATTATTTTTACAAAAGAAAAACGTAAATGGTTACAAATTGATAAATAAATATTTTTTTTTACTTATCTTCACAAAAAAGTGAATTGTTACATATTAATAAATAAATAACTTTTTTCTACTTGTTTTACTATACAATGAATTGTTACACACTGATAAATAAATTACTTTTTTTTTGACTCGTTTTCACTAAATAATGAATGGTTACATATTGATAAATAAATTGTGAACTATTTTTTACTTATGTTTACAAAACAGCACAAAGAACTAAACAAAACAGTGAATTGTTACACAGGGTAAATAAATTATTTTTTTTATACTTATTTTTACAAAACAATGATTGAATAAAAGGATAAATAAATTATAAACTCTTTTTACTTACGTTTACAAAACAGCATACAGAACTAAACAAAATAGTGAATGGTTACATACTGATAAATAAATTACTTTTTTTTTGGACTTGTTACAAAACAATGAATGGTCACATATTGATAAATAAATTGTAAACTCTTTATACTTATGTTTACAAAACAGCACATAGAACTAAACAAAACAATGAATGGTTACATACTGATAAATAAATTGGTCTTTTTTACTTATGTTTACAAAACAGCACATAGAACTAAACAAAATAGTGAAAGGTTACATACTGATAAATAAATTACTCTTTTTTACTTATGTTTACAAAACAGCACATAGAACTAAACAAAATAGTGAATGGTTACATACTGATAAATAAATTACTCTTTTTTACTTATGTTTACAAAACAGCACATAGAACTAAACAAAATAGTGAAGTGTTTTAAAATAGAAGAAAAATGTAAAACAAAACAAATTTCAAAAGCAAAAATGTGCAATTTAATTATCACTTGTCATTTGGTATATTATTGAAAGAGCAAGGTCACATTTTGAAGTTTAAACAAATTTGCCTTCTTATTTAAAAAAACCCATTTGTAATCTCAGTTACTTGTAATATTTTCTATAAAAATAAAATTCAAAATCGAATTCAGAATACTTTGAAATAATCTGATTACAATTAATTTTTACAGTTATAATATAGTTATACATAAAATAATTATTAAAAAAAATTATTATAACTGCAATTCCATCCTTCCTTCCATCTTTCTTTAAAAGAAGAAAAAAGTTATATCAGGTATGTATAAATGATTTTCGAAACAAGAAGTGTATCTGGTGAAGTCATTGGAAAGTGGTCATTAGAAACATTCTACACAGTTTTATATTCTACTATCAATACTAACGAGAATTTAAAATTTTTGTTTATTTTTATCTTTTACATCAAAACTCAAAAGTCCCCCCCGAAAAAAGAATAATCACTTTTCTTGGAGAATAAACATTATGTAATATGCTTGTCCAAAGATATCAGAGTATTTTCTATAACAAACTCCAAACAACTTACCAGATTCTGCTTCACCCACTTCTTCTGTCTTGTCAGGTTTGTCTAAGGTGCTTTCATCAACTTGTGGTGTAGGTGGTCGGAACTTTTTCTATATTGGTAAATTAAAATTCGTGGCAAGTTAGTAAACATTTTTTAAAAAATCCAATAACTCTCCCCATCCCCGCCAATCTTTTTCAATATATCATAATATTCAATTCAGATTCCACTGGACATTCTTTATTTTTTTATATTATTTTTAAAAAAAACAACAACAAGCAACACCTTTAGTCTTAAAGCATGCATATTATTAAATGCAATAATAACCCAATTATTTATAAGTGTTTAATTATATAAATTCACATTTAAAAAATAATTATTGTTGATTAATAATTAACTAACTTATTAATTATTAACCATTATTTGTTATTTTATAAACAGCATTCACAGTATGACGTTTTGAAAACATCTGCAGTTATTTAACTATATGCAATAAGTCATTTCCCATTTTGTAAAAATCCTTACATAAAATGAAGTGATTCTGACCATGATCAACTTGAAGATGAGTTAATAGAATAAAATAATAAAAATCAAATATGAAAAGCAAACACATAGAATAAAATAAAATCAAACATGAAAAACAAAGAGAATAAAATGAGAAACACAAACAGAATAAAATAAAATCAAACATGAAAAGCAAAGAGAATAAAACAATAAAAATAATATATGAAAAACAAACATAATCACAATAAACAAAACTACTGTAATTGTTCTTGTGTCTTTTTTTTTTTTTAACCTTGAAAGAAGGAAGGCGAGGCATTCCACCACGAATTCCTAGTAAACCACCGCTGCCAAAACTGCTGAAGCCAAGTCCACTCTCCAAAGCACCATCTTTTGTCCAAGGATGTCTGGATTCAAACAGTGAGGCAATGGCAGAACTCATGCCCTCTTGGCTATTTTGAACCAAAGGTTTTGGTGTCTTTTCTGCAGGCTTTTCGACATTTGTTAGAGGTAGTTTGCTTGGTTGCTATTTAAAAATATAAACATTTTACTCTGGTTATCTACCCAGTTAACAGCCTTTACTAATGCTGCATTTCTGAAATGGACATCTTGTGCCCAGTGATTTCATTAAATAAAATAATGTTATGAATAGGTTCTTTATGACTTTCATACCTCAAATACAGCATGTGACTTCATTATGTAAACTGGTACTGACAATATGTCAAGAAGTACTTAACACTATAATTATATATAAACAGTTTCAATAGGTAAAAGGACTTCCACATATGCAAGTGAAACTTACTGACTTCAATAATCAAGTAACTTCAGTACTTCAAAGATATTTATTTAGTGACTTAATAAGTGATACTTAATCATTTCAATACATAAAATGGTGCTAGGTGGCTTGAATTGTGAATGTGTCAAGTGGTATATGGTGACTTTACAATGTCAAGTGGTAGTAAGGTCAATATTTCAAGTAATAATATGTACTAATGTAGTGATTTCAGTAATCTGAGTGGTACATTGTGGCATCGGTATATCAAGTGATAGTGTCTTCGATGTGTCAATGGTTCTAAGTGACTTCAAAAGATTAAGTTGTATTCAATAAATTTATTTAATCAATGGCTTTGGTATATTTGTGATAATTTATGACTTCAAAATGTCAATCAATACTTCATGTTCAATAAGCTGTGGTACCTAATGGCTTCAATATGTCTAGTGTATGGTGAATGGTACTTAGTGACTTAAATATGTCAAGTGGTAATTTATGACTCAATGTTAAGTGGCATTTACTTAGTGACTTCAAAATGTCAAGTGGTACATTATGACTTCAGTATGTCTAATGGTGCATAGTAACTTCAACATGTCAAGCAGTACATACTCAGTTACTGACTTCAGTATGTCATTGGTACTTATTGCAGTATGTTAAAGGGTACTTATTTAAAAGTGGCACTTAGTGACTTCAAAAATTCAAGTGCTTCATAGAAACATAATATGCCAAGTGATACTTAGTGATTTCAATGGTCAAATGGTAATTACATTTAATTCAAACCTTATGATTTCATTGTTTTATTTTCAAGTGGACTTTTATATCTATACAATACATTGATTCATTAATGATTAGTCAGAACTAGTGACTTCCTTATATTACTATAATATTAATAATGTAATACTTATGATTATACTACTATAATATTAATAGGGTAATGATTATGACAATCAAAAATAAAATTCGCAGTCAATTATTAGTCTCTCTCTCTCTCACACACACACACATACCCAAACACCACACATACTATATTACTTTTATTTTTAATTTAGTATATACAGCCATGACTATAATGTATAAGCAATCAGTGATTTAATACATTTTAGCTTACATTGAAACTTTGTATCCAGATATAAATATAAATTTTTCTTTCTCAATGTCCCATCTGTGCAATGTAAATATTTTATTTTAATTTAATTGTGAAGCGATGTTTATATTATTAACACAACCAAAAACCACATTTAGCTTCAACAATAAAAAATATTTGCTTTACATAATGTTATACGTATCAACAAATCTTGTGATTCTAATATGTGACTTGTTCTTATGTTACAGATCCGAAAGAGAAAAGTGACTTAAGACTTAAATCCTACCATATTTATACAGATAAGCTAAATAGATGATGGTTATAAAAATAATTGCAAATAATTGATTATCTACTAGCAAACTGTTCATGACAAATTTATATTATTTCATGGCTCATGGTTGTGAACACAATTTGGCATACTGTTAGTAACAAATTTATCTATTTCATGACTCAAGGTTGTTAAAATGTATACTGAGATATTATAGCTCATGGTTAAGATTTCTGTTAATTGAAGCATAACAAATACACATCTCAGGTTTCCAACAAAAAAAAAAAGAGAAAAAAATCAATAATATTTAAAGAAAAGAAAAGAAAATACCTTAGATTTTTGTTCCTCAGAATCCCACCATGACTCAAAGGCCTTAAAGGCAGATGTTTCCACCATTTTCTTACAAAGGTCTTTTTGCATTACAGCTTTGAGCTCTTGAACAAATTCACTCAACACAAATGAAAACTGCTTATCAAGCTTGTCCTCTTCCTCTTCCTTTGCCAAAAAACTGGCATGAACTGGTGCATTCTGGTCAACCATCCCATTGGGGAAGGGAGAAGAAATAAATCCTTGATTAAATGGACCATTCATATTAAAATTATGTCCACCAAAACCAAAACTAAATGGGTTACCACAAGGCTGCCATTGGTTCAAGTTTTGTAAGGGCTGAGAGAAAGGACCCAGAGGCATGCCTGATGAGTTTATGTTCGGGTTAACAGGGGGGTTAACTTGCAGCTTTTCTTCACCACTGCTAATAGAGGAAAGACTCATGCGATCATCATCATCATCAACATCCATATCACTACCATCATCTTTATTTGTCTGAATGAGCGTGGGTGGAGGCTGAGCATTGTCTAGCACCACTGGTACTGACTTGGATGAATGAGGCCAGCTATTATCAATGTTATTCTGGCTGGAATTATAACTGTCAATGGCAAAATGCTGGCGTGAGTCTGGAGTAGTGGGGGTGTGCGGTGTGGTCAGGCTGACCTGTGGGATGTCTTGTGATCTGCTAGAGTGACTGGTGTCATCCTCTTCAACAACTCCAGATCCACGAAGCAAGCTTTGAATTCTGGACTCTAAACTCATAAACCGTGACTCTTTCTCTGGCTCAGGTTCAGGTGTTTTGGGGCGTGGCAATTTTTCTACAGGCTTAGAGGCAGAATGCCTCTCTCCATCATCCATGTTGCTGCTTCCACTGGATCCTTCCCTCCCTCTGTGCCGATCTCTCATGCGCTCTCGATCTCTATGCTTTTCATGATCTCTATCCCGCTCACCATCTCTGTCACGCTCATGGTCCCGTGAATACTCACCATCTCTGTCATAGTGCCGATTACCTCTATGGTGGTCTCTTTCAAATTCTCTCGTTGTACGTTCATGATGGTAATGGTCAACTTTTCCTGTTTGCTGTGAAGTTTTATAGTGGCTGCTTGTAGTGACAGTCGAAGGAGGCGGTTCAGAAGGCAGTGGAGGTGGTGGAATTTGTGGGTCAAAGTTCACAAAACTGTTATTAAAATGGGGAGGAGGTGGCTGATGAGGTGGAGGCATACTGTAAGGTGTGGGTGGTGGTTGCTGCTGATGATGAAGAGAGTGGTGCTGGTGGTATCCCATTTCACTGGAAGGTGTGAATCCTTGCCCTCCCATGTCCCCACCAAACATACTTGCAGGGGTGTATGTTGACTGGCTGAATGGTGTCCCAGTTGAGTGACTACTATACCCACTCTCAGAGGGTGGAAAACCAAATGAAGAAGGGTGGAAATTTCCACCACCCAAATCAAACTCATCTCCAGGATCGTATGCATCTGTAACATTGGGTGCACTGAAACTGTTGTTCCTCTCACGCCTATTGTTAACTTCAATCCTGGGACGCTCAATCAGCTTTTCTTCGATCATACGCTGACGCTCTTTACCTGGAAACAAAATTGTATGATATTTTGCTGTCTTGATTTAGTTTATTGTATCTTATATTTATATATTTCAGTATGGCAAACAGAAAAAGTGAAAGAAGCAAATGTGGCAAAATACAAAACAGAGAAAGTGAAAGAAACAAATGTGGCAAAATACAACTGCTATCACCCCATCATCTGGATGAATATCTATTGCTCTAGAAGATATAAGCATTAGCATAAAAACTGCACCCATATCCCTAGACTTGCCTTTGTCTAGTAGTGTGTCAGTAAGCAACAAAAAACTGGCTATATATTTAACAAATGCTCTAGGTTTTGGAAAAAGCCTCCATTGCTAGAGTCACTAATGTAGAAACTGTCAAACACACTGAAATGAAAAATATTCTCTCTCCATTAAATAAAAAAGTGCAAGGAGTGCAGTAATTCTGGACCTAACTTAGTGCATTGTCTGCTCCTGTTAACATCCAAGACATCCATTTTCCTGTATGCACTATGGATAGTATCTGAATGTCAATGCAAGATGTGCCAACAAGTCTAATGGTCACATAAAAAAGGAGTGACCAGGTGTTTACAAGCTATTTAACTTTATAATATGCATTCAACCAACATTCATAGAAAATACACTTCTTTCACTCTTGCAACTAGTGTAAGTGACACAATCCTTTTTTAACCATACAATGAGACAGATGTAATAAGCTGTGAAGCAATGAAGGTCAAAATGAGGTTAGCAGCACAGCTAACAAGAGGTAAAACCCTCAACATATAAGTGTGGGGAAGAAAGATGGGAGCCTTACAGAATATAAACAAAGCATGTGATTGTCTTGACAAAAACGTCCCACTATGATGCTGAGAGATAGAAGTACTGATACCTAGAGGTCAGAAAGACATCACCCTTCGGAGTAACTTTTTTTCTTTGTCTGTAGCTATTATATCACCCCTTCATTGAAAAACAGTGACTTCTGTGTAACAGCTTCAACTTTGGTCTGTTGGAAGTTGTATTTCCTGTAGTATGATCGATCAGTCAATCTCGCGAGAATTATCATCAGTGTTAATTCTCGTAAAAGATCACACGCGCAGCGCAATCTCGCGATCATGCACTAATATGGTTAAAACATAAAACACCCCCCCCACCACCACCAAATATGCCAAGTGTGCTCCACTACTGGCAGTTGATTGTTGTCATTGACATCCAAAGCCACTGCATATTACTTTAGTAAACGTACTTTTAATTGTTTCATACTTTACATTTTCATGGTTCAGTTTTTTTATTCTGTAGTTAATTAATTCATTCCGTTTCTGACAGTAAGTGATTTACAAAAGTATCACAGAGTCTCACTTTTGTCAATAGTCATTGTGCTATTTAAGGGGGTATTTTATTATGATGATCAGCTGGCATATACTGAGTAGTGTCACTGCTGGACAGGGTGCATTTACATGTACCGTTGTGGGTAGGGAATGGGGATAGGATTTACCAGATCACAGTGGGCCAACTTCAACGAGAAATCGCGAGAATCGTGGCGACTCATGATCACGAGAATCAATCAGTAAAACTGACAGCAATCGGAGCCCTATGTTAGGCTGGTATTTTTATTAGGGAACCCTAATCATTTTTCCTCTTTGTGTTGAAGAACAGGCTATAAAACTTATCTTTAAAAAGTAGTTATTAGGGAACCCTAATCATTTTTCCTCTTGAAGAACAGGCTATAAAACTTATCTTTAAAAAGTAGTTATTAGGGAACCCTAATCATTTTTCCTCTTGAAGAACAGGCTATAAAACTTATCTTTAAAAAGTAGTTATTAGGGAACCCTAATCATTTTTCCTCTTGAAGAACAGGCTATAAAACTTATCTTTAAAAAGTAGTTATTAGGGAACCCTAATCATTTTTCCTCTTTGTGTTGAAGAACAGGCTATAAAACTTATCTTTAAAAAGTAGTTTCATTTATTTGTCATCCACTCAAGTACCAACAAATCAAACAGTTTTCTTCTTTATCTGATCAGATATCAGTGATGTAATGTTAAAAACACATTCATTAATCACCATGTTACAAAGTCACAAAGTACAGCTTAAGATACAAAAGGTATTAACTTTACCTGTCTCAATGCCATGAGTGCAATTATTCTGCATGTCCCATATTTGGAAAAACAACCAAGTGTCCTCACCACTAGGTGTAGTGACAATTTATAAAGTTTTCTGTCAGTCACAGCAATTTATATTTAAATTAAGTGATGATGGTTAAACTAACTTAGTGAATTATTAGAGAGGAAAAACTCACCAAGTCAGATTTAACCAAAAATCCTGAGGAAAAGTTTCTTAAATCAATAAACCTCCATAAATGTTTTATTTTAGTCATCAGAACTTTTACAAGCCCTTTTCCTGAAGCAAAAACATGTTAGTAAAAACTCAACAAACAAATAAGTGGGGGAAAAAAAGAAGCACAAATCAAAATTAAGAGATATAAGGGTTCATAGACAATTTTAAAATTTTTTTTAAAGAGCCTAATATTATAAAATCCAAGGAATATTAGTGTATGCAATAGAGTTCAAAATAGCAAAATTTGACATTTGCAAATAATTTATGACAGCATAAGCAAATTTAATATCAATAAACAAAATTGTATATGAAAGAGTAATTATAATTTTACATGAATCTTACTGTTAAAAAGTTCTGTTCTGTGAGAATGTCAAGTCATCTGATAGTGATACATCATACAGTCATGATACAGTTCGTTTTTAACATACAATGATATGTACATATGAATCAAAACTGTATTAAGAATGAAACTTTAAAAATAATCTCTTACAAATTACTCAGTGGTTAGTATGCAGAGGGTCAAATTTGTAATATTATATCATGATGAGAGAAATATACAGTCACACCAATTTAAATCAATATTTGAGTAAACATCAGTAACACAATAAAAAGAAAGAATAAATAATTATAATCAAACAAAATATGTAATAAATAAGATGGGAGTGTAACTCAATTTATAAATTATTTAAAATTTATAAATTGAGTTACACTCCCATCTCTCTCTATATATATTTAGTTTTCCAGCTCTATCTGAGTATAACACTAAAGTGTCCTTGACCTTTGAGCAGGTATTTTTTTCACATGGCCAGGTTTATGTTGCATAGGCCAGTTAAAAATAATCAAAAAAACCCCAAAGAATGGTCAAGGTCATTTGGTTGAATTTTTAACTGCAATGTGACATATAATCAAACAAATGGGAGGGGTTTTTTTTTGAACCACAAGGCCAGTTTTATGTTGCAGTGTTGCAAATTTTAAAGGAAGTGGTGAAAGAAGTTTTGAAAAAGGAAGGAAGTTTTGAATAAATTCTTAAGGAAGATAGGAAGAAAGTTTGAAGGAAGGAAGGATGTTTTCACAAGGCCAGTTTTATGTTGCATTGTTGTGTTCATGAAACAGAGACAAGATCAAAGTATTCATAAAAAACAAAACAACAGCCAAGGTCATTTGCAAATGATGCTAAAAATTTTACTTGCAATATAACTTATAATCAAGCCTTCCAAAAACAAATTCATTTATGTTCCTAGCAATGCATTCATTTTAATTTTCATATGATGGGTGGCAAATACTGTAGTCTTAAATAATATTCTTGATTAGTGATAAAAAAGAACTGACCAAGAGTGTCAATGAAGACATTCATGATGTTTCCCATTTTTGATGTCCTGTTTAGTTTCTCTACACACAACTTGGCAGCCTTTGATGAAGAAAACACAACCTGGAAAACAATAAATATGTCAATCTATTACTTTCAAGAAGATAACATATATGGTTCTCACTTTATACATATTTGGAGAAAAAGTGCATATTATTAATATAAATGAAATAAAAATTCTTCAGAAAAACAGACAAAAACAACTGTCCTTCAAACAAATCTGTGTAGCGATATTAGCTACAGGCATATCAATGGCAACCAAAGAATTTCAAATTCATTCTACATTGTTTTTGGTTCTGGTATAATTAGTATTTCATCTTTGCATACAGATTTAAGTTAGTATTTTATATCCAGATTGAGTAAATTTGTGTATGGGCACAAATAAATAAAGCTAGCATTTCACATCGAGCTGGAACACAAGTTCATACAATTACTTATAGGCAATATCCAACTTGAATATATTTGTATACAAATATAGGCAAAATCAGAATTTTGCATCCAACTGGAATACATTTGCAAACAAATATAGGCAAAATCAGAATATCTAGAATATATTTGCATACAAATACATATACATGTATAAGCAAAATCAGAATTTTACATTCAGATTGAGTGCCTAGTTGACTAAATGTAACACTTGTCTGCAGATCAGTGTCAGCATCCTCGATCAGGCTGAGAAAGTTGGACTGCTGATGACTGGAAGTAGTACTTGCATTGGTTTCTGGCAAGCTCCACATAGAATTTTCTGACTTCGAGTAGAACTCTTCAGTCCTGGACTGTGCAAGTGACTTTCTTCCTGCTCTGCAATAAATTCCTGTGCTTCCTCTCCAATGGCAAGACCTTTGTTTTCCTTTTAGTTTGAATGGGTTTCAAACTCGGTGAACTGGCAGTGCCTTTTTTTGGCTAGGGCACAGATAATTATTCTTTCTGTGATATTCTAATCGGTATTTTTGTTCAAAGTACTTTTTTATTTTCCACCTGTGGTTTATCCTCTTCAACTTGATTTTTTTTGAAAGCCCTTCTAATTCTTCTTTGATGTCAACAATTTTGCACTCTGCGTCCACCATATTTTCCACGAAGAGACGATTTATGGATGATTCATCGGTGCAAAGTTTCGGCGACAGCCTATGACATACTACTTAAAAATTAAGGCAAAGAACAATAAAAAATATTTTTGTGCTACAGCCTCCAAATTTGGTACACATATTGTCTTTGATTTAGATAAGAATAATCTGTTGTTAAATTTGAAATATCATACTTAGTTTTTTAAATTAAATTTTTAGATTTTTTAAAAATACCCCAAATATGTTTTTTTTTTTAAAATGCATTGTTCAAACACTTGCAATTGTCAGAAAAAATTTTTAATTAAATTTTTATTATCTTTGAGGCAAGTTTTAAAAAGTGAAGGATGGGTTTAAAGAAATTTTAAATAGGAAAAAAGGTACAATTTTTTTAATGACGTACTCATCAAAAATATTAAATTGAATGTAAAATGTCAAAGTAAAATAATTGTAAAAAAAAAATATGCTAAGTTTCAACTATGTGGGTTTACTAGATTTGGAGATCCAGATCTGCAAGCAAGCCGAAAGTAAAATAAAGACTCTAAAACATGGAATTTGTGTTTAATATTTACTGTTTTTTAAAATAACTATGCCTTATCTATAGCACAATGAGTTCCTAAGAATCATTTAGTCCTATTAATAATCCTGAGCCATAGGTATTGCCTTTTCCACTGCACAAGTCTTAGCTTCTTTGACATTTCTTTTCTCTGCGATATCATTTAGTCTCTGGCTTGGCTAAATATCTGCGTGTTTGCATCTTCTGCTGTTTTATACCTCCTGTTATGCTTGGACTATAACAGTAGGTGTCACATCCAAGTGTTTCATCACTTGAGATAAATGTGCACTGCTGTGATTGAAATGAGAAACGGCACTAGTGGCCTGTTAGTGTTACACAAATACGTTATGCTCCTATGTGAAATGTCTTGAACTATACCTGTCAAAACATCAATCACTACCCCCATCCCATGATTAGAAGTAAATCCATGTTTGTGCCAAGTTCCATCAAAGGAAACAATAACATCAAGTGGGTGAGCTTTGTCTTTGTTGCAGAAGCAACAGTTTCATCATCTTTAATATTACCACCACTATCAACAATCTCTGTATCACTAACAGGATTCTTATCATGATAATCATTTAAGTTGGCATATGCTTCTGTTGATAGAATATTTTCAGCAACTACATTGTTTGCTAATGAAACTTTCTTTGAAAGCCTAGTGTAAGATTTGGAATGCATTGACGGCAGGTTGAGCATAGCAGAAAATGTTCTCAATGCTTTATGCCTCATCCCCAATACATGACTATTGCATTATTAAATTTATTTATATCAAACCACACACACACACACTAGAAATGTTATCATCCCAACACCTAGAACAAGACATCTGACTCTGGATGTGCATTCATCACAACTTGCTCGCATACGAACAAAATAGCCCATATTCTCTCCCAAACTTACAACACTTTTGCATTTAGAGCAAGCAGCCCATGAAAACAATGCATTCAAATTATCTAACTCAATGATGCACCTGATATTTTCTGAATCAGTGTCAACGGCTGTTAACTTCGGCTGAAGCAAAGATAGTTTCTGCCTGGAAGTAGTCAGGTGAGGGGTGGTAAGGGGGGAATCACGCAAATCAACTGCAGCATTCATCAGCATGGTAGTGCTAGGAATTTACTAGAAACACCCGGCAGTGCACTTCTAGAAGTAGATGGAGGAGTTGACCAAAGATCGAGCAGGCAAATCGGGCTGTTCTACATCGCCAGCGGCAATCAGTTTGTTTTTTTATAGAAGTAGGTGGGTGGGAGATGATTGGTCGGACCCAATGCAAATTTGAACGATGTGCTACAAGAATGAGCATGGTAGCACTAGAAGCAGAATAAACATCCTGTATTGTTCCGCTAGAAAGTGATGGGTGGGAGGTAGCAGAAAAGATGTCAAAATATGGAGTTTGTACACTATTTGCAACTATGGAACTTCGTTTTTTTTTGTGTGTATGTGTGTATCTCAGCATGTAAATTCAGTTATGGCATCTGCAAGCAGGCAACAACGTGGTACTGCTAGGACCTCTATGAATGTCCTGTGATGCTTTCTGCTTTTCCTATCGAGCTTTGCTTGCTTCTCAAGTCTTTACAGCTATTGACAATTTTGTTTCCTGAGCAACATTGTTAATTGCTTAGAGAAACTAATTTTGTCTGATTAGTACCAGCATGAGGCCTCAAAAAAATCATTGGCGACCATTTTGACAAGGCCTGGATTTGATATGCAAACCATAGCAACTGCTGTTTTAAACCAATCAATGAGCATCTTTCACTTTATACTACGTTACTTACACCACCCAAGTACCTGTAATGGGTCAAGGTTTCTCAAACCACGTGTATGAGGTATTATGAAACTTGCAGCAAATGGTTTTTGAATAGGGAAGGTAATGCACTTTAATTCTATATATAACTTTATTATAACACTCTATGATTTAGTTTTAAAAAATGGCGGGTATCGCATTGCAAAGAGGACTATTATCGGTGATGCTATGCAAAGAAAATGCTTTTTAGAAAACTCGTAGGTTGGAAAAACAACTTTATTTGCACAAAAAACACAATTTTTAATAAGAAAACATATATTTTCTGCAAAAGAAGATATCAGAGTATGCAAAAGTGTAAAAATCTCTAAACTAAAAAATAAAATAAAATAACAATTGATTTCTCATACCGTATATGCCCTTATTTCATGTTAACTAATCAGGAGTCTGATTCAACACTAACCCTACCCCTGAACATACTAATAACTTGTTTTAATGAATTTAATTCAATGGGTAAAATCTGTTATAAATACTATAGTAACAGTGGATGATACAGCAATGCTCCAGTTTGAAATGAGTGACAACCACTGAAACATCCAGGCACATTTCCGAACACCAAGTGCATTTTGACAGATATGATTGGTCAAATGGAGAAGCAAACTACCAATGATTATTTTAGTATCTTTGCCTGGCAATTTGTATATGGTGCCTGATAGTATTTTACATAATGACTATCACTGACCGACGCCTGCGGCCAGCCAACACAGAGGGTGAATGTATACGAGACAAGCAGGTTTTTCATCCTAACATAACTGATCGGAAAATTATCGAAATTGAAAGCAGAAAATCGCTTCCATAAGCGGAAGATTAGACATAAGACCAGATGATTCTTCCACTCAAAATGGAAGGTAGGCTAGCCTGCATTTGTATAAAGACATATACAGCTAATATTTCAATCTAGCTCCAGTACAATATCTGCATATAGACAAAAGTAATTCTAGTATTTCATACCCAGCTCCAGTACAATATCTACATACTGACATAAGTAATGTGAATATTTCACACTCAGCTTTACATTTGTATAAAGACACATATACAGCTAGTATTTCACTCCTAGCTCCAGTCAAAATCTACGTACAGACATAAATAATGACAGCATTTCACACCCAGCTTCAGTACAATATCTACATAAGTATTTTGAGTATTTCACACCCAACCTAGTACATTTGAATAAAGACACATATACAGCTAGTATTTTACACATAACTCCAGTACAGCATCTCTATATGGACAAGTAATGCTAGTATTTCACACTCAGCTTGAGTACATTTGCAAACATAGATAAAGTTATTAGTTCACATCCAACTTGAGTACAACACTTGCACAAAGATATAGCTTACATAAAAACAAACATAGATGAAGTTATTATTTCAGTATAATACATATTTTTACAGCTATAAGTAAAGCTAGATTTCACAATGAGCCTGAATACAGTATTTGCATGCATGCAAATGTGAAGCTAATATTTTACTACCAGAGTATAAAATTTGCACACAGATGAAGGTAAAGTTATTATTTTATATCCAGTTCCAGAACAACATTTAAATACAGACATAAGTAAAACTAAGTCTTTCACACCCAGCTTAAGACTTTGCATAAATACATAGATAAACATAACCAGCTTTCTATAAGCAGATTGAGTATAAAATCTGCATGAAGGCAAAAGAAAGTAATATAAAATTTGCCTGAAGACAAAGACACAAAAAGGAATGTGTGCAATTCATACCTTGCCAATGCCTAAATGCTTTCTATTTTTTGGATTGAAGTAGATGCGGACCTCTTCAATCTGACCAAATCCCTTGCACATGTTCTCAAGAAATTCTCTTTGAATGTTGTCATTCAAGTTGGTGAAAGTCACTTCTTTTGGTGGCGGTGAGCCAACATAAAACTGATCATACTGAAAAACAAAAGACACAAAATTTATAAACATTATTAAATAAAAGAACCCACTCTGTAATAATGCAAAACTGGATCCTAAATATAACAGGTCAGCCTGTTTGTACATGAATGTCTGTAAAAGTGTTATATGCATTTATACTTACTGTGTTCTGTTTATTTAGTATTGTAAACCAAAAGCTTTTAAATTTAACAATTAATGGCCAATATTATATTAATTTAATAGTTGGATAGTCTTATAAAACTTAAATATATGCACTGCTTCTTATTAATTTTACAATTAATAGTATATTGAGTTTACATGATCTAAAGTAACAATCAAGTACAGTTACCCTGAAAAAAATGGCTAGAATTCTAGGAGGGGGAAATCACAGTTTATGCCACTTTCCTAGATCATTAGATGTGATATAATTAGTACAACAGAATTCTATAACTTTGGAACCATAAATTGTAAAATAAAATATTTAATTACAATCAAATTACTTCAACTATTCATTTGTACACAAGTAGTTTGGGTAGTTGCATAATAATAATGATAAAATTCTAATCGATTTACCAACTAAAGTTAACAGCAGAAAATAAAGACTTCAGCTTTTGTCCTGGTACTGGCTAGAGTAATAAGTTTATCTTATTCAAAAAATTTGTCAGATACGTTTATGTTATGAATAGTGTTGAAAATAATGCTACAGTATATAAAGTAAAATATAATGATGTAATTAACACACAAGCAATCAATAATATAATAAAATGCATTCATACAAATTCAGATTAAAAGATGGTGAAAGGGGTTGATGGATATCTATTTAATATATGAAGCATCTTATTGAGTAGATTGTTTTCACTAAATAAAATATTGCAAAGTAATTAAACAACATATGATTAATTGATAGCTAATTAATCATACTAATACATGTTAACAACACATATCAAGTTGAAACTGCAGGAAGTATCTATTTTAATAATTCATTACAACTGTTTTTAGGCACTTACCAACTAATATTCACTATTAATTTACCAAGAGTGTTTTTAATTATAGCATGAACGCTGATTTCTATTTTTAATGTATAGGTGCATATGTGGAAAGTGAATTTAAATTAATTTTAGAAGGTGTACATAAATTTAAAAAAATAACTACGTCTGCAATTAACAAATAATAAAATCATTTGGAACCATAGTAACATTTTCAATAAATTTTATGTTACTACTTATTACCTTCCCAGTTACAAGAAGATTCACTGAATGGATTTAAAACTTATTCAATTAACATCACACATTGCATATTTATGACAGCTGTCACTGTAATGAACTGATTGTATGTAAACTTACAAATCAATGTCAATGATAAAACAATAGAACTATAAGTATAACTGTTTAAAGTGTAAGACTGATTTTAAATTGGTTAAGTCTAACTAGTATCTTTGGGCACCTTAATGCCTGTCATTGCTAAACTGTCTTGAAAAGAATGTCTGCTTTATATTTTACAGTTTTCTTCTTTGAAGTGCTCGCTACACACTACCATCTGTGTTGGATGAAAGTTTTCTTTTTTCAGCTTTTTAATCCACTTTTTTTGTAATTTGTGATCTTTGGGAAATGTAAAAAAAAATTATATTTTTGGCTTGTCTGCTGTTTGTGCAGCCATATGCAATGCGATATTTAACCATGTTTTAATATTTCAAACCACGCATTTAATGAGAGACAATATGTCAGACAGCTTATGCGGATTGTTGTTCCCACTTGTGACTCACGTTATGTTGCCATGGTGAGAAGTTAGTCTCGCAAATGAACAAGAGCTCTGATTTCTTTCAGAAATATTGACTTTCCATACCAAAATAAATGCATTTATACAAATCTCTGAAAGTTTAAACTTTGCAGTCTTGATTCAAAGAATGGAAATTATTCTTTTCATAGGGATTTATTCTTATCTGTGGCTGACCTAGATTTCATTTCGCTTGGTCTTTAATTTAGGTTATAAATATGTTATTTTATTTTTAAATACTTTCTGATATGGATTTTTACAGCAATTCACTAAATTCTTTACTTGCAATAGTTTTTACTATTACATTTGCCTAAATTAATTTTTAACACCAGAAGTGTTTCATTTTCCCTTTAATTTCACAGAATTGGTTCTTGACATTCTTGAATTGGTTCTTGACATCATTTCAAAAATTTCTTTTGAAATATCATCCAAATCAAAATCTGGTCTCTTGGAGCCAAAATATATTAGTAGTGTTAATATTATAAACTTATAACATTTGTCATATGACAAAAATGTATGTATAATTATTGCACAAATTTAATTTATTCAGACATATTCCTCACCATTCTAGAGAATAATTAAACAGTAAAATGAATTTTTACTGGATCTCTTCAAATTATGGTTTTTAAATTTTCTGATGTTTTATTTTTGTTTTTTTTGATTACAAGTGCTGTACAGTGATGGAGATGGAATTTAGGTGATAGTGGTTTTTATGGCTGCTTATTTATTTATGTCACTAAATATAAGGTATTTGTAATATATTTTCTTTTAGAGGCACTGTATAAGGTGTTTGATAAAAAAAAAAATGATCGTGATCTCCAATGCATGCGGTGCCATCTAAGAAGAAAAAAAAAGAAATCCCATACAAAGACGTAATTAAGTAACCATACTAAAAAACAAAGACAAACAAAAAATAGCATCATTCTAAAAAATGACATAAACAAAGATTTATAAACCTTAAACTGGGGCACTGGCAGATCTGCAGCTTGCCTACGACACCATATCCGCTGAAATCTGGGTCGTGGATCTCGTACTTCCACAACCCGCCCATCCTGAAATCAAACAGGAACACCAATAATTCATGTTTAGAAATGGCTTATAAAATATAAAATGAACATTAGAGTAAATTTATTTTTTGAAAATATTAGTTTAAATTACAGAAATGTTTTACAAAAATCATATTTTAATAAAACAATATCTTAACAAAAGAAAACAGTTTAATAGAAAGTATGAAAAGAAAATATAGATATTTTAAGTTATCACTTTTAATAAATGTTTTATACACCTTTTTTTTTCTTTTAGCTAATTTTGTTGTGCTAGTAATAGTATAAAACACAAGGAATAATGAAGAAGATATTATAGATTAAAATGTTATAGATCCTAATTTCCAAGTAAATATGGTAGTAGTAATGGTACTGATTTTAATGAAATGAAGTGAACCCATAAATAAAAATATTTCTAGATTATAGATAGGACTACAACTGTACAAGAAAGTATGCTTTTGCTATGCACATTATTGAAATTCAAATTAAAGTTTAATTTTTCTTGAAGAGATTAAAACTATTTCAATTCTAATGAAAGTATGGTAAAATAAATGAAACAAATTGTAAACTTTTATCAAAAGAGAAATTGAATTAATTAGTAAAATATTAATATACAATGATACAAGCGTCTTAAAGCATTTTTAAATTACAGAAATCAAATTACTACTGTTGCAGAGTTCATAACAGAAAATTAGTTTAATACTATCTAAAATGTTAAATAATTAACTTTTTCTTTTTAAAGAAAAGAAAAAGAGAATATTCTTTTGCCATATTTTTATAACTATTAGTAGAAAAATTTCAAAATACCATAGTTTTTATAAGCCTATTTTTTTCGCACTTTGTACTGGTCAAATAATCTTTAAAAAAAAAAAGAGTTTAAATCAAGAGCCACTGATAAAATTGAGAATTAAAATTATATTACAACCATATCCTCAACTTTTGCCAATTATTTTACAATATCCAAAATTTAAAAAAAAAGATCACAGCACATACAACAAGTCATTACTTTGATGCAATTTAAGGGCTTACTATTTAGCCCAAAGCAAATAGCATTAAAAAAAAAAAAGCCGATATAACCAATAGCTTCAATGACATCTGAAAATCCAATATCAAATTACCTCCCTTTAATACTGCAATACTAGCATTTACCAGACGCCATTTGGTTAATATTTTGGGAGCATGGCCTAAAGTGTCAAGATGCCCGAGAATTTATACATTCTGAATATTGCAATTCATAAGCAGAATTTTATAACTATAATGATATAGATTCTTTTCAACGGAGCTTTTCCTTCAATATATAGAAGCCATTTTAAGCAAGGATCTAAAAATGGCCAGTTACATAAAAATTAAAAATAAAAACCCCTAAAGATTCCAAGCTAAGCATGTATTTAGCATACATGTGTAGCGTTTAGACCTAATTATACTTTCAGTACTGGTGGTAGTATGACAATTCACCAATAAACCAGTAGACTACTCAGTTCCTGAAGTTGACATGGCCTATTTAGTGTTATGTATTTAGTGGCATAGTTCTGACGGGTAGTTTTATCAAATAATCACGAAGAGATCAAAAGAAGTTCTGGAAGGCCTCTTGGAAATGTGCACCAGGTTTCGAATCCATTCTTACCGGGGTGATTCCATCAAATCTGTAAATCTTCTGATTTCCCTTGTAGCTGTGAATCAAAGGGTCCACAATTAGTTTGTAATTGCGACGCTTTTTGTCCAGTGCATTGGGATCTTCAGCTTGGGGTCTGTGGAGTCCATTGACATCTGAAATATTGAAACATATTATAATTAATAAGTATAATGCATCATAAACAACACACTTGTCAACATTAGTTTGCCGCGATTTCAGAGTCGAAACAATGTGATAAGGTTCTCACTGGACTGATGTGGTCGACGATCACATTCCATGGCTATGCTGTTCTCTTTGGCCGACGGGGCGGCCAGAACGCATAGCCAAAAGATTTAATGTTGGTTGTGTCGCTATGGCGAACACGTAGAGTGTCAAAAGGTGTTAACAAAGATATAATTGTCGTACAGTCGCTGTACCAGTGTTTCGCTAACAAATTCCCACCTATCCCACAATTCCATACACAGAGCTACTCAAAGTCACTTTCTGTTCGGCAAAAATTTATAAAAATATGTAAACATTACATTGTTTTTAAGATAAATATTCTCATGCATATAAATAACTAGTCAAATAGAAAATATGAATGTCTGTATTACGAAACTATAAAGCTTAATTTTAGTTGATTTCAGTAGGAGAGAATTTGATTGGCTTATAATTTCAGCTAGTCCAATCTCTTTGCTTCTTACACTGAAATGTTATCCACGTGTTTCCACAGCTAGCTTGCAGAATGGACGCTGAACAGAAAAAGTTTCTGAAGCACATGTCCAGATGTCTAACAAAAGGTGATAGTGGTTTTTATGGCTGCTTATTTATTTATGTCACTAAATATAAGGTATTTGTAATATATTTTCTTTTAGAGGCACTGTATAAGGTGTTTGATAAAAAAAAAAAAAGATCGTGATCTCCAATGCATGCGGTGCCATCTAAGAAGAAAAAAAAAGAAATCCCATACATTGAGTACTTATGGATGATCAGAGTTTGTTTCAATTTTTCAGTTTTACACCTATATATCGATCGTTTTTTCCTAAGAACTTTTAGTGATTGTGAACCTAGCTGGCTTTTGAAAATAAGCTGCAAAAATGCATAAATTCAGTCGCGATCACATTTTCCCGGTTAAAAAAAACAAAAAAAAAACAAAAAAAAAACTTTTCAAGCCAGATATTAAAATCAAACTGACGCCAGTAAATTATTTTTTTTTTCATAATGTAATAACATTTCATTGGCATTTTTGTCTTTTATTTCATATCTGAACTAGTAAGTAGTATCGTTTTGGTTACATTTGACTATACGTGCTGAAAATGTTGAAAATTACCGTTTCGGAAGGTCAGATGATTTTAGTGAAGAAACTACATAATTAGCAACTATAACCTATTATTATTGGTTTAAATTCTTGTATTTATTCTTAGAAAAATACTCGACTCCATTTATTTGAAGGAAGATTAGTATTGTCAGGATTGTGGTAATTTGATTGAGGACTATAACTCGTAACTGACACTTGTGACAGTAACACTGAGTAACAGAAGCACTTGAAGTTGAATAATCGATTTTAATGAACGCATATGAACAGAACTATATGGCTATTAGAAGTTATCAGTTTGTTTTTCATGTGCCTGAAAATAGGATATATAATTATAAGGTATAACAAATTAATATAATCAGTACGCCGATAAATATGATCATAGTTCTTTACCGGAATTGATGTATAGTTAAGGAAAATAATGATAGGCCTACATGTTGACTCTTGAGCTGATCTCAGCTACTTGTGCTAGTTAGGCACACATCATTCGGTGTTCATACACTTCTGGCACAAATTTATTCAGAACTTGAACACAACACTAGATTCCCTCTCTACATTTTATGGGTATTTCAAGACTGTTGAGTGTGACCAGAATTTGTATTGGGGAAATGCAAATTTACGCTTATCATATTCATAGAGTGATTTTCCTTTTGTGTTTCTTTACTGCATCTCTTTAAAACATATCTGAAGTCACTTTGCTTTGTCTTTATTTCTAAACACTCAGCACACAAACATTTCCACAGTACCCAGACACTTTGGCTTGGAGTCTCACACTTACTAATATTCAAGTGTCAAAGAAGCAAAAAGAAATATATTAGGCCCAATAGAACTACAAGCTAGCAGTGACTACATGTAGAAATAATTGAAGAAAATAGAAATAATTGAAGCACATTTTTTCTTAGCTATCATATAGGCCTATATTTTTTTTGTTGTTGGTTTTTTTTTTTGGTGGTAGTTTATTGTCATATTGAAAAAATACTCTCTGTAGGGTTCTTCTCTTGGCAAGAGAGGATAAATGTGATGTTGCCAATAAAATTATGTGTAATTTTTGTTCTTGTAAATGCTAGATTCCTTTTCAAAGGTATTTGCTGATATAGTATTCTAGAACTTGTTCAAAAGCAGAAATATTCAGAAGGCCTGTAAGATGGATGATGGGATAAAGTTCACCAGTCTGTGATTTACCAGTTGCTTTTGCCATCTGACTGGCTTCTATTTGTAAATTTGATTAAAAATTGTATTAAGTGTCAGACTATGATGTACTTGTATACAAATTTGGGCTAGGGTGTTTACAGTGTGAGACTAGGATGCATTCAACCACTGTGGTGGGGTAAATTTGCATATCCCTATTTTAAAAACTGTTATATGAATTGTCAAAGTGACCCAACCTTGGGCACTCATTGTGATACTTTTGAGTTGGAGTAAACAACTCTGGCTGAGAATATGTTAGAAAATTGCTTATGCAATCTAAACCCGTTCCAACTGGATGAGTAAATTTTCTGACTAATAGCCTCACACTTGTTCATGACAGTTTTATCCAGTGGGAATGGACTGGAAGTTTCTTTGTTGTAGAAGTTATTCTATCACTTTTTGAATTTGAACATAACTCGAGTCTGGTCATAATTGCGATCATTAGCTTATGGCAAGTTAATTTCATACATGTTCGCTATTGATCTATGATTTGAATTTGAGAATGCTTGATGTAATTGAACCATTATTTCTATGTTATCTAATCTGATTACTTTGTACAATTGTGAATTATTGATGCTTTATGTCTTATGCTGTGTGTGTATCAGTCTAACAAAATTGTTGCAGGAGTTGTAAGAGAGAAAGGAGTTTGGAGATGAAATATGCCTGAAATTTAGTGCTGCCTTAATTTGACTTTTTACAGAGCAGAGCAAGTCACAGCAAGTCTTTTGTCACATTATGCTACGGTCACTACTGTACTCTACTTGATTAAGTTGGTGTGTGCAAGTTGATTCCATTAGAGAGCCAATACAGCAGAAATTTGTGGCTTGAGTTTGGTCTTGAGAATTCACGAAGATTATTTTGAATGTTCCTCATGGTGTGTTTAAATACACCCCAAATTCTAGAACATTCCTCCTGATGTGCTTGATACAATGATAGCACATGTGAAATTCAGGATAATTCTCTATGGTGTGCTTGGAGAGCGAGTGAAAGATTTTGGAACAATTGGTGCCTTGCCTAAATTAGAAAGACTATGGCTGTCACAACCATGTTATTTGTGAACAAGTGCCAGCGACAGCTACCATCTTTGAAAAAGGTTATAAGCATGACAATTGATTATTTCTCCTAAACTCTACGTTCATTTCCATGATGATATCCATGAACTTGATTATGTATTTATGTTAACTGGCTGCTTATATCAATGCTAAGATAATCAGAATGATTTTTTCCAGCATTAATTACATATAACTGTGAAATTATTATGTAAATGTAAATGCTCTTTTGATTACATTCATATGTTGTATATATGATTGTTAATTTAATAAATTTATTGACCTTACTTACACATAGCCATATATTGGAGAGACATTGAATCAGTGGATGGGGGCTTGCAAAATATAGATTAAAAGATGGATTTGTCTTCTCCTTTGGTAAGAAGTTTTTTACCTACGGAAATATTGTGATAGTAAATGTTTGTCTTTACTGTTGCGGAAAAAAGGAAACATTTACAGCACCCACATATATGCCAAGTGAGAGAGTTGAGTGGTGTCTTCTGGAGAATTATTATTTAAATATTAACAACAAATTAAAATTCTCATCTTAGTTATGGGTGATTAAATAATAATATTAATCATAACCAATAACTAAGATGGCATTGGCATCAAACCCACATTGTTATGTAGTTGTAAAATTTAAAAAGATGTAAGCTTTCTTTTAAGATCAAATGCTAGTTTTTGCTACAGAGTTATTATATCCAATCCTTTTGTTCATATTGGAAATTTACTAAATGCTATATGAGTTTCAGAAGATTGAACAATTTTTGTTTGTGTGTATCATTAGTACACATAAAATTAAAGTTTCACTAAAATTCCTGAAGTAAGCAGGTGTTAAAGTGTTTGAAGCCTCTGACCAGACCATGAAAGGTCATTTTAACAGTTAATTGAATTTAAAGGAAACAAAATACAAGTATTTGTACCTTTAATAAATGTTCAGCTTCAGGAATGTGTTATTTCCCATGCTTAAATTATCATCTTGTCAGACATTCATGATCTCTCTTTTTTGAAATGCAGTTCTTTTAATGGATTGTTTAAGTTAAATTTATTGATTAATTATTAATAATATTCAAGCAACAGTCAGTCCAAGAAATAGAAAAGGCTTGAAAAGTATAAGTAACGTGAATTCAGAATAAAGTTTCTCTAGAGATTTAAGAAGCATGAATCTGTAGGAATTGTGCAAAAACTTTTTAAGCAGCAATAAAGTAGCAAAGATCTGCAGCTTTATTTAAATTCTTTAGTATTTTGAATAATTCCTTCTCTTGCAGGCCTGAATGAAGAGATTACAAAGGACAAGTATCTGCATGCATATTACACAGCTATCGTTCGTGACCTGCCAAGTGGTGCAGAACTTCGACAAAAATTGACAGATAATAGTGACATCTGCTTACAATTTTTTATAAAGTAAGTGGCATTTCTTTTGCTGGACTATTTTTTTTTAAAATGTATTTTCTTAATAAATACACATCACTTTCAGTCCTGTCCTAATATAGATTAAAATAAACTTTCATTTCAAATTAATTATTACAAGAAATGTTTTTAAAATAGTTATCATTGTATTTTGCTGGACTAATTTTTAAAAATATATTTTCTTAACACATCACTATCAGTACTGTCCCAGTTTAGATTAAAATAAATAACTATGTTATGGTTCACATATCAAAATGATCAGTAAACTATAGTTCATCTTCATGTCTAAAGATAATTTCTGTTTAATCACATATTAAGTTACTTTTTTCATTTTACTGTAGTGCTGTCCCAGGTTCCCAGGTACATGGATAGTAAAATTGAGAATGGGTACCTGTGATAATGTGACCGTTATGTCTATACATCAGCTAGGGCACTGCACAGCAGAGGATGAGGCACAAAATAGGGTATGCAAAGGGGGTGCAAAGAAACCTGACAGGGGGGAGAGCAAGCCAGTCATGCTTTAGATGAGAGAACTAACACTAGTCACTATATAGCGTGACCGGAGGGGGAGTGTGCTAAATTCGAGCCACTAGTCACAACTCTGGTCATACTTGCATCGCAGGTAGATTTCGGCCGGCTAAATCATGTCGGTGTTGGAAAATAATTCCTCCCCAAAACAGTCTCCCTAAGGTGGATTCATTTTAAAATAAAATCTCTGATAGGAGAAAATGGATTCTCTAAGAATAAAATGAAATCATCCAGGGATGTATAATAAATCCACCCCTAAATAAATTCTTCTAGGGGGGAAAGATTCAGACATTAATCAATTAAATTTACATTGTAGCTTCAGTTTTATAGGCCGAGCTATTCTGTAATTCTTTGTTTTCGGCTGCTTCTGTCAAGTTGTTTAAAAAATCTAACATTTTGAGAATTGTTTTGAGTGCAATTAAACTTGATCTAAGATTTGCCCCATCAGCAGACAGCCTTCAACAAAGCACTTGATAGTGGCTACGTCATCCGGTTTTGCGATGTCATACTGCAAAACCTTGTTACCTTATGCAGTGCATTGTTAATACAATTAAGGTTTTTTTTAAAAATTTTAATTAGGAGCTTTTATTTTAAAACAGAATATCCGTCAGAGAATTTGCTTTTAAAATTAAACCTTCCTAGGAGACTTCATTTTGGGGGAGACTTTATTTGATGACACTGGCCTTGGGTAGGCTCATGCACTGTGCAGCTGCTGTACCTAGATCTAATTATGGATGACATGGATCACCCTAGCTCGTGCCCTTCCTTTTGCTTGTATTAACATATGTAGCATGTTAATAAGACTTCAGTAAAGAAACTTGACAGTATTTTAACGTCAATAAATTAAATAATAATGTTGTAATATTTTTAATATGGGTACGACATTGTCTGTTGGAGTCACGCCAAGCGAATGGATGGTGACATGGCAAAATGCAATCTGTGCGATGAAATTACGTCAGCAAAGTTTAGTTTATGTAATGATTGATCATATTAAAAATAAAAGTTTGCATTCTACATATGACGGTCATAACTAATTGTAAGTCACTAGATGCACACCTTTGGCTACTGTGTGAAATAGAGCGCATGCCTAATGGTTAAGTACCTTTGTTTAGAGATCACAAGTTGCGATGGAGGTTATGCTAATTTTCGAACGGGTACCTGGGCAGCATTTTAGAAAAAATTGACAGCCCTGTTTTACTGTACAATTTTTATTTACAAAAAAAATTAAAATGATAAATGATCACATCTTAGAAACTTTTACATAACACATTTATGGGGAAGTTACCCATCAGTTATCTATAATGTTTTATCTGAATTAGTATTTTTACAATAGTACCTTTCATATTTAAAAAATCTGTAAAACTGCATACTTTATATTCTTTATGCTTAATTCATAGATATAAAACCATGCTTGACGCTTACTATTATTAATTATAACAGAATAATAAGTAATACATATCTTTATGTTTTGAAAGTTTTATGTGTATTGCTATTTAACACTGAACTTTCAATTTTTTTTTTTCAAAGTGCATGGATTATTAATTTTGCTAAGTCTATTGTAGAATAACTTTGCTATTTTTTCCCCTGTGTTTCATATTTCATATATGTTTTTAAAAATATTGTGATACAGATGTGTCAAGAAAGCTTTTCTAAAAGCAAAAGTCTGCAAAAATGGAAGTGAGCCTTTACTCAGAGAAGAAGAATCAGCCGCCTTGAACAGAAAACAGACTTTTTCCTCCAGCTTATTTTTAGGAGGTCTTCCAAATCAATTTCCAGAATGGTCTGCACGAGGTACAAATCAATTTCAGTGCATAGCACATAAAAAAAATTACATAGGGTGTAATTAATGCTTTGTTTCATTGCTAATGTATTTTAAAATAATTTATCCTTATAAACACTTGACAGTAAGGTTTTAACAAAGTCATTATTTATATAGCAGGGCAATAAATAATTGTTAGAAATTTTGTTTTCTTTTCAATGAAATACTTTGGCTGCAATTGATATTACAACTTTAAGTAGAAAATTTCAAATAAACTGTTTATAAGTGTAACAGCCAACCAGTCCGAATTATGCATAGTTGTTTCATTTTTATCTGTATTCCCATAAACCATATCATATTTAAGTTTTTTTTGTTTAGGTTAAGTCTATTTGATCTTGACTGAATATTTTTTTTCTATTGATTTGTGTTTTCAGTATTAACAAGTTTTAAGTTATTATTAACTCCGGCTTTTCAGCATTAATAAATTTAATCTTTTTATCAATTCGCTTTTCAGCATTAACATGTTTTTTAAGAAATCACTTTTAAATATTAATTGTATCACCATAATTTTTTTTCATCGGTATTTAGTGCAATTGCATTGCTAATCACTGTTCACAGTATAGGTCTGGAAATTATTTTAAACTTGTCAGGAACCCAGGATTGTTCACTGAAAGTTACATGTAAAATTGTCTTTCAGTAACTGCAATCCATGCTGTATATATGCCTAATATGTATGATAACTGACAGAAGAGTTTATATGTGCATTAAGCATTCACATATTTTCCCTCCCAAACTGATAACCACACTTTTGATTATATTCTGCTCAAAAAGAGTTTTTGAGATAACTTAGATAACTTTTACTATCTGTGGATGTTATGAAATAGTTCAGTCCTTATGTAGAAGAACAGCAAATAATTATTTTCATATAATAAGAGAATAAGAAGATTGACCAGCTCATGAAAACTGGTTCATAAGGATTTTTTTAAAGTATATAAAAGACGACCTTCCAGACCTGTAAAAAGAATGAAAAACAAATTTGTTCCAAAGGTTTTGGGAAAGTGTAGAATGTTGTGTTGATGCATTCATTTATATATAATTTATAGATTTGTTTATCACAAGAGAAGTTTTCTCTTCTCTGGTGGTACTCATTGATTAAGCATTGCCTGAAAATAATGAGATGAGTATGTACATTTATGGGATAATAATATGGTATTTAGGAATACCAATGCATAGATTTATTCTCCTTAATAGTGCACTGTTTTTTTAAAAATTTTCTTGAACTACATATTTATCATTGTTTTTGTTGATAATCACACTTAAGTTTGGTACTATGGACCGCTATTTCAAAGCTTTGTTGCGATCTGCTACTGGCAGAAATATACATTACTTGTGCAGATGTCTGTTTGTCTAAAGCCGATTCATTAGTCCATTCATTCAGCTGAAGTTGATTTCTCTAAAACTGTATGACTCTTCAATAACTCCTGTCTACAGAAAGCAATGAACCTTATACACGCATATATGCATTAAAAAAATGTATTCTTGCATTTGTTTTCTCTCATCATGAGTGATAGTTTTAGTGCCGTATATATGTCTGTATACATTTCATTTAAATTATTCAAAAGTTTTGTTGTTCTCTTAGGTTATTTTCACATATAGTGAAAAAAACCAGTTTAATATTAATTAAATAAAACATATTGCAACTACTTGTTCTATTTTATTCCAACATTTTTTCTATTAGCTTTTTATAACAGGACAATGAGAAGATAGCATGGCCTGATGAAACTTATTTAGACAGAATATAGATAATTTTTTCTTAAAATCATATTTTTGCCAAATTGCATTTCTGATGAAAATTATACATTGCTATAATTGATTTCATACCTAGGAAATTATTTGTGGAGTTATCTTTAGTTTAAACCATCTAGTGTAAAGGTTTTATGTTGCGGTTATAACTTAACTGTAAAAAAGTATATTTATTGCAACAATGAATTTTCTTATCAATTTATCAATATAAATTTTTATGCCTGTTGATGATATCATGCCGCCCCAGTCTGATTGTTCATGGCTGATTGGTTTCTCTGAAGGCAGCATTGAACCAAATGGTTTATAATTCCTATGCCTGTTGATGATATCTTGCCGCCCCAGTCTGATTGTTCATGACTGATTGGTTTCTCTGAAGGCAGCATTGAACCAAATGGTTTATAATTCCTATGCCTGTTGATATCTTGCCGCCCCAGTCTGATTGTTCATGACTGATTGGTTTCTCTGAAGGCAGCATTGAACCAAATGGTTTATAATTCCTATGCCTGTTGATGATATCTTGCCGCCCCAGTCTGATTGTTCATGACTGATTGGTTTCTCTGAAGGCAGCATTAAACCAAATGGTTTGTAATTCCTATGTACTTTAAATGCCTAATTTTTGTGTCATCTTGAGAAATTAATCCTAAGCAAAACAATCCATTCAATATAGATTTCACCCAAAACAAAGACAAAAGTAGCCTCATCAAATTAGCCCAACGTGCAGCACTTTTGTTTATAAACATTAAGAATCATACTGAAAGACAAAGAAAATCTAGGAAGTGATTAAGATTTAAAAATAAGAGAATCATCAAATTTTCATTATTTTTTTTTTACAGCAGCAAACAAACATTTTTATTATTACTAGATAAATATTACATAGGTTCCATGTTAATAGAAATAGTTTTTTTTTTTTTTTTTTTTTTTTTTTAAAGCAGCTAATAAACTTTTAAAAAAAACTAACTAAATAAATTCCTTCTTGATTGAACAGTTTTAAAATAATGAGATAATTTGGCAGCATATTAAGAAGATACTTTTTAAAAGTTATCTCTCACGCTTCACTAGACTCTACTGCAGCCAAAACCCAGCTTAACTGACTTATTTGGCTTAACTGATCCACTGCCCCTTGGCTTAGCTTAGGTAGTACCACCGCCACTGCTTTACGGGCAAAAAACCTTGCAAACGCACACAAATTTGCTAAACTTTACAGTTTACTCCAGAGCGGTTTTCTTCATATTAAACCTCAACTATTGTTATATGAAAATAAAGATCGATGTTTTGTCTTTCGAACTGTTTTGTTGTTTTTATCTGAATTTTATTATAGTATCCATAAACTTTGGTGAAAGTACTTTAGGGTTGCAACAAAAATGGGTTAAAAAAAACCAAAACTATTTTAAAATAGTAAATTAGATAAAAAGAAACCATCTGTTACAATAAAGATACAGTTTATATATACACTTCAGTGAAGAAAAACAGAAACTATTGAGATTTTTTCTTTTAAAAAATCCAACTTAGTAGCTGTTTACCTCAGTTTCCATAGCAATGGATGGTTACACAAAATGGTTATTTTACATTTGCAAAGCTAAGACTTTAAGAGTGACAAATTAGTATAACAGAAACTTTAAAAATTCCTGCAGAAAAAATTATTTGTACTGCCACTCATTGCCTTAAATTTTTGTTGCCCTTGACTAGATAGAAAGAAAGGCTTTAAATCTTAATTAGCAGACAAGATTAGGGACTGGCAGACAAAAATTTTGTCCCCCCGCACAGTTTATATGAATTGTTTAAATGTGGACTTTTAAAAATAAAATTCAAAGCTGCTGAAATTGTCTGCTTTCCATGCCACGTCATGTGCTGATGTTCTGATGTCTTATTTTTTGGTTTAACAGACATCCAAGCATTGTTTGTAGCCAGTCAGTTGCAGAAGGAAAGAAATCTGGACAGGCTTGGAAATTATGTCAAATGCTGGCAAATGGTGAGATTTAAAATAAAAGTAATGTTTTGGTAAAAGCAATCTACATTTACATCTACCATTTTAACAAAATAGTAAACACTTTTTCATATCATGTCAAAAGCATGTACAAATAATTATTTTTGTGTGAAAAAAATTCACTATTTCCTGGGAAAATGTGGATGCTTTTGAACAAAACGAAAGTGTCACATGATGCTTTGCTTTGAGAACGACCGTTTTTTTAAATTTTTTATTATCACATGGTCACATCCAAAATTTCAGTAGGCTTGTCAAATTTATTACAATTAACCACACTATAAAGTTCGTTAGGTAGGATTAATCAAACAACTAAAAATTGTCCTCAAAACGTGCCATGTGCTATCAAATCTTTGGTTCAAAATGGCGGCTCACCTTCGACGAGTGTGAGATGACTGGGTATTTCCGAACTGTTTAATGTTATGCCCTTTCTTAAAATATTTAGCCAATGATAAAATTTAG
This sequence comes from Sinotaia quadrata, assembly GCA_028829895.1. NCBI lineage: Eukaryota > Metazoa > Mollusca > Gastropoda > Architaenioglossa > Viviparidae > Sinotaia > Sinotaia quadrata. The sequence goes on from CM054183.1 coordinate 7,217,357, forward strand.
ACGAGATTGGCTGCTGAACCCAAACATATCTTTCTCCTTGACCTTGATTGTTATTTTTTTTAATGTACCATCGCCTACACTGAGTGAGTGAGAACCCTTTCCAGTCAACGGGTTATACAGAGAAGTCAAACTATGAAACATTGACGTTAAAACAATAGAAGTGAAAGTAGCAACTTTGCAATATATATATACTGATAATCTCCCTTGTTTTTTGTAGTGACCTTATTTAAAATTGATTTATGAATGAACCAAGTGACACCCAATACCTATAAAATTAAAAATGAAATAATAACACTTCCAAATTTGTAATTGTCTTATCTTCGTAAAACTTAATATATTTCCTATATTTCCTGTCGAATGCGACATGATTGTTCGTTCCTGATTCGAGGTCGCAAGCATATGACAGACCAACTAATTTTGAAAGAAAAAACTGCTAATCATACTAAACTACATAGTATAACCCCTTTAAAGAATAGCAACTAAAGTACTTATCCAAATCTATAATGCAGTATTAAATTTAGTGTAAACTTCGCGATTTGGAATGAAGCGCGCTCGTTACGATGTTTTAAGCCGTTGTTATAAGACTGATTGTATTTAGTTTGCTACGTTTGATTGGATTGCTTGTGTCCTATAGGTCATGAATACATTAACCTCAATCTAAAGGTTATGGAAAAACCTTTCATTCATGCCTAGTAATTGTGTACTTTTGACCATTTAACGACGAAAATTGCATATTTCTTGCCGAAGTTCACTTTAAAACTAATTTAAGTATTTAATTATCTTCATTTTGATACCAAATATATGTGTATAGTGTGTTTGTGGAATTTCCACCAAGGTAAGAAACAAGTTATATCAAATTACGCATTCTGTTAAGTCACATAAATCGGCAGAACAAAACTTGACATGGGTGAAAAAATAGTGAACTTTATTCAATCAGCGTAGTTTCCACATACAATCAAGATATACAAATTTACAATCATAAGAAAATAGAAACATTAAGCTTGATTTTGAATGATTGTTTGAATTAAACAATGCTTTGGTTGTTGAGAAATCATTGAATGAAAAAAGTAACGAAAATGTGCACTTTTACAAAAGTATAGCGTCTGGCGGGCGACTGTGCCACTACCTAATGTATATACCAAATTTTAAGGCTGTAGCATGAAATTTAAAAAAAATTTTGTTGTTGTCGTTCTTTGCATGTAGTAAACCCTCTTTATGAATTTAACTAGGTTAATGAACTCTGTAGTTTCATGGAGTATTTATTTCACTTTGGCACTACAGATATTAAGAACTGAGGTTTGGTCCTCTTCGAAACAAATATTTTGCTTTAACAGTTGTTTTATGAATGACTATAGTGAATTATGCATACATATATAATGACATACACCACATTTGCATGCAGGATGCTCTTGTATATCACATTTTGTAGCTTTCACTTTTTCCTGGATTGCCATCAACAATATTTAATTTCACGAATTAGATTTTTTCCTCAGTAAAATTACTTTGAATCTTGTGTATAATATAGAGCACAGTCGTTTATGTGATGCAAAACTACTCTTGCTGTCAACCTTTTAATAAACTTGACAGTTTGTAGACTTTAGAATGAAGGACAATTTTAAAAAAAAAATCTACAACATAAAGGGAGGATCAAACAACAGTTATTATCAATAAAAGCTCTATTATCTTTCAATATCATAAACTGAGGAAAATTTCAAATTTATTTGATAACTGTTGCAGTTGTATAAATCAGTTTGGAAAATCACTATCAGTATAATGACAGACAGTTATTTTTTATAAATGACTGTTTAATGAACTTATTTCATATTCAGTATTCCATACTGCAATAAAACAAAATTCTTTTATCTGGCAAAATGATTTGTTTATCTGCAGTCATATTTTCATGCATATTTGTATAAAGAATAAGCATTGAACATTTTTTCTGAACTTATCAAACAACAAATTTGAAATTAATTATTCCCCTTAAGAAGCTCAATTCCATATGGTTTTAGGTTGCTTTGTTTCTTAGTGAAAATTCTCATGTGTGAGGGAATTCCCAGAATCCTGTCTTGGGCACAGTATGCCGAAGGCTAGCAAACCTGCTAATTAGGAGTTGACAGTAATTTTAAAACTTAAATTTATGTGATTTAAATGAAATTGATGTGTCATATTGTATATTGTCAGAAATAAAGTGAAATCATCTCAACTGAGTAAACATAATTTTGAAGAAATAAATTTGTTTTCATTTGAGCCATATGTAAGTCATTTGTGATTAAATAAAAAACCTGAAGTACAACTGTCTTGATGCTGGCATAAGAAATTCCATTTTGAGTGATGTGTGGGTTAATTTATTTAGATAAATAAATGCCTGTAAAATACATTAAAAATATTCTAACAAAATTAAGTCTTGAATATGTTAGCCTACAAGAAGAGTGAAATAGAAAATGCATTCATAAAATGCATTCACCTTCACACTTGTTTCTTTGAATATCACTTTTAATTTGGTTTAAAATATGAAGATAATGTCTCAAATTAACTACTGAATTTATTATCCATTTCACAAAATCTGTCTTGAATAAACAGTTTATTGATGAAGTGAGGTAGTATAAGCAAGAAAATTTGAAGTATTACAGATGTAATGAAATTTTCATATTCAAAATCTATGGTATGAAATTTAAGAACAGTACAAAACAGCATGAAATGGCCTGACCAGTTGAAAATCATTATGAAAGGTTTGGATTATTCAATGGGGGAAAATTGAGACAATATTATCACTTGTTAACAGTGCTAAGACAGATGACTAGATTGATTCAGTGAACTTTCCCTGAAGTGAGCTGAAGGAATATAATGGCATGCATTATTATTTTTCAGCTGTTAAAGAGTTAACCTGTTGGTTTCGTATCATATATTTGATATAATCTTCAGTTTGTAATTTTTTAGTGATTTGAATTCAACAGTAATTTAACTACTGGTTTTATATTGTATAGCCATTTTTGTCATTTTAAATAAACCCTCTTTGATTACAAAATAATCATTTATCCAGCTTATGTTATATTTGTATGATAATTTTCACCATACCTATACCTTTTTTTTTTTCTATTTTACTTGTTGCTTTGATTAAAGGTTAATTATTTTAGTTATACTAATATTTATTCTGATGTATAGAGATAAGTCTATTGGTGATGATGTAACTTTTTAAAACAGGCGTCAGCTAATGAGGAATGCCAACCAGGACACAAGTATTGTAAACTTTTGATGTTGGCCTCAGGCAGCACAGATATTGATGTTCTGAAGAAAATTATGCAACTTTACCTTCAGTAGGTATATGTTTGTGTGCTCATGCACAAGTCTGTGTGTTTTAAAAGATGTTCTCTGATCAGCTGCTTTTGTTGAAGATCTTTACTCTTTGTACTGTTAGGATATTTTGTTGTTTATTTAGTTTTGTGTGTGTGTGCATAAAAAAAAAAAAAGGTGCCTGTTACATACCTGCCTACCTTCCGCTTTTAGCGGAAGAATCTCCCGCTTTTACCTTGAATCTCCCGCTCTTCCGCTTCCAAAAGAAATCTTCCGCTTTCATTTTCATTTTCAATTTTTTTTTCACGATCGGTTATGACAGGACGAAAAACTTGCCGTGCGTTCAATAGAGCTAACGGCGGCGTAACTCTAACTGCTTCTCTGTCGTCTGCTATGAGCTCTTCAGCATACGAGTCCTTTTCTAACACTTCCGGAATCTTATTCGTCGGCCGTTGTTAATTTTAGTTGACAAAACAGAATTTCGCTCGTGAAATAAACATTTTCTTTAAATATTTTTTATGTTGAGAAGTCAGAGCTTAGCGGGATAAGCAAATTCGGTTCATAACGTTTTTACTGCCCGTTCGACCAATAGATGAAGTTCGCTTTTTCAAAATGGCGGCCTCGTAGCGATAGTACATGCACAACGCCATACCATTGTGACAATTACGAAATATTTACTTTAATAAATAATATTCAACTTACATGTAAGACAATCTATGCAATTTTCTTCAGAAATTATCCGTCCAAAACGAGCTACTTTGACGAATTATATTGCAATGCTAGGAAAAATATCGGCGTTTTCAATAACGGTAGGCCTATGTTTGAAACCGCATTGAGGTTCAAATAATCATTTTTCTAGAATCCGTTGTAATTATTCTTATATAATATGTAAGGCTTCAAAATTTATTTTTTAAAAAAAGTGACACAAGTTTTAAAACAAAAAAAATCATCGGCGATAAAGAAATGATCCTGAGTCAAATTTGTTTGAAAGTAATTTACGGAATTGTGAACATTTTGATTTAGTCGAATTTTTTATTTTAATCATTTCTGCTAAAAAAAAAATAAAAATAAAAAATTATAAATATATATAGGCCTATATATACATATATGTATTTGTAAATTAGCCGTTGATATTTTGTGATTACGCAGTACACACATTATAATAGAATTTTAGAAGGCATGATAATAAATACACATACATTGAGGACAAAAGAAATGCATAAAACATTAAAAATAATAATATTAATCATATCCAATTCTTAATTAACAAAGCATGCTTATTGAAGAATAATGTCTTTTTAATAACATTTTAAATGTTAGAGGAAGACTTTCACTGTTTTTTCTCTAGTCCAATGGACGTGTAAATTTAGAAAAATATAGGTGTTTTATATATTTAAATCATTTATAAATTAAAATCTGAACCAGATATTCTAAAACTAATAACTGGTATTGCTTTCTCATAACAAAGACAACATATATTCCAAATTTTATTAATGTAGATTGATAAATATATTTTTTTTAAATTTTCTTTGCAATATTCTGATTCTATTTAGTATTAGAAAATAAAAAGACTGTACACTGAGGATGTAAAGGGTAGTAATATATAGTATATTTAATTCTGAGAGAGCTAAATGACTAAGAGCAGTCCAATGTAGTATGGATAGGGTATATTTATTTAAAAAAATAAACCACTTGAACACTTTTAAAGTTCTGTAGTCTTTATTTTACTTTAAATGTGTTTTTCTCAAAATGACTTTTTTCCTCTGTTGAACTAAATGCTAAGACCCCTTTTGAATAGTTGTAATTATTCCATGTCCCTGAAATTTGGTATACTAGTTTCTCATACATAAAATTAAAAGGTTGTGCATGGATGAAAGCCTATATGCTTTAGGTTTAAGTAAATTTTATTTTTTTAAATTCTACATGTTCTCCCAAAATATATATTTTAGATGGGTACAATAAAAAAAAAAAATCATAACTTTTTTCTTAAAATTTTTTAATAGACATATGTTCCTTTTTGTGGCTTGTACATTAGATTTAACAAAAAGTTAAATATATATTTTTTTTAAAAATCCATTTATGAAATATTTAATGAATTTCTGTAAAAGTGAAAATCATGATGCGGTACTTCAATGGCTCATTATTCTGAAATGTGAAGATCCTTCTTCAAATGATGTCTAAAGAAATATCTTGGCCAGTGTATTTCTAAATAAAACTGCCTAACACATGGTGTGCTTGACAAAAATTCATCTAAAATAAACAGTGGAATGGAGACTAGACAAAATGTAGACAAATTGTTGTGCTTTGCATAAATCTGTAATCATTACATTATTGGTAAGTTTATTTACAAATATAAACATTATTTTTTTTATTTTGCATTTATTTTATATTATTAGTATTTCTATTAAAAAGCCAGACTCCGCATAAAATCTTCTGGTTTCCATTCAAAATCTTCTGGTTTTGGACCAGTGATCTTCTGGTTTCCTAAGGTGGGGGGTAGGCAGGTCTGCTGTTATGTACTAAATAATTAAATAAATAAAATTCAGTTGAGTTGATTTTTCTTGGATTTAGATTATATCAGTTATTATACTATTGCATCAACATTCCTTTAGAATCAAACTGATTTGTTTTTTATTTCAGGGAGTTACAGAGTCAGTGGGAAGACATTATTGGGGACAAGTCAAAAGAGAAGTTAGTTTTAATCAGAATGCAAATGTGTGTATGGGTGCATGCATGCATGTGCTTGTGTGCACACATAATTAAAATCTTATAGTTATTTTCATAAATAAATTCAGTATTACTATAACCACCATATTCTCTCACTGAACCTTAAACTATCTGGCTAACTTTTCCAGTCTTATTAGCTTACTTTGGGGCTATTCAACTTTTATGATTACAAGCTATTTTAATACTAGAGTATGATGGGTGGAAAATTAAAATGATTGCATTGCTGGGAACATAAATAAATTTGTTTATTGGTAGCTGTGATTATAAATCACATTGCAAGTGAAAATTTGAGCATCATGTAGCAAATGACCTTGATCGTCAATTTTTTAAATGAGTGCTTAATGTCTGTTTAGGGAATATGACAATTGCAACATAAAGCTGGTCATGTGAAGTGAAATCTCCATGTGCTTGGAGGTCAAGGATGCTTTAGCATCGCTTCAAAAAGCTCTCGTTCTCGAGCAGCATTTAGCAAATGATCTTGACTGTCTTTTTTTTTTATTATTGAGTACTTTGATCTTGTTTCTGATTTGTGAACATGAAAATGCAACACAAAGCTGGCCATGTGAAAAAACCTCCTATGTGCTAGAATAAAGGACGTTTCATTGCCATTCCAAATTTATTGTGTTATGCACAGAGAGACAGAGCTGGAAAACTGTATGTGATTAAAACATTGCTAAGTTTACTTTGGAGCTATTCAACTTTTGTGATTACAAATTATTTTAATGTTAAAACATTGCTTAGTTTACTTTGGGACTATTAAAGTTTTGTGATTACAAACTATTTTAATGTTAAAACATTGCTTAGTTTACTTTGGAGCTATTAAAGTTTTGTGACTACAAACTATTTTAATATCAGAACATTACTTAGTTTACTTTGGAACCATTAAACGTTTGTGAAAACAAATTATTTTAATCTTAAAACGTTGCTTAGAGAAAGTCTTTAAAGGAAAATCACACTTTGCATTGAAAAATTGCTTCATCAGCTGTATTTCGAACAGCTAAATGTTTATAGGCCTTTTCTTTTCTTTTCTTTTTTTTTTCTTCTCTTTTTAGGATGGCTGGCATAGTTGAAGAGCTCAAGAGCTTTTTACAGTCGTGTGCCTTGAGGCAGTCGGCCAATAAGTTGGTTGGTTTTGGTTTTTATGCTATTGCTATTTGTAAATGTGTTTGTAGAATCATGATAAATATATTTTATTATTTGTAGAATCATTTCATTTACTTAGAAGTTGTCTTGGCTATTACTCTTAATGTTAATGATGATTAATCTTAATTCTCTTTTTAATTTTTTGCCATCAGTTTTGCTTCCAGTTATACTGACAACAGCCCCAACCCCCAAAAGAAAAAGCCAAACTATGCTTGTGAATTTCAGTACACATCTGGACACAATGCATTTACTGTTTATTTGATGATAACATTTTAAATTTGAAGTTCTTGTGTTAAGTTTGGTTGACATTTAACAGATTATTTATTTTAAATCTTTTTCTTGTCTATAGTTTGGATTATTATTTTTCTCTTTCAGGATGGATCCAATTCTTCATATCAGGACATCATGGCTGCACTTGTTTCATTGTATTTAGATCTGTATCTTGCATGTCAGAGGTAATATAAATGCTATGGAGACTTTAAAAGTGTCTTTTGTAAATAATGATTTAATTCATCATAATAAAAGGCAGGATGTCATGATGATATACATACCGCCCCAGTCTGATTGTGTTGTGACTGATTGGGATTTCTGATAGCACCTTGCCTTGTCTCAAAATTATTTTTAATTTGTATTTATTTATTATTTACTCAGAAGAAATATTTGATGGGTTAGGGTGCTTATTTGATACAGGTGTGTTCCCCCCCTGAATTTTGCATTATATCTGAACTGTAATATAACTTACTGTTTTATCACCAGGTATTATTACAAAATTATTTCTTTTATTCCAGTGCTGAAGGAGTGTCAAAAAAAGAGCAGGGACAACTCTGTAGTTTTGTTTGCTTCCTATTACCCAATGCCTTAAAACGATTTGATGCAATCTTGCAGATCACAAATTCTTCTGCACAAAATGCTGCTTGGCTTTTGCCTTTTCTTCGGTGAGATTTCCTTTTTCATAATTCATTTGAATTGTACAGTAAATCTCACATTCTTCCATCAGATAAGTCACTTGTATAGAGCAGTAGGTGATACCTTTCCTCACTAGTATGCTAATGGAATTTTCTTGGGTTGTTCCTTCTGGTGTTGCAAAGCCTGATTTATATTCATCAGAAGCTATTAAAAAATTATTCTTTGATTGCTTTGTTTAACTTTTTAAACAAAGAATGTTTACTTGTACAGTTGAAAAGGATTGGTTTCCTTGTTATAAATTAAACATTAAATATACTGCCCAGGCTTTGTAAAATGACAATCTAATTTAAATTTTGCTAAGAAAATTGTTTAAAGTTATGCATTTTACATTGTGTTTTTATTTTTTTTATCCTGTTTCTTAATTTAAAAATAAAACCTTTATCTGTCATGCCATTAGCAGTTTGCATCAATGGCGTGCCTTATTAATTAATTTTATTTCCCTGTTGTGTACTGCCTAGTATCTTGTATTTTCATCTACAAGAAATTTGTAAAATTATGCACAATTTTAATGAAATTATTTTTAGTCTTATTTTAAACTTTCTTAGAAAACTGTTTGATGCGAAGCCAAAGCATCTAGGGCATGCTTATTATCTTCGATATGTTCTTGCTCTGCGCATGTGGAGTCGCTTATTGCCTGATTTGGAGACCACATTTAAGGTATATTCAGTCTTTTAGAGTGTTATTATTGACAGTTGAAAATACCTTTCTTTATACTTTATCATTTTAATTTTTTCTTATGTTCAGTAATCTTAATGAAGAGTATCGACTGTGTCGTTTTCTTAATGTAAATGCATTTTCAAAAGAAAATATTTTGTTCTTGCCTTAATTAAGTGATTGATTTTTTTTTTCAGGAATCCCACAATATTAAAGCACCCAAAGGTTTTGTCAAGTGGTTGCTTGATAAAAATACTGCCCTCGCAGAAGAGTTTCCTAGTGATGAAAAGTTCAAAGGTCGCTGGGTCACAAGTTTTCTCCTTGATGATATTAATGACAGTATACACAACACCCTCCTAGATGTGAGTAACTGCATCTTAAAGCATCATTTTTTTAAAGCAATTAAATGCAGTATACCATTTAGCACTGCATGCGAATTATTCAGATATTGGTATGGATACTGAAAAGAGTCACTGCTTTACAGGATGAGTATCTGGACATATAGGGGTACTGAAGTACCAGTTTGAGCATTAACTCCTTTTTTTTGGCTCTGAACGGGCAATATTTTTCAGGATGTCAGTGAGATTTAGGGGTACGTCGGTAAAAACATCATATCTTAGGTATTAGTGCATATATTTCAATGAAATAAAATGCAAAATGAAAGGAAATGAAAGCAGCTTTATTAATATCCTTAATTGAAGTATACTTTTGGGTGTTAAATTTGAATCCATGCGTGAAAATATATATTTACACAAAAAAATATTGTCCATTTATTGTCCGCTACAAACACTATGTACACACACTTTTTGTTGATGACAGGAACACTAATCTGTCGTCAGACGATCTATACATCTCTTTTTTCAGCAGGTTGTGAATTCCTATCAAAAATCATAAGTCAAAATAAGCCTTAATTTCAGTGGCATTAGTTTCCTTCCAACCTGGATCGCCATTTTGTTTTTTCGCAATTTTCGGACGTGCGTACTTGTTCGTTTATTCCACTATCTTGTCAAATGTTTCTTCTTTGAAAAACAGATAGAAAAAAGCCAACTGAGTACTATCATTAATTACAGTCACATTCGGCCCCATTTCTGTTATAAATTCTGATATATTCAGTGCTAAAGTACTATTATTCCAACCATGTGCGTCTCCAGATACCCATTCCCCCTACTCCTCTTCGATATCCCCAGAATCTGACGCACTCTCCTCCAAAATTTGAAAGATACTACATGTGCACGCTACTGACACCAATGTCACTTCTAATCCTATCGTCCCAATTAAAAATAAACTTCTCTTACCTCATTATCTGATACATTGAATCCATTAAACCTCATTAACAATCGACGACACTAAGAAATCCATTTGAAACACCGAATGCGAGAAACAAAGAAAACTTTATGAAGAAATGAATGTTGCCACATGAAAACGCTTCAAAATGGCGCGGAAATCGTTGTACAAACGTCATGCTTCCTGTAGAGACCGGATATGATGTAAATATGGAAAGGAAAAAGCACTCTAAGTGCAATGGTTGCTAATGGCGGCGTTGGGCGTTCTGCCCGGTACGATGTACGGGCGGCGTTGGGCGATCTGCCCGGCAAAGAGTTAAGATCTTTGAATGACTAACTCTAACAGAAGTTGTTGTATTCAATTTTTGGTATGTGCTTCTTTCTGATGGGTTGTAGCAATTTCAGATTTTATCATTTTGGGTCAGAAAGAGTTTGTTTTTTAGTGTATCTTTTGTGTGAGGTGACTTTTCCTTTCCTTTTTTTTCTTTATTTTTTTTTTTTTTTACCAAATAAAATATAGTCTTTTTATTTATTGAAGTAAGATTTTCAAACATCCTATTACATTGATTTCCAGTCTATGAACCCAAAATTAACACACAGGTAAAATATACCAAAAGTACTAATTTCTAATGAAATTGCTTATAGTACACTTTTGAGTATATGCTTGTTTTTGTTTTAAGTCCATGTCATTCTAATGAAAATCAGGTTTATATTCATCATATGATTATAAAGTTTATATATAACAAATTGTTTATATAACACATTGTTGGTTTGTGGTTGTGGTGGATTGTTACATGAGAATGAAGGGGGTGGGTGGAGGGGGGGGGGAGAAAGTCGAGAACAATGAACTATTAGTTTCTGCTTCTGGAAGCTAATTCCACAGACATACGCTGCACAAATAACCAAACAGACACAAGGCCGCACAACAAAGATGACATGTCATCACCAGTCTAGTCTTGGGGTAAACATAATAATCAGTAACCAGCTCATAGCCCCCAGACCCCTGTGGTGGATGATGTCCCTTTAACCAGTACACATGACATAATGGGACGATATACGGAAAGTCAAACTGAAAAGTTTAAGCAAATTTAATATAGAAATAAAAAGGGGAATGGTGACAATATTCTAATAAAAGTAAAATATGTCTTTACAGCATCATCACTATAAGTTCATGCACAATGTGTGGCCTAGGGCAATATTTGGTAAAGTAATAGCACTTAGTCAGCTAGAAGACAACTTTGGTGATGTCTTCTCGATCCTTGAATGAAGTACGTCGTTTGGTACCTGACAGATATAGACCACAAAATACAGTTAATCAATGTACAAAGTTTAGAAAAGACAGACAAGTGAGAAGCGTTCCATTAGCTGTGATCCGTAACAATTTGCCAGACTTTGCTGGCATGAATCTGACTTATAAATCCAGTGAAAATTATCCCACAAACAAGTCTTCAGACTTATAATTATTTTACTACAGGCAATAACTACTCTTTATAGGAGATTATTGGTGGGTCGAAGGCAGTCTAATTTTAGTTTTCCCTAAGACGTTTATTTTTGCTTTTTAGCAGCTGTTGATAGTGATTTGTTTACTCTGTTGACATATCTAGTCCCCTTTTTAAGTGGATGCTGGTCAAGGGATAAGAATTTGCTCACTCAGTTTAAGTAGCAGTCTGTATACATAAACATCTAATTCATATTTGCCTTTTTGTACTAATTTTAATTTGTTAATGATACACTTTGATTATTTTAATGTTTAAGTAGCAGTCAATATCAAAGGTATAGAGATATAGATGATGAGAAGCAACCTTATTTTGTCTTTTCTTCTTTTTTTTTTTGTTAATGTAAATGTGAAATCAACATCACAAGTTACATAGATGATAAGAAACCTCTGTATTTTTTTGTCTTGTTTAGTCTTTAGCAGACATAGATGTTGTGAAATTGAGATCACAAGTTACATAGATGATAAGAAACCTCTGTATTTTTTTGTCTTGTTTAGTCTTTAGCAGACATAGATGTTGTGACATTGAGATCACAAGTTACATAGATGATAAGAAACCTCTGTATTTTTTTGTCTTGTTTAGTCTTTAGCAGACATAGATGTGAAATTGAGATCACAAGATAAAGATGATGAGAAGGAAGTTGGATCCCCTGATCAAGAAGAAAAAGTATGTCTTGTTATATTGTTTAGAATTTAATTTAATTTAAATTTTGTTTGATAATAGACTTATACTGTAAGGAGTTGTTTCCCGATGATATTTCTCTCCTTCTATCATAAAGGACTACTTGTCTCTTCTGAAGGCTATAAGGTAAAACAGTTTTTATCCTGAATCTTCAACCAAATCATGAAACCATCATCAACACTGTCTTCCATTACCAATTTCTAAAATTCTCCCACTGCCCTTTTTATTTACTCTGAAACGCAATTCATATTCACCATTTTAGTCAAATTACAGAGACTGAATTATCAGTTTACACTGTAATATATTTCACTCCATAAGTTCACAAAGAAACGCTATCCATATATAATTTATGCACATAGTATTAAAAATATAATAATAAGAATTATTGTTGAAATGCTTAAATGAAATGTTGAAAAATGTGATGAACAACATGATTCAATGAATATATTTTTGTACCCCTCATGATAGTTAACACATTCAACAATTTTTGTAATTTACTCTCATATATACATTACCCATGGGTTGCGTTTCTTATTCAACACCCTTCATAATTTGTCTTGAAAGTATATTTTCATGCTAATATTTTGAGAAATATATGGTCATCATTATATTTACACATCACACTGCAAACATAATTATTTGAATCACCATGGTATGTTTCTGAATATCACTTTCTACTTTCTACTTCAACACTTTTACAGTATGCTTCCAAAGTTTGTTTTGCCTTAGAAGTATATATCCTTTTAGAAGTTTAATTTGACAACTATTTTAGGGAATATATCATCACATAATTATTGTTTTACTGAGAAAAAGTACAATTTTTATTGTGCTAAGTATGAAAGTCACTTCGTTTTGTTATCAAACACACAGACCTCCAGTCTTTTGATTTGAAGTGCAGTATAATTGTTGTTTAGTGCAATTCAGCACAAATAATTTGATAAGATGATTCTTTATCATGGCTGAATATAATTTTAACTTTTATTTTGTGTAAATAATTTTTTGTACATATATAACTATGGAAGTTCATCTCAGAATTAATTTAATCTGTTTACCTTGTTGTTTGGTGATAGTGTCGATAGTAAACTTCCTATGCTGAATAAGACGTATGTCTTTGAGAACTGACTACAGATAGTTACATGCAGAAATAGTCTATTTCTAAGCATAATAATTTTTATTTATTGGAGTTCATTTTTCTCAAGATTAGCTTCTGCAAGCTCTTCCCAAGAAATGTATATAACTTTGTGCAGCAGACTCCAACTTCTTGAATTAACAGTTGAGGTTGTGTAGCACACTGAATGTAAAATCGATTTTGTAGAGGTCTAGGTTTCTTAGTCTACAGTTCTGAAGAGCAGTATTATTTTATTTGCCTATATTAAAATTATATTTTGTCACCCTTTATCACCTCTTGATGATATCATACTTCCAAGTGAATTATATCTTGTCTCACTGGTTTCTCCAAAAGCATAATAAATATTTCATTCAGTTTATTTTTAAAAACCTTTATTTTTTAATTTGTTAAGCTGCACATCTTTTCTGTTTCTAGTGTTTACATGTTTTCCTGTAATTCTTTAGTTTGCATGCATATACATTCATGCTAGTCAAACAAGTTATGCCTCATGTTAAATTGGCTTAAAACCATAAGAATTTTGACTGAATGAGTTAGAGAACATTAAATTCAGGTTGTTGTTTGTTTTTTTAAAACAACAGAAAAGAACAAATTTATTTTTGTTGAAGACCCTAAATTAATATCCCCCCTCCCTTCTCCCATTCCTCTAAAAAAAATTGTCACCCTTTTGACTTTGGGCTATCTAACAATTTTGTACATTAAATATATAGATGATTTTATTTTATGACTCTTGACTGCCTTTAATGAGAATGAAAATCAGCAGTCATTTTACAAAAGGAGATATCTGCTGACCTTGCTAAGTATCCTTTATTTCAATCTTAATCTTTCAATTAAATTTTGGGCAGTCATATTGTAAATTTAAAGAAAAGTCTGAAAGAATCTGGCACTTTAGGAGTTATTTGTCTTTCTATTAGCTTTAACAACCCCCTGCTTGCTTTTGTATTAGCTTATTGTTGAATATTAAGACAATAATACATGCATCTTTATTTATTCTAATAATCTAATAATTGTCCCATATTCTTGTTGCCTTATGATGATATTATACCGCCCCAGTCTGAATTTTACCATGACTGACTGGTCTCTCTGAAGGCATCTTGCATTAATTATGCATGTTAATTTATTTTTAACCCTATAACTACTCTATATCACACTTTATAATCTCTCTGTATCTTTTTGCTTGTTTCTTCCTTGATACAATCAGTTGAGAATGAATATAAATTATGAAGTTACTTTCATCATACCAACCAGAACTAATGTTCCTTTACTGTCCTAAAAGGGGAAAAAATTAAGCTTATCAGCTGCAGGTCTCTTGAGTAGCGTCTTATTAGAATCTGTGTTTTAATATGCCTGTGAGTCATGGACCCTCACAGCGGATCTCGAAAGGAGGATGCAAGCTACTGAAATGAGATGCTTTCGAAGGTTGCTTGGCATTACATTTAGAAATCATGTCGCGAATGAGGAAATGGGAAAGAGAATTTAGACAAACCATTGGGCCATATGAGGAGCTATTGGCCATTGTGAAAAAATGCAAAATAAAATGTTATGGGCATGTCTCACGATCAGCAGGGCTTGCCAAGACAATCATGCAAGGTACTGTGCAAGGAGGGTGAAGGAGAGGAAGACAGAGGATGTGCCCCAATGGTCAACAAGACTAAGGATGGATAGATAGATAGATAGATAGAATATGGTAACAGTTAGAAAACCTCTTCTACAATTTAAATATTTTAAATCTAGATTGGTTCAAATTTATTTCTGACCTTTTCAGGGTTCATTCATTAGCAGAGTCAATTTGCTCTCATTATTTCTTATTTAAGTTTCTCCTATGCTTTCTTGCTTGCCTGCAGTTAACATATGTATGTGTCTATATATAATCATGCATGAATGTATACACTCAGGCCCATTCTGATCTTCCACTTTTCTAGTGCTTACCTAGCTCTGGATACACTTCCTGTTGCATACATATTTTTTTAATCTCTCCAGGGAGTTTATTTAATCTCCTTTGTCCTTTTGTCTGAAAATTTGACTCTTCTACAGAATGCACGTTTGGTAACAGTTTGGGTGAAAAATAATTTTTAAAGACTTATTTGTAGTTCAAACAAGGACCTGCACATTATATTCATTTTCATTTTTTATATTCTGGTTGGTTGTATTTGTATTGTCAATTAATTTTCCTCATATTTTATTTTGGTTGATTGTACTGCAATGCAATTAACTTTATGAAGTTAATTTTAAAATGTTGTTTGTCTCAAGTTCTATTTTCCATTGCCATTTGCCTCATGATGATACTATACCGCCCCAGTCTGAATTTTATCTTGAGTGACTGGTCTGTCTGAAGGCTTTGTATTCATTATATCTACATTTTAAAAAAAAATTATGAATGCTAATAACGAGTTCTACTTCATTGTTATATGTAAAGTATAATATATATTACTGAATATTTAAACTGTAAACAAAAAATATTACATTTTATTTTTTGCAAATAATGATCCATTCAACAAAGGAGGAAAATCATCCATTGTTTTAAAAGTCCTAGATTAATAATTAAAAAAACCTCACCTAACTTTTTTTTTCAAAAAACATTAATTGGAATCATTAATTTTATTCCCCAGATTGTTGACCAGGACAGGATTAGATCTAGTGAAACAGAAGAAGAAAGTTTGAGTGCAAAACTACTAAACAAGAAAAAAAAGAAAAGGTACATTAGGGCAGATGAAGAACATGGGGACATTTTTGTGATTGACAGAGGAGTTAAAACTGACATCATTGTCAGCTCAGAGAAAATGTCCGAGAGAAAGTCTACAGAAAATAAACAAGGGGATACCTTTGAACAGCCAGAGGCTGCTGTTGCAGATGAAATTAAATTTCGTCTAGATGTTGAAATCAATGATGTTGGGAAGGAAGCACAGGTCTTTGATTTAAGGGACTTGTGTCAAACTGCAGGTAATATGCCAGACGATTTGACATCTTCTCAAGAAAATCATTTAGCTAAGACATTTGCAAAATGTGTGAAGATAGGAGGGGAGGATAATATGATTTCTCAGCATGCATCAAGAGAAGTCTGTGAAAATAACAGAATCATGTTAAATAGTACTACTAGTAATATTCCAGATTCAGAGGAGAAACTATCGGCAAAAGATGGAGGAAGTCAAAGGAAGAGACTGAAAAAAGATTTACAACAAGCGGATGAAACTGATGGCTTATGGACAGTTTCTGATGGTCAGTTCTTTGTTGACAGAAGTGGGGTTTCAAGTCCTTTTTCACAGTCTACTAAATTGCAGGTAAATGCAGAATTGCTTTTGCCACATAAAATGACTGACAGAGAATGCAGAAATAGTGAAGGGTTAGCTCAATCAAAATTTTCTCAAAGATGTGTTGACAGCTCTGATGAACAGCTGAAAAAACTTAAAACTACTCATCCACTAAGTTTAGATAGCTCTATATCACACAAACTTTCAGAGTCCGTTCATTCACTTCCAGACAAGACATTGGTATCTTCAGAACGAAAGCAGAAGCATGCAAACGCAAAAAAGTCATTAGGCTCAGTTCACACGATGTTGTCCAAGTCAATGCGATCTGAAAAAGCAATGTCACCAACTTCGGTAGAAGATAATTTTCAGTTGTTCACAGAACCTGAGAGCAAAAAAGATAGCACCCTTCCCTTTTTTACCAGTTCATCTTCAAATCTAGGCAAAAAGGTAGCTGGTCCTAATAGCATACAAGAAGAGAAACTGTCATTTTCAGACGAGTTTACCATGGATTTTGTTCCTGAAAGCGAAGCTGAAGAAGTCAGTGACATGAGTTTCACCGTACCAGATCTAACAGTACACTCCAAGAAACAAAGCTCTTTCAAGAAATTCACAAAATCGGGGCATGGGCAAGGGATCCAAGCAGAATGTCACACTATTAAAGATAACACACTTGGGTCAGTAGCTGAAAATTTAACATCTAATCCTTTCATTGACAAAATTACCTCCAGAGTAATGCACACTTCTCAATCATCTGATTTGCCAAAGGTTTCTCATGAAGCTAGCGATATGCAGCCTGATGCTATCACTTTTGCTAAAGGTGTGTCTAAAGACATTTTATCTTTTGCTCAAAAAAAGATGAGCATACCTAAAGATATATTGTCTCAAAGTGGGGACCAGATGAATCAGAATGTATCAAAAATTATTGTGTCTCCATCTAATGAAAAAATGTGCATAACTGAAGATGACACTAGCCATGAGGTGAGTAAATCTTGCTCTAGAGGTAAAAGCAGAATTATTCAAGAGAACATTCCTACATTGCAGGGTGGGATAGCCCTTCTTGAAAAATCACCAGCAAAAAGAGGCAGGAAATCATTGGTACAGGCAGCTGAAGCTGACCAACTGGTTGACCAGCCCAAGAAATCTCCAGTTGAAAGAAAATACACATTACTTAAACCAGCAGGAGGGGGCTTATTACCTGTTTCTGAGTGTGGTAGTAATTTATCAAATTCTAAATCTAAAAATATAATTTCAGAAACTGAGTCACTTAAAAGCAACAGAAAAATTTCCAAATCTCCAAATTATAAAACTCCTCCAAGAACCAGAAAAAGAGGGTCCATCTCTTCGCTTTCTGAACTTGATACCCTTGTTAAAGCCAACACTGAGAAACCTGATTCTATCTCTGAACTTGATACCCTTGTTAAAGCCAACACTGAGAAACGTGATTCTATCTCTGAAGAAAAGCCTAAGCAAAGAATTGATGGTGGTAAAACAAGAGCCAGAAAAGGGAGATCCACTTCTTCAGTTTGTGACATTGATGCTTTTGCTAAAGCTAAGCCTGAGAAGAATGATCCTCCTTTATCAGAATCCAATGAAAAAAATACTCCAGCATCAAAGTCTCTGACAAATGTAAGAACGTTGCCCCAGAGAATATCTTGCATACCTTTGTCTAAATTTGACAGTCGCTCTTCTGATTACGAAGCAAGCACTTTCCGAACATTAAGAAAGAGAAAATCTGAGGTTTCTGTGGAAACAGAAATCATTGCTGACCACAAAAATGTAAACCAGACAACCAAATGCCATAAAAAGGGTGAGGAACCTCCTATTACCAAAGAATCCTCTAGAGAGAACTCAGAATCTAAGAAGCAGGTGAGTTTCTAATCTGTAATGCATGGTGCCGTGTATTAAGTGGATATGATCTTTTAATCCTGTAGATGTCATCTCACTGGCTTAGATTTGAAGCTGTTTACTTACAAATAGTAATTAATAAATTAAATGCTTAAAAATACTTGTTTTTCTTCTCTTGGTATCATTATAGTGAAAAGTCTAGGAAGTGAAGTTTAACCATTGTAGGTTTTGGGCCAAGTTTAATTGCTAAAAAGTGACTGATAGTGTAATGGAATCCTTGTTACACATTGCATCGCACTGTTCAATCAATGCCTGCACTTATTTTTTGGATTTGTATAATCCAGCAAACACTTTCAACCTGAAATATTTGTCTAGCCAGATGCTTTCTCTCTTATCAGAGAAAATCTACTTCCAGAAATTTTGTATCTAATCTAGTCACTTCACAGGGCAAATATGGTTGTGATATCTGCTTTGTGAAATAGTTGATCCAATAAAATGTAACTCACAAATCTGCCTGAAAATACTGTTTAACAAACAACTTTAGCCTGAAATACTGAGTCTAGTCTTGCAAATATGTTACTTGAAATACTCCTGAAATACTTCATTTAGTCTTACAAATACTCTGGTCATACTTAAAATACTTAGCTCTACTTTAGTACACATCCAGCTGAAACATATTTTAGTCTAGTAAAAATGCTTAACATATTCAGTTTATCTTGCAGATATCTGCAAAAATATTAGGACATATACATGTATAAAGCTAAGTCTATTTCTATGCTGTTCTTTAACGTTAAATTTAATTGGTTTATTTATTTATTTTTATTTATCAGTTTTAACATTTATTTTTCAGGCACCCCAAAATGGTGATGCATTAGAATTTTACAGGTGAGATGAGTACATTTTTTAACATAATCATCAAAAATTTATTCAGTTGATCATTTTTAAAAAAATAAATAAATGAGTTAAGATAATGCCACTGATTTTTTTTTAAAATCTGAATTCTAATAACCATTATTTCAATAAATAGTAATAACCACTGATTATAATTAAGTACTTGTCATCAATGATTATATGTAATATATAGTAGTCATCACTGGTTAAAACCACATTTTGTATAAATATTTTTAACATGTTAGTAATTGCTACAGATATTTAAACCTGATTGTATTTAACCCTTATTGTAAGGCATATTTAGTAACAAACTAGACATTATGCTCAATAACTTGAAATACAGTATAAATAATAATAGTTTTATTGGTAATATCTGAGCACTTTATAATAACATGCACATAGTCATTTAAAAGGATCAGACTGAAATTGGAACATTATATTTGGTTGGTTTGCAGTGATGAAAAGACAATTGAAACAAGGTCAAAGTCTGCCAGAAAAGGTAGACCAATTTCACTTATGCAATTGACAAATATTTTCCTAGTACTCTCTCTGTTTCTGTGTTTGTCTTTCTAGCTGTATGTGCTAATTTTCTAAGACTTCATCTTTGGACTTTTTTGGGGGTTATATATACAATTTCACTTCCTCTAATGAATGTTTTTACATTTCATCATCTTATTTAGATGTTTCTAATATTGGCTGAAATGTTTGAAATATTGGCTGCCTTACTGAAATTAGCTGAATTTTTAAGTTCTTTGCCACATTTGATTGCTTGGTGAAAAAGCATATAGAAATTTCTTTAAGTTTTCTAAATATGATAATTTTAAGATATTTGCAGTTAATCACTTCTACCAGTCATGAAGTGAATTAATAAATATAAGATGGTGTTATTATTAATTATAAATAACATCAGACTTCCTTACACTTTAACACAGAATTGAAAATGAAGAGAGTTACTTTTATGTTTTGTTTTGAAGTATATTTTATTTTGCACAGTGTAAGTTTTGTATTTATTTGTCTTCTTTTACCCAAATATGTTGTACATTTGCCAGCAGAAATTTTATTAAAAGAGAATCTTTAATATGAATTTTCTGTTTCAGGTTATAACTTGAGGAAAAGCTCAACGGTTAAATGATGGATTTAAAAACCATTCGTCAAAGATTGTGTTGAAATAAATGTTCTTTTTGTAGAACTTTACATTAAAAACTGATTCCAGTGATGTTATCAAAATTACAACTAGTGATAAGTTTTGTGACTTGTACAATGTTTTTAAATACATGTAATTGATTGCTGAAATTCCATTTAAAAAATTTATTTTGTTGACTTTTCATCCCTTGCTGTTAATAAGTGTTGGTCTAGTCACTTGGTAGTTTTGCTGCTCAGTGATAATTAAATGGATGAGTTTACTATAAAAAAAACAAACACGGCTGTAATTATAAATGGATTTAAAAATTTTAAATTGCTACCTATTTAAATATGCTAAAGAAAATTTTATATTATTTTTAAATATATAATAAAAAGTTCCCTTACCTTTTCTTGATCTTGAATGATGATTCTCACGGAGTTTGCTCATTGTATACAATTTTAATTAAGAGATACGTCATTGTATACAATTTTAATTAAGAGATACGGCATGACACCCTCAAATTAATAAATTTTATAAAGTCTAAGTGATTTGGGGGAGGGGGGGGCGGCAGTATTTTGGATAAATATCCAGGGTGCCACCCCATCAGAAGTCTCACCCATAACAATTTGAGACAGTGTCAAACAAGCAACTACCAAGTTCTGTTACTCAATGGCTGCAGTGCCAGAGATATGTCTGCTATAAGATTCAAAATCTACAAAACAGATCTCATCCTAAAATGTAAACTGTATGTGAAAAAATAAATCACACAATTGTTGATTAGATGTAAAAATATTATTTTTTTCTGCTTAATTTTCAGTCCTAAGATATTTTCTAAATGAAATTTATTTCCTCAAGTTTCATATAGTCCAAATGTATTTTTTTTTAAAGTTCAAGTGAACATATATATTTTAATTATAGCACTAGCAAGATCCAGCCCCTAACAAATAAGAGTCGATATATGATGTGAAGATTTAGAATTGTTTACAATAAGAATTAGCATAGGAGTCCAGTGCACGTTTTTTTAAGAATTCCAAAGAAAAGTCCAATGAATAAACTTAACAAATCCAAGTGAAATAAAGAAACCACCACCACACACACACATATATATATTAGCACACAAGTCCAATGCACATTTATATTAAAAAAAAACATTCCAGTAAAAAATCCATCAAATAGATTTCACAATATTGAAAGATGAATGGCACTGTTTTCCATGAATTCACTAGGAGCTTACAAAAATTCCTCACCATTAGAAAAAACTAGATGAATCCTCATCTGGGTCATACTCTGATCCATCTGTGAGGTCACAAATAATGTCGAAAATACCAACAACATTACGACTTAAGCCATGTCTTGCAAAAAATTCCTCTCAGCACAAGACACAATGGCTGCCATCCAATGGTAGAATTGATACAGATTGTCTGCTAAGGGAAACACATTTGCTTCACACTGAAAAAGTTTAGTTTGAATGATTAACTTTACTAACAATAAGCTATATTTAGATCTATGCATGTATACAACCATATGACTGCGAATGGGTTAAGTGCATATTTTTAAGACGTACATATATATGATCTTGAAAATATGGGTAAGAATTTTCCTTCTTTCCTCTAAATGTAATTTTAGTTTTTGATGTAATTTTCAGTACATGTACTATGCTGCAAGTTTGTATGCATTTTTGTCAAGGTTGATTTAAAAATACATTAAGCAAAATGTCAAAAGAATAAATAAGTATGATGAGATTAAAACATTTTAAACTATCTTACCAAGACATTTGCCAGATGTGTGATTTTATCTTTACTGCAAAAGATTTTTTGGAGATTATAATTTCTGAAAATGGGTTTGATTTATAAATTTTATTCATTGGCAGCTTAATGTATAGCTTTCTTTAAAAATAAATTAGGGATATTTATTAAATCATTTTATTTAAAGTTTCAGTGTATGTGTGTGCATAAACATGCAAAACCTTATTGTCATTCTGCTATAAAGAGATTTTTTAAAATATTGGTAAATTAAAAAAAAAAATATTTATTTGATATTTAGAAAGCATTATTTCTTAACATATTTTCTTGTTTAAAATTTTATCATACATAATCTAAAGTATTTATACAGTCCGTAGCGTGGAGAAAATCCTGCTATGCCTACTAGCTAATATTAAACTGCTTTTCCTGCAACACTGTTACCCTCATGTGATTCAATCACTACATCACTGTTTTAGATATATTACTATTGATAATTTTTGCCTTGAGTGCTTAATTATTTCTGCTATAATGCAAATAGGGTGAAGGTTAAGCACCCTTCATTCAACTTGAAAAAAAAAGCTCTTAATTAAATCTGCACTTTTTAAAAAACCTAAACAAAACCAAAATGTCGTAGTTTTATGAAATCAGAGAGAGACAGCTAAGGAAAAAATTCTTTGGTGAGGTTGAAAGAAATTTTAATACACCATCCTTTACAAATTTTTGATGTTCTTTCACAAAGTTTTTACAAAATAAAACTTTCAGTACTTGTTGCATTCAACTGTGATTAAATTTATTGCATTGTGTTTTAATTCTTAAATAAAGAAAACCGTAAAAGTAAACATGGCATCTTATATGAATTGCAGAAATGAATGAAGGTAAATTGGCTGCTAAGGCATTTCAAAATTCCAGAATCTGAGACACTTTTCACATTTTGAATAAGGGTACTGAATCTGTAATACAAGGGAGCAATATAGGTGTGAGTTGGATACAAGATTGAATGGATGAATGAAGTAGGCATGTAACAAGCATAGGTGTGAGTTGGATACAAGATTGAATGAAGTAGACATGTAACTCAGCATTACATAGTGAATTGGACACGATTGAATGAAGTAGGCATGTAACTGCAGCATTACATAGATGGAGTACTCAGCATTTTTTTCTTCTATTTATGCTTTTAGTCAGTAAATTACATTATCAAATCAGAAATTTGTATCACAGATGAAAACATACATAATAAACATATCACAAATTGTAAAGAAAAGTTTACAGTTGTTATTGAGAACTTTTTCATTGTGCCTTTAATAGGCGATTGAATTCATCAACACTTAAAGCTAATTTTTTGTCACTTTATCTACTGCAACGCGAGGTTTGCAGCTCTGCAATATTCTTTACTTTCGTCTGATAGTGTGTATTACACAAGAGGAGGCAACTCTTGTCAGAGATTGGGTTATTCTGAAATGCTCCATGCTGTCTGATAACCGGACGAATTTGCTAGTTCACTCGTCATTCGTACTTTCCCTTCCACCCCTCGGTGCATATCTAACGCAGGCTAATAGCCATACCTTGTGGCATTGCCCCATTTTAATGTCAGTGAAAAGAACATGTGACGTCACCAACATTGAATAATACAAATGTTCTTCGACCTTGTGTACAATACATTGTAGCACATAAATACAGACTAAAAACTTCATGTACAATGCATTGTTTCACATATAAAACTTCGTGTACAATGCATTGTATCACATGAATACAGACTAAAAACTTCGTGTACAATGCATTGTATCACATGAATACAGACTAAAAACTTCGTGTACAATGCATTGTATCACATGAATACAGACTAAAAACTTCGTGTTCAATGTACTGTAGCGCAAATATACGTGTGGTAATTTTGTTAAGTAATGGAATAAAGAAAGGCGTTCAGTGCGTCTGTACTTTAACATCAATTTTTAGCTGGAGTGGAGGAGAGAGAAGGGAGGAAGTGTGAGCAAACAAATTACAGGGTACAAAAAAAATAAATAAAAGGGGGGGGGGGAGTATTTAGCAAAACCCCACCCATTTCTTTCTAGACACGGGAGCGAGACTCGTATGTGCCTGCCATTAAGGTTGTGCGCGATGTGCAGTTGCATTAACTATGTTCATTTGATGAATGATCGTGACTTATTTTCAGTCCGATCTAAGGAAATGTTCTACTTAGTGCGGACAGAGTTCAATTCCTGTTCATGAAAAATCGACTTGGCAATTTCATCATCGCCAAATCCGGTCAAAGTTCACTCCTACATATTCTGTGTACATGCACAAACACACCGTTAACTGTTTTCATTGAAATGTAAATCGAAGTTTACTTTACAGTTGTGTAAAAATTCGTGATGAGTAGGAGAGAGATACTGTATAAACAGCGACAAACATCTAATCATTACTTGTAATAGGGTGTATGATTTATGCAAAACCTGACGACAATTCCAGTAGCACAAAGATGTCTTACAGACTTACAGTGACTAAATGCAATTGAGGGGTCAAAAAGTAGAACACCGAGACTGATAGTTCATGAGGGGCATAGCACGCGCATGACTGTGCAGATTGCATTTGTATATGTGTCCGTACATAATTGTTGCGCACGACACCTAATGGTAAGTACCAATGATAATACTGGCGTGGGTTTTTTTGCCCTGTACTTGTTACTGGTTGTGAGAAAGGGGAGAGATTCAGTGCAACCAAACAAACAATTGCATTATTACTAATGTTGAACACGAAGTCCACGTCTCTGGAACACTTTCGTTTTACTGACTTACTGCACTACTGACTGTTTGATTATGTTTTTAGTGAGTTTTAAAATATACAAGAAAATTACATTGAAAGTCAAAATTCTAGGAAATGGCTAAATAACGTCATGTGATGGGTGGAAAATTTTAAGGAATGCATTACTAAGAAGAATACAAATGAATTTGTTCATTGGAAGGCTTGATTATAAGTCACATTGTATCATTTAGCTCCACATCTTTGTACATCTCAGTACTCTTTAGCATTTAACTGGATTACACCGGCTTCTTCAATGTCTGCGCTACTCGTGTCATCGATGACTATGGTGGCTATGGGGATGGCATCTCTCTCTCTCTCTGTCAATGTAATTTCTAAGTAAGTTTATGAGTTTTTCTTTTCCCTTTATCAATATTCTGTAGTTGTGGTCACTAACTTTTTCGGTAATGTGGTAGAGTCCTTTCCTTGTCTCTTGTAGTTGTGTTTCTGTGACAGTAACAACAACTGTCTGGAGCTTATTAAAGGGAAGTCAAGAGTCATTTATGTTCCACAATCAAGAGGTCTAACACTGTAATTGGGGAGAACAAAGGTCTGAGTTATCGTGCATATTTTCTTTCTTGATAATTGGATTTGAGGCAACGACCGATGTAATGACATCCCCTTTCAGAATTTTTAAGCTGCCAAGGAATCTGTAGCATATGCACATGTATCACACGGGGCATGCTTTATCGTCTCATCGGACTAGTTACTAAGTCTTGAGCTATGGAATGGTTAAGAAAACCTGGAAGCTTTTCACCTAGTCAGTGGGAATCGAACTCTGATAAAGCGAGAGGCTTAAATTATAGCACACGTCGTGAAAAAGTGGAGTAGTACACAGAAATGTTCAGTGTTGCCAATGACAGTCTTTCATCGAGAAAGTGCAAGCAAATCAAAATTAAACGAAAAAGAAAAAAAGTTATAATGAGTTTATAACACAAACACGCACGCACGCACACGTGTATCTCATGAGAACACCACCCATTTCGAAATCAACTGCCATTCAAGCTGCGCTCTAAGGAGTGGGGGCAGGGGAGTGGGGTGTCACATTGAGCAATTCGATTGGACAGTTACTTTGCTACTGGTTGTTTTCAGCCGCCAATCCTTGCTGTGATCTACTTATTTCCTGAGATTTTCAGTTCGTGTTGAAATAGTTCAGTCGCTTTTTGTCAAAAGCCGAATTGCACGCAGTAAACTATCGCCAAAGGTCAGTTTAAAGCTATCTAAGGTCAAAGTGTAGTGAAAAGCCCGTGTCAGTTGCGAAGCATATCTTCTACAAATCTGAATTAATAGAAATTTAGTTTATGTCGCACACTTACAAAGATAAAAGTCTGATACTCTGAAAAAAGTGTTGGCTGATAAAATAGTCGCGAGCATGTACACATCTTAAGTGCCGTGTGCAAATATCACTGTTGCTGACATCTGTCAGTGTGACCTACAGGAACCAAAGCCTGTGACATGTTGGCAAATTACTTGTTTGCGTTCTGTCAGGCTCTCGACAAATACCCTCCCCTCCCGCAACACACACACACACACACACACTTATTTGCGCCGAGTCGTTGCATATAAATAGTCTCAGTTGCTTTAATGTCATGTCACGCAGATTGCGTCAGGTGTATGTACTTTGCTGTTCTGATGGCTTTAAAAAAAATAAAATTTAAATGCGTTCGATATTGGAAATGAACGTGACTCAGCGAAAGGCGAGTGTCAAATTACTAACTGATATCAAAGAAAACACTTTTGGTTTACAAACTTGCTAACTAGAAGGAAACACTGACGAGATTCGTTTTCTAATTTGAAAGAAGTATACTAACGAGCCAATGCTAGATACAAAAGTAGACGATATTTCTATAGAATTGGAGAGAATAGTATTTCTATCACCAAAGTGCCAATGCTAGATACAAGTAGACGATGTTTCTATAGAATTGGAGAGAATAGTATTTCTATCACCAAAGTGCCCATGCTAGATACAAAAATAGACGATATTTCTGTAGAATTGGAGAGAATAGTATTTCTATCACCAAAGTGCCCATGCTAGATACAAAAATAGACGATATTTTTTATAGAATTGGAGAGAATAGTATTTCTATCACCAAAGTGCCAATGCTAGATACAAAAATAGACGATATTTTTATAGAATTGGAGAGAATAGTATTTCTATCACCAAAGTGCCAATGCTAGATACAAACAAAAAGTAGACGACGTTTCCAGAAATGGAGAGAATAGTATTTCTATTTGAAAGAAGTACACTAACCAGTCAATGCTAGATACAAAAGTAGACTGTTTCCATAGAAATGCTGTCAACAAATTATATTTCGCATAACAGACAATAAACCACATGACCATTCATTTAGCACTTTGTTTGCAACGCAAAACTGTTGAGGTCTCTGCCTACAGAAGATAATTTTCTGAATGATAGTTGCTATGATTATTTGTGTTTTGTATCAAATATAATATTTCAACGTTTCTATACTTTGGAGGGGGGGGGGGCGCGATTGTTTTGTTTTGTTTCTTTATATAAAATTGTTAATTTATTTTGAAAATCTATTTTGAGTTTTGCAAACTTATGTAATTATTTTCAAATGCAGACAAGAAGGTAAAAGTCGTTGATTTCCCCTTCTTCCATTTATTTTAGAGAACTAAAACTTCTTTGTGACATTACACACGTCACGACTTGGGACTGCTTAAGATGGATGACGTCACAACAATCCCAGATGATGCTCGGGGAGGAGCAGATCTTGCTAACACCCTCCCCCAAGAGTCGACCTCCCCAGTACAAGGCGGAAAGGGGACTTACATCATTGATGGTGACGTGTTTTTCAGGATGCCAGTCAACGCACCTGTTGAACAGCACGTGCGAGCTCTCAGGAAGATGACAATAAGACCCGATGACGTCTTGATCGCAGCTTTTCCAAAATCAGGTCAGATCACCAATTTGGAATAGTGAATAGGTCAAAAGTTGGATTATTTCATTTGTCTGCTTGTATTTAAAGCTGATAACAACAGGCTATATGACCTAAATCCCTTAAAAGTAAATATAAATGACAACAACCAATATATTTAATAATTTAATACAAATCTATATATTTTGAAAACAGTTAAAGATTTTTTTTTGTAGTCTGAGAAACAAGATTTCAGTGAAGATGGTACTATTTTGAGCTAACATGATTTTAGATGTAGAACACATACACGCTTTCTTGCGTACATTTCTGACATAGAATCCCAATATGGCTTCGCTATGCATTGCTTAACAGTCAGTAAATCTCAATAAGGCTGCGCTATGTATTGCTTAACAGTCAGTAAATCTCAATAAGGCTGCGCTATGCATTGCTTAACAGTCAGTAAATCTCAATAAGGCTGCGCTATGTATTGCTTAACAGTCAGTAAATCTCAATAAGGCTGCGCTATGTATTGCTTAACAGTCAGTAAATCTCAATATGGCTTCGCTATGCATTGCTTAACAGTCAGTAAATCTCAATAAGGCTGCGCTATGTATTGCTTAACAGTCAGTAAATCGGGTCATTGCTTAACAGTCAGTAAATCGGGTCATTGCTTAACAGTCAGTAAATCGGGTCATTGGCACAACTGGCGCGTTTATCTGTGTCCAAGGTTCTTAATGGGATTTTCTTGAGAATAGCGAAATACAACTTTACTCTTTGAGGAATCAAATGTCAGATGTCGATAGAAGCGTTGTCAGGTCAGTTTTCTGTAAAAATATTCAACAATACTGTGAGCGAGTAGTTTGCATGAGCTGTAGGGTAAACTGTGGATCAAGCAAATTAAAATCACATGATACATACACGTTACCACATGATAGCAACACTTTTCCAAGAGCTATGACACACCATAGTACAATGGTACCTACATACACGTTACCACACTATAGCAACACTTTTCCATGAGCTATGACACACTATAGTACAATGGTACCTACATACACGTTTACCACACGATAGCAACACTTCAGAAATCAACTTTATTATAACATTCTGACGTATAAAATTATAACTCATCATCGGAAAATTATAGATTAGAAATGAAAATTTATATTAAAATATATGTAGGAGGATTCACCATCATATGACAACTATAACTTAGAATTCCACTTGAAGTCTCATTAACCCTATATGAACTATAGTTACCTTAGAATTCCACTTGAAGTCTCATTAACCCTATATGAACTATACCTTAGAAATCCAGCTGAAGTTGCATTAACCTGTCGCAAACTATATTTAGAATTCCAGTCGAAGTCACATTAACCTATCACAAAATATATCTTAGAATTCTAAATCAAGTCATATTAAACCATCACAAACTATATCTTAGAATTCTAAATCGAAGTCACATTAACCCGTCACAAAATATATCTTAGAATTCCAGTCGAAGTCACATTAAACCATCACAAACCATATCTTAGAATTCCAATTTAACTTTGTCCTAGCATGTGGGGTCTGAGTCCTTCCATTGTCTAGATCAAAAGAATTTATGGAAACTTTGCACTTATAAGCCCCACGTTCGTTGCATATATAGATGTCCTCAATTTACATGACGTAATAAATTAAAGACCTCAGTTTAATTATGATGAACTTGACAGTGTAAGGAGTAAAAGAAATCTTTATATTAAAATAAAAGATATGTTAATAAACAATATGAATGAAAATGTATATTTTTCACTAAAATTATTGCAACACTGAGAGCAGCATATGCATACAAATTATTTACGCCAGGATTTAGTGTGCCTAGTCTATTGGATGGGACGATGAAGAGGGTCCCGTGTTCTATTGGTCACACACGCTAAACATTCCTTTGACAGCTGAAGGCCGGATATTTACGCCGTGGACTGCTGCCCTTTGAGAACTGAATGGATAAAATCCACCTTGAAACCTTTCTACAGGCGTACATCATACTCATGAAATACACATCTCGGCTTTCTAGATATTAATCTTCATCGGCATTTGAGCCCACCTGCGAAATCAGCGAAAGTTTAAAGTGGTCATGGAGCATATGGCAAAACAAAACAAAACTAAACATATTTTGACCGATATTATGTGCACACATATTACTGTTACGTCACAGATACAGGATCAGACTGACACTAGAGAGTCATTCAAACCCTCCAGTGACGCACAACGACACCGTATTTGGCCTAATGACGTCACAACTGTTCGTATTTATCCATGAATCTAATAAATATTCTTCCTTGTATTTTCCACTCACCCTCTGTTTGCCCCTTTCTGGCTTCACTTATTACTCGATACGTATTCAGATGTACTGTTTTTTTCTACTTCTCTACTCCAACATTCCCAACTGTTCGTCTTACCACAATTTTGTTATCCTTTACATCCATTTATTCATCTATCCAAACTTTCATTATTCACTCACATCCACATCTATCTATCTATCTATCTATCTATCTATCTATCTATCTATCTATCTATCTATCTATCTATCTATCTATCTATCTATCTATCTATCTATCTATCTATCTATCTATCTATCTATCTATCTATCTATCTATCTATCTATCTATCTCTCTCTCTATCCATTCCACATTAAATGATCTTTGTTTACTGAGACCACTGGTCAATCTTCCAGGCACGCACTGGATATGGGAAGTGGTCCACATGCTTATCTCGGGTAAAGCGGAATACGAACGTCGAACCAAGGAGCACTTCATGCTGGAGTTCACTGACGTGGGAAAGATCGACGCCCTCGAGTCCCCGCGCATCCTCAACTCGCACTTTCTACTCAGGCACCTGTCCACGGAGATTGTCGAGAAACGAACCCCAGTGATCCACGTGCTGAGAAACCCCAAGGACATCGTGGTTTCTATGTACCACCATGGACGTCAGATGAAAAACTTCGAAGGCTTAGGGTTTGAGGAGTTTGTCGATCACTTTATGATTGGCGGGAAATATGCGGGTAAGGCTGTAAAAGATCTCAGCAAGATTTTAGTACGCTAATTCTAAAATTTATTATTTTAACATGTGCAATTTAAAACAATTGAAAGACATGTCTAGGCTTTTTTTCAAGAGAGGTAAATTACATACAAAATAAAATAAAGTATTTTGTCCTTTAACGTAAACAATTATAGACTGTAGATGTAAAGCTGAAATATAGTCCATATTACCCCGAGTTCTATAGGTTTGAGGACATTTTATAATTTTGTCGCAGTTTCGTACGTTTTATCTCTATTTGTGCATTCCAAATATATTTACTTAAAATGTAAAATCTAACTGGTCTTAATTTTTCTAATTTATTTTTACTTTTTACTGTAACTATTTCTAATTTTTCTGCAACAAGAACATACTAACTTGTACCTAGAACTTGTTTAACCTTTGCTATTTTGCCCATGGCATTTAACACTTTTGTTCACGTTTCATTCAAATATAGAACGACTAACCATACAAAAGTGTTTTACAAAATCCAGGCATTAACAATATTCAGACAACAGCGATTATACAAAACTCTAGAAACAATAGATAATCAATGTTAATAACAAGAGTTATGTAAGTGAGGTTTGACTGAGTTTTGGGGGTTAATTCGCTAGCAATGGGTTTTGATCAGTCCAGTTTTGGAAACAAAAGATCTACTTGTTACACATCAGTACACGGCAGAAAAGAAAGCTGATTTAACCTGCAAATGGACTCCATTTTGATCTGTCGGTCACGTGATTGAATAGTATATATCTATCAGGATGAGAATTAAGAACTGAAACACATTCTGATTTAAATAAATAAGGGCTGGTGCAATCAGAAGCAAATTCAGGCTCTAGGCAGATGGTAAATAGCGTCTCTTGGAAGTTAAAAGATAAAGAAGACATTCATTTATAAGGTGCAGGTAATGCAATTCTGGCCCGTCTTCGTTCACCATATTATACGCCAGTCATTCTCAGAATTATGACACTCTGGAATGGTGTTTCAGGATCAGCCTTTGACTACTTTCATTACCTGGCAGAAATGGAGAAATGGCAACAGAATCACCCGGACTTTCCTGTGCTCAACGTGTACTTTGAGGACGTCAAAAAGGTTAGTAAGATCAATTTAAAAGTTCTGACGAAGATTGGCTCTTTATTTGTGTGTGTGTGTGTGTGTGTGTATGTGTGTGTGTGTGTATGTGTTTGCATTCGTGTGTGCACGTGTGTTTCTGTGTATGTGTGTGGACGCTATCTATCAATCTACCTACCTACCTATCTCTCTCTCTGCCTGTCTATCCACACACATACGTGACTCATTTACGCTTTTCTTCTGTGGCTCATTATAATGATAATTATAATAATTATTATCTGTTTGAATGCTTTGCCTTCCGTAAATTTCAGTTCACTTCAGAATATCTGACAGAGGCGTCATGTTTGCCGGCGTCATTTTGTATACGTTTACCATCATCAAGTTATTTCCATTTTACTAGCATTCAAGTAAATAATTATATTATTTTCTTTCATTTCTTCATCTTCACAGCACCCCGTGGAATCGGTGAAGAACATTGCCCGGTTCCTGGGAGTGGAGACCTCGGAAGCGATGTGCGCTGATGTGGCGGATGCGTGCAGCTTTCAAAAACTCAAACTGGCAGACGAAACGAAGGACATGCCGTTGAAGCACTTATTTGTAGATGAGAATCCGCAATTTTACAGGAAAGGTAACTTGTTCATTCTTAATACTTGCATCCTGTTTACGAGGTTATAGTTCATTGATTCTTAATCTGCGAGTGTGTTAACAGTTCTGTGTGTTAAAATGCCAACAGTTGTGAGAGTGTATATTAATGTGTGTGTAATAGCTCTGAGAGTATATATTAACATCTGTGTGTGTGTGTATATATATGTATGTATGTGTGTGTGTGTGTGTGTGTGTGTGTGTGTGTGTGTGTGTGTGTGTTAATAGCTCTGAGAGTGTATATTAACAGCTCTCTATGTGTGTTTTAACAGTTCTACGACTGTTTGGTAACATTATATCAAACTAGACTCTGTAATCTAATCCTCTGTTAAACAGAACCCTCATAAATAAGTAAACATTAAGTACTCTTAGGAATCGCATTTTATTTTTACTATAGTACAGGTTTGTTCATTATTTTATTTATTCACATTTTATTTTTACTATAGTATATGTTCATTATTTTATTTATTCACATTTTATTTTTACTATAGTACAGGTTTGTTCATTATTTTATTTATTTAGGCAGAGAAATATGCTTAGAGCTTTCTCGCGAACATTAACCAATATTTTAAACAACAAGTTTTATTATAGAGTAATATAACTCCTAAAACATATTTAAAAAATATGTACAATTAACGTTAAATAAACAAACTTGAAAATAAAGAGTTCTTTCCTCACACCAAAATAATCTTACTCTTGATAATGAATCAAGAATAAAACGTATTCTAGAGTCTTAATGATAATGTCAAAGAAAACAAAACGCATTCTAGAGTCTTAATGCTAATGTCAAACTAAGCAAAATTCCACGACCACATCTCACCACTGAGTTCATTCATTAGCTTAGATCTGTAACAGTAACTCTAAATAATCGTTTTGCTGTTATCGCCCTTGCAATAATTTTAATCTTTTTAATCCATTGCAGGTGATGTTGGTGACTGGAAAAATCACTTTACTGTGGCACTGAACGAGAAAGTTGACGCAGTTTTGGAAGAAAAGCTGAAAAACTGTAGTTTTAAGTTTCAATACACGATTTAAATATTACTATTGTTGATTTGGTCAAACTGTAGTTCGTGCGTATGAAGATATGCGCTCTGCCTCTGTTACTATTTTTAGAGTACTGTAAGCTAATAAGGACCAGCTGTAGGGTTTTTGGTGACTGAATAGAACAATATAAAATCATCCAATCGCTGTAAGCTGTATTTTATTCTTGTTAAACAAGTTTTTTATTCTTGTTAAACAAGATTTTTATTCTTGTTAAACAAGTTCCTGCTTTCCTTGTATTATTATAGTCCTTTGTTGCAATAAACGAGCGTGCCAATAGCGCGCAGTTTGAGGTCACGAATACAAGTAAATCATTTATTTTACTTCACTCACATTTATCAAATTATCAAAATTCCTTGTCAAGCTTTCATTATCTTTTTATTACCTTTTATTATCCCCCTCCACGACGTCTTAGTTGTTAATTGTGTAATGTGCAATCTAAGTACTTTTTATAACTTAAAAAGTAAAAATCACGTGACTATGATTTAAAAAAAAATGTAGTTGACGTCATGACCTTTGGCAGACCACCTTCACCTTGTTCTGATGCAGGGTCAAGAGTTACACAATTTATATCCTGCGAAGTTTTAATTAGTTGTTTTTCCTTTTATACCATTTTAAACCATGTAGCATAGGAATATTGTCTGGTTTGAAGTAAAGATGAATCAGATGTATTCATTTTGCTGTTGCCAAGGTGTTTGAATGATGAATTAACCAAAGTCTGTTTAATCGCGCTTCCCCAGGGTAGTATTATAATGAAGTTTGAGAGAGAGAGAGAGAGAGAGAGAGAGAGAGAGAGAGAGAGAGAGAGAGAGAGAGTACTTTCTGTGATTTGTGTGATTTCATGTTTACTGAATGTTTGATCAGACATCTGTATTATATTGCAACATAAACCTGTATTATATTTTACAAAAGGCCAGTGAACATTTGTATTCACTGTTGGTCTGTCTGTTTTGCTGTATTGCAACCTGTACCTTTATTTTGTGTTATTAAATACCTGTGAACTATTGGAGTATTCTTTGATTGGTTGGTTGTATGGCGTGAGGGTGAGATGACTGCCTAGGTTCATGTTTTACGTCCGTATGCTGTTCTGCACATTTTAACTCAAGGTCGCAACCACGTCATGTCAGTCAGTACACGACACAGATACTAATGTTCAGAAGGACGACAGAACTCACATACATTCATGTTCAGGAGGATGAAAGAACACATATATATTCATATTCTTCAGGATGAAAGAACACACATATATTCATGTTCAGAAGGATGACAGAAAACACACACATATATTCATGTTCAGAAGAATGACATAACACAGCATATATATTCATGTTCAGAAGGATGACAGAAAACACACACATATATTCATGTTCAGAAGAATGACATAACACAGCATATATATTCATGTTCAGAAGGATGACAGAAAACACACACATATATTCATGTTCAGAAGAATGACATAACACAGCATATATATTCATGTTCAGAAGGATGACAGAAAACACATATATATTTATGTTTAGTAGGATGACAGAAAACACATATATATTCACGTTCAAAAGGATGACAGAAAACACATATATATTTATGTTTAGTAGGATGACAGAAAACACATATATATTTATGTTTAGTAGGATGACAGAAAACACCCATATATTCATGTTCAGAAGGATGACACAACACAAAAAATAATGTTTTGAATGATGATAATTCAAAAAGATTCTAATGTTTGCAATGATGACAGAACAACGTATAGGTGAACATTAGCAGCAATTTATAAAATTAAACACAGTAAAATTACAGGTCATCAATAAAGATAGTAGTTGACACAAGTTGTACTTTCTCACTGAACAGAGAACACTGACGCTCTATTGGGAACTTTGCACGAATCTTTGGAGAACTGAGAAGGAACTATATGAACTTGGTCAGGGAAACTAGCTAGGGAAGGCTAAACGTTTCTCTGAAGACATTATGAGAATTGTGCTATATGAATTTTAAAATTGATTGTTGCTTTATTTGTTTAATTTTTTAAATAAATATTTTATTAATTTTCATCAGTCTTGTGTCATTTCTTACCATCTTCATTTAGTGTAAAATTCATTTAATCATAGTCATCATGTCAATCATTGTGTCCATCTTCATGTCTGTCTGTCAATTTGTCTGTCTGTGTGTCCATCTTCATGTCTGTCTGTCAATTTGTCTGTATGTGTGTCCATCTTAAATGTGAGGCCCTTCCTCTGGGGTCAAAATGAGCCAACAGAGCAATTGACCGCAATTGTTGTGTATTTCGTTTTGTCCATCATATGGGGTACCAACAGCAATACTGATAAGACCAGTTTTATATGTAGGCTGACAATGTGTAATACTGATAAGACCAGTGTTATATGTAGGTTGACGATGTGTAATACTGATAAGGGAAAAACTATGTCATTAGTGAGGCTAAGAATATTTGTGGTAATGCCTTTATATTTGCTTAAGGATCTCACTCCACTAATATGGGTTTGAAACTCGAGTTGTAAACATACATATGAATAATGTTTTTGTTGACAAATATATATCTAGCTAAGGACAACAGATTAGGGTTCCTGGCCAAGATTCCCATCCCCATCCATCCCGCACCTCTACAGAGTGTTGATCTGATTAGTAATTTTTCCTTTCAGAAGACAAACATTTGAACCTTTAACTATGTGCGACCTATTGTACATGATCTATCCTCTCATCCAATAGACTGGACCCTAGACCTGTCACCTTGAACTAGCCACTAATGGTCACCTTTCACAAAAAAAACTGAATTCGAACGAAGGTTTGCTTTGTTTAAGTTTCACAGTAACCTGCATCAAAATTTTGCAGACAGATATAAGAGCTTATTAGAAAGAAGTCAGGAGATAGATAAGAGCTTATTAGAAAGAAGTCGGGAGACATACATAAGAGCTTATTAAAGGGAAGTCAGGGGATAGACATAAGAATTTATTAAAGAGAAGTCAGGAGACAGACATAAGAGCTTATTAAAGGGAAGTCAGGAGACAGACATAAAAGCTTATTAGAAAGAAGTCGGGAGACATACATAAGAGCTTATTAAAGGGAAGTCAGGGGATAGACATAAGAATTTATTAAAGAGAAGTCAGGAGACAGACATAAGAGCTTATTAAAGGGAAGTCAGGAGACAGACATAAAAGCTTATTAGAAAGAAGTCAGGAGACATAAGAGTTCCATAATTAAGAGGTCTAATACTGTAATTAAGGAGGACGAAGCTCTGAGTTACTGAGTTTTATTTTTCCTGGACAATTGGATTTGGGACAGTGACCGGTGCAACGGCAACCCTTTCATAATTTTAAGGAATGTGTAGCATGTGCGTCACATATCACACGGGACATTCTTTATCGTCTCATCCGACGGACTAGGCACTAAGTCTTGGGCTATGGAATGCCCAAGAAAACCTCGAAGTTTTTCACCTAGTCAGTGCAAATCGAACTCTGACTGCTAAAGCGAGAGCTAAATTGTACGCACACTTCGTGTTAAAATGAAGTCATACTCAGAAATGTTCAGTGTTTGTCAATGACAGTCTTTCCTCGAAAAAGTACAAACAAAACAAAATTAAATAAACAAAGAAAAAGAATAACGATGGATGGGCCTATAACACTTACACAGACACACGCACACACTCCTCAGACATGAGAATACCAACCAGCTCGAAAACGAACCTTCAACTGTACTCAAATGATCAGAGGTAGGTGGATGACACAGCAATATGATTGAATAGTTAAATAATACAGGCCGTTTTCAGCCACCTATCATTGCTGTGACCTATTTTCGGTATTATTTCTTCAGTGCTGTAGCTCGTGTTGAAATATTTCATTCGCTGTTCGGGAAAAGTCGACTTGCAGTACACTTTTAAATCGCTGTCACCAGAGGTCAGTTAATATTATTATTGTCTAAGGTCAAAGTTCAATGAAAAGTCCATATCAATTGCGAAGCAGATCGGTTTACAGAAATTTAGCTTTGTCACAAATGATACTCTTGAAAAAAAAAAAGTACTGGCTGACAAGTAAAAAGTGCTGTGTACAAAAATGCATTGCTTGATGCTTGCTGCGCAGTGCACAATCCATAGGGACCAAACATGTAACGTCTTGGCACAAAAGCCTGTGACGTATGGGCACAAAAGCCTGTGACGTATGGGCACAGAAGCCTTGTGACTTGTAGGCAAATTAACACATTCCGACTGGTTCTCGACGTTCCTCTTTTTTTCCCCCCTTTCGCTCTAGTTTTTAACCGCAGTCACTGAACAAACATGGTCTCGGTTGATTCATACTGTTAACGCTGATTCCGTCAGACCACATGTAGGGCCTACTGTTGTTACTAGCTTGACAAGGATAAAATGTAATGCATTGGATTTGGAATGAACATGGCTCGGTAAAGTACAGGTGTCAAATTACAACTGATATAAAGGAAAAACTTATGATTTACAAATTTACTGACAAGAAGGAAAAGCTGTTGTTTTCAAACTCTTGTAGTACACTTTAAATTGTTTTAAAACTCTTGTACGTGAATACAGAGTATATTTAAATTGAAAAACTATTGTAAGTATTATTTACAATTATTATTATTATTTAAACTTATTTTAAAACTCTTGTAGGTGAATATAGAGTGCATTTTAAAAAGTGTGAAGCGAATACTTTCCTATTTTGAAAGAAGTACATTAACAAGGCCAAGCGAGATATAAAAAACGTAGTCGATGTTTCTATAGCAATGGAGAGAAAAGTATTTTTATTTGAAAGAAGTACACTAACAAATCAATGCTAGATACAAAAGTAGACCATGTTTCTATAGCAATGGAGAGAAAAGTATTTTTATTTGAAAGAAGTACACTAACGAATCAATACATGATAAAAATGTAGACGGTTTCTATAGATATTTTGCTAACAAATTATGTTTCGTGTAAACCACAGGACCACCATTTATCAATTTGTTTCCAACGCAGGACTGTTGAGGTCTTTGTCTACAGAAGATAATTTTCTGAATGATAGTTGCTATGGTGTCAAATAGAATATTTCAACGTTTCTATTCTTTGGGGAGTGGGGGTGGGGATATTTTGTTTCTTTAAATACATTTTTAAAAAAATGGTTTGAAAAACTATCGAATTTTACAGAGATTTAATAATTTTTCAAAATCAGGTAAAAGTTATTGATTTTCCCTTCTTACATTTATTGTAGAGGGTTACAAACTCTCCCGTGACATTACACACGTCACGACCTGGGACTGCTGAAGATGGATGACGTCACAACCATCCGAGATGGCGTTCAGGAAGGGGCAGATCTTGCTAACGTTTCCCAAGAAGAACCGACCTTCTCGGCACAAGGCGAGAGGCGAACTTACATCGTTGACGGTGACGTATTTATCAAGTTGCCAGTCAAGGCAACAGTAGAACAGCACGTGCGGGCTCTCAGGAAGATGACGATAAGACCCGATGACGTCTTGATCGCAGCTTTTCCAAAATCAGGTCAAATTATTATTTTTAGAAGAGTGCATCGGTCAAGAGTTGGATTATTTTGTTATTATACAAAATTTAAAACCACAAGCTACATCACCTAAATCCTATAAAAGTAAATATAACTGACAAACTTTATAATTAATAATTTAATGCATATCTATATATTTCGGAATACGTTTAAGATTTTATAATTAGCCGGAGATTATTTTTAGACTGAAAAATAAGAATGAAGATGAAGCTGTTTTGAGCAAACGCTTTTTGATGTTGAACCCACACAAGTTTTATTACATACATTACTGACATAGAACCAAAATGATTTCGCTCTGTAATGTTTAACAGTCAGCAATTCGGATCTTTAGTATCAGTCTCTTTGTCTAAGGTTCTTTAGTATCAGTCTCTTTGTCTAAGGTTCTTTAGTATCAGTCTCTTTGTCTAAGGTTCTTTAGTATCAGTCTCTTTGTCTAAGGTTCTTTACGGGATTTGCTTGAGATAAACGAATTACAATTTCATTGTGTCTAGTCCATCGGGTGAGACGATAAAGAGGGTCCCGTGTTCTATTAGCCGCACACGCCAAACATTCCTTTGGCTATTGAAAACCGGAAATTTGTGCTGTGGACTGCTGCACGTGTGGAACTGAATGGATAAAATCTACCGTAAAACCAATCTACTGGAACTCTTCTTACTCATTACATATAAATCTCGACTATATAGATATTAATCTTCATAGCTATTTCGGTCCGTCTGCGAAATCAGCGAAAGTTTAAATTAATCATAAAGCATATGGCAAAAGAAAACAAAACTAACCATCTCTCCGTCTTAACTACATTACTGTTTTGTCATTAAGCATGATGCTAGTTGACGGTCAAACCATCTAAACGCTTCAGTGACGTACGACGACATAACTTTTGGCTGATGACGTCACAACTATTCGTATTTATCCAAGAATCTAATATATATTCTTTCTTGACATTTTCCCATCTCTTTTGTGTGCCCTGGCATCATTTGTTAATCTTATGTTTTCATATGTTTTCTTTCATTCCATTTATTCATCCATCCAAAGTTTTATCCATCCCCACCCGACCCCACATTTATTCATACATTTATTTAATAATGAACTGTCCTTAATTACTGAGACCATTGGTCAATCTTCCAGGCACGCATTGGATATGGGAAGTGGTCCAAATGCTTATCTCGGGTAAAGTGGAATACGAACGTCGAACCAAGGAGCACTTCATGTTGGAGTTCACTGACGTGGAAAAGATCGACGCCCTCGAGTCCCCGCGCATCCTCAACTCGCACTTTCTACTCAGGCACCTGTCCACGGAGATTGTCGAGAAACGAACCCCAGTGATCCACGTGCTGAGAAACCCCAAGGACATCGTGGTTTCTATGTACCACCATCGACGTCAGATGAAAGATTATGAAGGTTTCACATTTGATGAGTTTGTCGATCAGTTTCTGAATGGTGGGAATTTAGCAGGTAAGGCTGTGGAAGACGTCAGCAAGATTTTAGTACACGTGTACGAAGTGGGTTATACAATTCTAAGATTGAACTAATTTATTGTTATTAGTTTTTTGCAAGTCATGTGCACTTTGAAAACTAAAATAACTTACTTTCTCCTTTTGAAGTAGCCATTATTAGAGCGTATATATAAAACTTCTAAATAATCTAACATTATGAAGGTATTCCACAGCACTGGTGCATTTTTATTTACATGTACATTCCAAAAAATAGACAGTGTGACATGAGAAGTGCCTCTTATTTTTAGAGGATTATTTTCCATCTATAATGCACTTCTCAAATGTGGACTGGGATTAGTAGAGCAGTCTTCACATATGCAATCCATCTAATATTAATCTTTGTATTTCAGACAGATACTTTGAATTAACACTGATCCGACATATATCCAATAAAACTGATGATGGACAACCATATTCAAAGACCCTCTTTCTGTCCATCTTCTCAAATATTAAGTAATCTCACCCTACCCCACCCCCGAAAAATCCCTTTCCTTCATAAAGATATAACTCGGAAATAGTGGATGTTTAATAAAAGAAATATAAATTTATTCACAATATAAATTTGCCTACATGCTACACAACATAATAACAACATTTAATCAAACAGAAAACATGGATGTACACATGTACACACACTCATATATATATGAATCAGAGTTCAGTAATGGTCTTAATTAGTGTCCTGTTTATAGGTCAGAGTTCAGTTCTTTTGACAGCCAAATAGTCAATATCTTATTATTGTTTCTTTTCAGTATTCACTTCAGTTCTCACATAATGTTCCCAAAATATTTTTTCTGTCATTTGACACAGACATTCAGCATGTACTCATAATGCTACAAGAGAAAACAAAGAGATATAAATAGAAATGTTAAGGTTGGCATGACCTGAATGGTAGAATTTTGTCTTTCCTTATCATTTAGCTTGTGGCAGAGTAACTGATATCAGAGATGGATCGTTCACATGTTTGCCATAGTGGATCACTTTGCCGTCCATCGTCAGTTGTAATGAGGATCACTGTAGCTTGTAGTGGAACCTTGGAATCAAGCATGGAAAAGAAGCATAGAATCGAGCATGGAACAAGTAGCATGGAATCAAGCATGGAACAAGAAGCATGGAATCGAGCATGGAACAA
Source organism: Sinotaia quadrata (assembly GCA_028829895.1). Lineage (NCBI taxonomy): Eukaryota > Metazoa > Mollusca > Gastropoda > Architaenioglossa > Viviparidae > Sinotaia > Sinotaia quadrata. The sequence goes on from CM054183.1 coordinate 7,259,194, forward strand.
GAAGGAACAAGAAAGCACAGCCAGTCTTTTTTCCCTGGAAGGCAGCATTATTCATGAGCATTTTGACCGAGCTCACATTATCTATTTCTCCCCTTAAACAGCTCATCATATTCATCTTAATAATTTATAGAGTTCCATTATTCCACTCTGCCAGCCTTGGCTGATAACACTACACCAGTACTATGAGTTATCAATGAAACTACACTACACGCTTCCCTTACAAATTCCATCAATGTCATTACGCAAAGTAGTTATGATCAGTAAGTGTAGTGTTATTTACATGATTAGAACTGTACATAATCTCCATATGAGGATTACAAATATATCATAAATTAAGAATATTGAAACAAAATAGTACTTCACAGATAAATTATGCTATGAAATCTTTAAATCATTACATTAACATTTTGCAGAGATTTAAATCTGTTAAACACCTGTTAGTTGTAAAATATATTAATAATAAATCACTTGGTACTTTCTACTCAATCAGAATACAACAAAAAGAAAATCCTTCAGGATTTATAAAATAATCATTACTTAATTATATGCATATATTTAGCATTTATACATATGAATAAAATACGCTAACTACTTGATGAAAGAAAACAAAGTCTTAGGCATAACATTTATAATTCTGAATTTTTTGTTTAAACATCTACAGCTGGGACACAGCTGGACAGGAACGCTTCAAATGTATCACAGACATTATGTACTCATAATGCTACAAGAGAAAACAAAGACGTCTACTTTAAACATAGCTACATTAGTGTTAATAGCAAGAAAATCTGCACTACATTTTAACATATACAAGTTCTTGCTAAAATATATATTTAATAAAGTGACAAAAATGGGAAAGGGTGAAAATATTTGTCGCAGAGAATAGATATAAAACTGAAACATAATCTGCCATTACTTCTAGTTCTAAAACTTTGAATAAAGCTGGGTGCAATCAGAGATAAACTGGGACTCAAACCCTAGACAGAAAGCATCCCTTGGAGATTAGAAGATAAAGAAGATACAATATTTGTACTGCTTTCCACAAACAACGCCTTTAAGTTCTCATTTAAAATGTGAGGTGAGTGTTTCTTGTCACATGACAGATGTGTTAAGACACATGATCTAGAATTTCATGCAACTCTGGCCCTTCTTTATTTACTATTTTATTTTCTAGTCAATTGTCAGAATTTTGATATGCTGGAATGCTGTTTCAGGAACCGATTTTGACTACTTTCACTACCTGGAAGAGATGGAGAAATGGCAACAGGATCACCCGGACTTTCCTGTGCTCAACATGTACTTTGAGGACGTCAAAAAGGTTAGTGTGTGTGGTGCAATAAATTTGTCTATCCATATTTCTAGTCTTAATTGTTATATAGATTGTGAAATTGCCAAAGTGACTCGACCTTTGGCATTCCTTATGATGGCATTTTTGTAAGTGTCAGAGGTGGAGTAAACAGCTTGAGTTGAGAATATGAAAGAAATTGCTTATACTTGTGTTTTACATACAGATGTATTATGTGAGTAGATTATTATTTCTACAAATTTCTGAACTAAATTACTCGTGTATAGCATGCTAAACACTTGGCATTGTTTCTAATGAATGTACTCATAAAATTGATATGCTGTATTTAGTATGGAGTGTACATGTATCAGGCTAATAAATTCTGTTGCAGGAAACTGTAAGCTGAGATGTGAATGTAAGAGAGAACGTAGCTAAATAAATAAATAAACGTAAATAAACTAGAAATTTAATGTTTGTTCCCTGATAATATTATAAACCACTACAACCATGGTAGATATGAGAAATATCTACTGCAGTATGTAAGTGTAAGGAATACACTGCACTCCTTTGAAGTATGGTGGCAAGGTATGCTGACTACATCCAGTAATTTCTGGTACAGGGAAGTTATTGGAAATTGCTACAATTGTTGTTCTGCCTGAGGGAGCTAATACAGCAGAACACCAGATGGCCTTTAGAGAATAGCAGCTAGTCAGTGTTCTACAATGTGAGAAGGGAAACATGTAGAATTGACAGTAATAACGTGAACAATAAACTTGTGACTTTGTTGTGAAAAGCACTGAAAAGACTATTGCAGCTTTGCCTAGACAAGGTTATGTACAAACTATCGCTTATTTCTAATAACTCCATTTCTGTTCTCTGTTATTTGTATTGACACTAATCTGTTGAATCATGTGTTAGGATATAAGACTGTATATTAAAATTATTCGAATGTAGTTCATGGAAATATTGATGTCAAGTAATCTTTTTCATTGTATTTGTTATATACATATTTTATTGTTGATTTAATAAATTTATTGACCTTCTGACATATATTATACTTTATGTTGGAGAAGAAAGTGGGTGGCTGGGGGCTCGCTAAATATAGATGAATTTATCTTCTCCTTTCCATATTGTGTGACGATAATTGTTTGTTTTTAATGTTGTAGAAGAGTGAAAATGTTTACAGCGCCCGCATATCCGCCAAGTGAGAGAGACGAGTGGTGTCTTCTGGAGAATTATTAATAACATAAATTAGATTTTCATCACTTGTAATTTGTTATGGATGATTAATTAATTATTATTATTAATAATAACCATTAGCTAAGTGGCGTTGGCGTCACACTGTGATCAAATTACAAGTTCTGACGAAAAATATATCGTGGATTGTGTGAAAGTGTTGACGTTCGAGTGTTTCTGTGTATGTGCGTGTGGGTGTTTGCGCTTTTGTGTTAGCATGTAGGTTTGTGTGCACGTATTTATATGTGTATATTTTTATGTGTTAGAGATGGATGGGTGTACGGCGTGTGTATGTTGAAAGTAATATGTGCATGTGTCTGGAGTAGAAGAGTAACTTAGTAATCAAAGGTAAGGTCTGAGCAAACTAAGATTTATAACATAAACAGTCGTCCAGATCACATAAGTCTCCACCCTAACCTCCCCCCCCCTACTTATTCCCTCAATGGATCCAGAAACAACTGTGTCAGCATTTGCGCATTATTCGAATATATCTATAAATAAATAATACGTGGCTCTTTTTCATTTCTCTTCTCTCTCTCAACTCTATCTCGCTGAACCTGTTGCCATGTGTATATTTGAGTTCGATCCACAAATTTGACAGACGTTCGACATTTTTGCCGTCGTAATTTTGTGTTTACCATAAACAAGATATTTACCTTTCTTCAGCATTGAAGCAAAGTAAACAATTATTTTATTTCATCATTTCGTTTATCTTCTCAGCACCCCTTGGAATCGGTGAAGAATATTGCCCGGTTCCTGGGAGTGGAGGCCTCGGAAGTGATATGCACTGAGGTAGCGGATGCGTGCAGCTTTCAAAAACTCAAACTGGCAGACGAAACGAAGGACATGCCGTTAAAAAATGCTTTTGTAGACGGGAAACCGCAACTCTACAGGAAAGGTAACTTGTTCAATTTTCACTTATTTACGGGGTTATGTTTCTTTGATCCTTTTGTCTACGGGAGTGTTAAGAAAAGGTCTTTGAATGTGTTTTAACAGTTCTATGAGTGTGTTAAAAGTTTTGTGAGTGTGTTAACAGTTCTGTTTTTGTGTGTTTAAATTAGATAGTCTCATTCTCATAAATCTTAACCATTGGATAATAAAAAACTACTCACCCAGTTGGAACTGGTTTACATTGCCTCATCAATTTCTAGCATATTCTCAACTCGAGTTGTTTACTCCAACTCTGACACTTACAAGAATACCACCATAAGGTCGGGTCACTTCAACAATTTAACAATTTACATAACTATTAAGTCTAGAAATAAGAATAAGCAAATTTATTCCACCAATCTCAACACTCATAATGATAATTTTAAAACAAACAAACAGCACGACCACATCTCGTCACTCATAATGATAATGTCAAACAAAACAAAACGACACAACCACATGTCATCACTCTGAAGTTTATTCAAATTTAAATCGGAAGAATGTTGTTCGGGATTAAAGTTATTTTGTGATGGAATATTGATTGCTACAATAACTCTACAGTAACCTTTTTGTTGTTATCGACCTTGAAATAGTCCTACTGTATATTCCATTGCAGGTGATGTTGGTGACTGGAAAAATCACTTTACTGTGGCAATAAACGAGAAGGTAGACGCGGTTTTGGAAGAAAAACTGAAGAACTGCAGTTTTAAGTTTCAATACACGATTTAAGTAGGCCTGTCACTATTGTTGTTTCTGTCAGACTGTAGTTTTAAGTTTCAGTACACGATTTAAGTAGGCCTGTCACTATTGTTGTTTCTGTCAGACTGTAGTTCATGCGTGTGAGATGTGCTCTGCCTTCTGTTACTATTTTTAGAACACTGTAATCAAATAGGGACCTGGGACTGATGACTGATTAGAACAATGTGAAATCTTCTATTGGATGTAAGCTGAGATTTTTGTTCTTATTAAACATGTTCCTGTTTTCGTTGTAGGCTGTAGATTTTTGTTCTTATTAAACATGTTCCTGTTTTCGTTGTAGGCTGTAGATTTTTGTTCTTATTAAACATGTTCCTGTTTTCGTTGTAGGATTAAAATCGTACGTTGTGATAAATAAACTTGTGAACACCACAGTGTTTGCGGTGTTGATTAAAAATAAATCATTTATTTTATTTAACTCACAATCATCAAATTATTTAAATTCCCTGTCAAGCTTTTATTACCCTTTTATTACCCCTTTATTATCCGCCCCCACCCCGTCTTAGTTGTTAATTGTGTCATGCACAATCTTAGTAGTATTTATAACTTAAAAGATAAAAGTCACGTGACTAAGATTTAAAAAAATAATAGTTGGCTCATGACCTTGGCAGATCACTTTCACCTTGTTTTGGTGCAGGGTCCAGAATTACACATTTCATGACCTGAGAATTTTTAATTAGTCATTTTTTTTTGTTTTAGAATTTTAAACCATTCGTTATAGCTGTATTGTCTGGTTTGAAGTCAGAAGAATTTTTATGGGGTTATTTTGAGTTGATGTTGCTTGGTTAAAAATGGCCGGAATGAAGATAACAATTTGGCTTTTAATTCCTGCTTGAGTAATTTTTCAGGTGAATAGGTAATCTGTATTCTAGAGCGAAGTACAAGGGAGATAACCTGGGACGAGGTGTAAAAACACAAACATCTCCAAGAACAGCAATGAGACAGCAATCATAAGAACAACAACGAATTGTTGCTGAAACCTCTGCATTTCACTGAAAGTTCGTTTTAGCAGGCACTAACAAGACTAACCGTCTTACGGTGGAGATGGTGGGTGTCGTGACAACTATGTGTCAGTTTGTGACGTCAGCGAGGAGGGTAAGCTGTGACCATAAGTCGGCAGTTTGGCTTTTTGTTACGTCAGCGAGGGGAGCAAGCTGTGGACGGTGTAGGCAGTTTATTAATAAGCGCATGTTTCTTTTCAGTTTTCTTGCTATTTTAAGAGTTTCGTTTAGTGGAGACAGCGCCTTTAATAGTTTAGCTTTTGGCTATTTGCTATATTCGACTATCATTGTTTCAAAACTTTTATGTAGTCTTGAGAGTAATGTAATAGTATGTGTGTAACTGTGTGTGTCCGCGTGCAAACATGAATCGATTAATGAATACATTTTAACACAAACTAAATCGATTCCATTTTGTTGGATGCTGAAATAAGATATGAAAGCTTTGAGAATTCTGTTGCAATGTTTAAGGACTGGTAAAGTATTCTTACTTACGGCAGTGGAAAGAAAAATTCACACTAATGTTCATGTACACCACATTGAATCCAGATACAGGTTATAATCCACAAGTACAAATAATTCTAGTGTCAATCGAAAGCTCTTTCTTTGGATGTTAAGAAATATTTTTAAAAATACTACTTTTGAAATATAATAGTGTGAGAGATTGGATGATTAATGTAAAAACACCCTCTATAGTGCACACCAAGTCACTAGGTCACCTGCATATTTAGTCCATCGTAAATAAGAGTAATGTACTTGCCTTGTTGATCCTGTGTCATTTCGCGTTTACGTAGGCGAGTTTAGTCGCGGTCAGGGTGTTGCAGAGTGGCAGGAATTGTTTTGTTTTGCCAAAGCTTTTAGACGGAAAATATCCAGTTAAGGGCATCGGGATCAAGCCTAGCACAAGTTTTTTTTTTTTAAATAGACACAAAATCACATAGTTAAATTTGTGGTCCGATAGTGACAAATTACTTTGAATTAATACATTTGTTGTTTAGATTGGGGGCATAGAGGGGAAAGCAATGTGATGTTTTGTTTATTACATTTTACAAGGGAGACAATGAAGAGATGAAATATCTATGCCCAAAACTTCACCAACGTTTTGTCTCCCTTGTTCTTGTAAATGAAAAAGTTGCATAAAGAAATGTAAACAAAATTTAAATAATAAACTTTTATATAAATATCCAGATTTGCAGTTTATGAAACCATCTCGAAAATGCATGAATGAAATTGTATAAATTCATTACGTTGCACTTTCCAAGTTACGTGATTCAGTCAGCACCAACATTGAGAGAGAGAGGTGGGGGAGAGAGAGGAAGAGAGAGGGGGAGAGAGAGAAGGAGAGAGAGGGAAAGAGAGGTGGGGGAGAGGGAGAGAGAGGTGGGGGAGAGAGAGGGAGAGAGGAAGAGAGAGAGGGAGAGGGGGAGAGAGAAAGTCTATCGTCATTTTATTACGCATCATCAGACATGCCACCGAGCAGTCTTAACAAAGGGCTATAAACTTCCTCAACACGCATTCATTCAATCAAAACAAATTATCTTTCCCTCCATCTCAGTCCATCCTCGACTTTTACTTCAGAAATAAATGTTGTCATATTTCCAAATTATGCAAATTACAAGTAACATCTCTTCTTAAAATTACAGATCAGAGATGAAAATTATATATAAAATATATAGGAGAATTTCCCATCATGCAACATAAACACTCAAAAGTGGAAGCTGACAAACACACACTCACAAATTTTTAATTCTGAATCTTTTATTTGCATTGCTATTGTAACACATGACTGGGGACCAAGTAAGTATCATGTCATTGCATGTCATCTGGATTTGAATGGTTTTATAACATGTGATTGATTTCAGCTTCCTTAAAAATATACAATTCTAATTTTGAAGAACATTGTTGTATTGACCTTTACTGCACGTGTGTAACACAATACGCCTACACATTATAAAAGTAAATAGTTTTTTTTTAGTTTCGTAAAAAAAAATGTTGGGTCAGCTTTTAACACTTTCCAGAAATGGTATACCTTTGTTGAAGTACTGAATCTTATTTTTATTTATTTTCTCTGTCTCAATCTAGTCCGCTATTTATATTTAGCAAACAATCATTTATTTTCCCAAGGACTTTGGCCTATTATGAAATTCAATTACATTTTCACTGACTTAACATAAATTTAATTTTTAGGTAATTTCTTTCAATGGGACTTTTTTTTTCTTTTTCGGGGGGATATATATAATGTGCTAAATAGTGTTGGTTGTATAAATCAGATATGAGATTGTGTATACGGCTCACCTGTTGGTGTATAAACTGTTCTTTTGGTATTGTAGGCATTTATCAGTGCAGTGCATTGTTGCACACGACACTGTAGATCTAGCACGTGCCAATCTGTGACGTGTGTACGCTTTCTCTCAGGCTCTCGACGTTACACTTGCTGATCTCATTTAGTTTGACTTCGTATTAAACAAGAGTGACAGTTCTTGATACAGTGTGAAACAGATAACGCAGACTGCGTCAAAATATTTAGCTGATGACCTTTTTTAATTTTTTTATGCATTAGAAGTGTACATGACTCGTTGAATACAGGTTCAACTAGGTGTCAACAATTTGTTTACTAAAACGTGTGGGTGAGTACACAAATAAATACATTAAACGGGAGGAAGAAAGTGAAAAGTACAAATTTAACAAACAAGAATATTTTAATTTGAATAAAATTTAATTTGATTTAAGTACCCTAATGAGGTCATGCTCATTTTGAGGCAAGCGATGCTACTCCAGTATCAGACCCCCAAATTCTTTAAAGCTTTTATTAGAATAAGTTGGCTAAATAAGGTATACTTAATATATTACTTAATAGTTATTATTATTGGTCCGTCGGAGTAAGTGAGATAGGTCATGACCCGATATTTTAATCTTTATATATATATAATTTTATTATTATAATTGTTATATTAATAACAATACGTGTTAATGCAGCGTCAACATTAATAATTTTTATACAGGCTTAATACGTCGGAATGGTTAGTTTTGGAAGTCATGTGATATCATCATTTTTGTTCAATGGATTGATTGAATTAGTATACAAGTACATCAACTTTTTCTAGTAGCAGTGTTATGCAGTGCGTCTATGTGTGTGCGCATGCGCACGTGCATGTGATTTTTAACGGTGGAGTGATTGAACTTAAAACCGAATTTAAGGATGTATGCCGAGTGCGAAGGTGACTTTACATTTGTCAAGTGCACATGATGAATTTAGTTTAATTAGTTTAGTTCAATTTAATTATATTAAAGCAGTAAACTTGCGGTACTTTGAATTTATTTGTTAATATATTCGTACATGTAAAACTTTCTTTAAGTCAAATCTGATATTTCTTGCTGAAAGGGTATTAAGACAGAAAAAAACTATAGTACCTTTATTGAAATTACTGATAAAACACACACACGAATTCACCCCCCCCATACATCCTTCCCACCCCCCCACCCCTACACACCCTGTCTTTCAGTAGTTTGTTTCTCTAGAACACCTGCTAACTAATTATTGTCTCCAAAGACTCCAAAGAGACAATTCAACAGCACACATGTCATTCAGTAGTTTGTTTCTCTTGAACACCTGTCATTCAGTAGTTTGTTTCACTAGAACACCTGTCATTCAGTAGTTTGTTTCTCTAGAACACCTGTCATTCATCTGTTTGTTTCCATCTCTGGAAGGACCATTGAAATAGTGGTCTAAAGGAAACATTTCTGACTGATAGAAACTGTTGTCACTTATCTCGAGGGCGAAACATTTATTTATAATTTTAAAGAAAAATACATTTACAATGAAATACTGCAATGTTACTAGATATTGGGTATTTTTATTTTTGGGAAGTCTATTTGAGTATTTAGTGAATCAATTGTTTTCAAATACAACAAAGGGAATTAAAATGCTTAGAGGAAAAATATTTTTGTTATTCACATACATACACACTGATTGTCATTTCTTTCTATTAAATATCTAGGACTAAACTAATCAGTGAATTACATTCGTTACGACCTGCGAATGAATATGGATGACGTCACATCCATTCCGGATGGCGCTCAAGAAGAAGCAGATCCTGCTAACACCGTCTCCCAAGAATCCCCCTCCCCTTCACAAGACGGAATGCGAACTTACATTGTCGACGGTGATGTGTTTCTCACGATGCCAGTCAACGCACCTGTTGAACAGCACGTGCGAGCTCTCAGGAAGATGACAATAAGACCCGATGACGTTTTGATAGCAGCTTTTTTCAAATCAGGTCAGATTACTATTTTTAGAACAGTGGGTCAGACAAGAGTTAGATTTGTTTGCTTTTATAAATGAACTAAAATGTTTAATTATTTACTTAAGACTAATGGAATTGGTCCTACATTCAGGACAAGTGCATATAAATGACATTGCGACTATGACTGATAATCCATCAAGAACTATATTTTTGATTTATTTCCATTTTAAAGGTGTATTAACCCACCCCCACCCCCAAGAACCAAAGTTTTAAATTCCATAATAAAAGCGCACTAACCCCTGAAGAACTAAATTTCTAAATTCCATTTTAAAGGGGCACTAACATATCGAGAGTTACATTTGTAATTCATTTTAAAGATGCACTAAAGCCTCAAAAGTTATATTCTAAATTCCATTTTAAAAGCGCACTAACATATCAAGAACTTACATTTTAAATTCCATTTTCAAGGCGCACGAACACATCAGTAACTAAAATTTTAAATTCCATTTTCAAGGCGCACTAACACATCAAGAAATAAAGATTGCATTCCCTTTTAAAGGCGCACTAACACATCAAGAAATAAAGATTGCATTCCCTTTTAAAGGCGCACTAACACATCAAGAAATAAAGATTGCATTCCCTTTTAAAGGCGCTCTAACCCGTGAAGAACGATATCTTTAAATTCCGTTTTGAAGTCTCCCTAACCCTAAAGAATGAGCCCTTCCGTTTTCATTTGAACGGAGACGTTGAAGGAAAGTTTGTATTTTATAAGAATCGTTTCGCAGACTCACAGGGCCTAAATTTAGATAAACACCCTATTCTCAAGCGTTGTACGACTTTGACTGATGACATAACAAACATCATAGATCCAAGTATCCAATATCTGTTCTCCCTTTCTCTCCCTGTATTATCTCCTCTTGACATAATTTTCTTTCTGGTATATATTCACACCATTAAAAAAAATTGTTTCTACTTCTCCAGCTGTTCTGGAGACCGTACGGTCTGCACCCTTCCATCCACCCATCCTTTTGTTTTCTGTACCTACAATTATTTATTCATCTAAACTTTCATTAATCACCCACATCCATTCCCCGCCCCAGCCAGTTATCCATATATCCACACCTAACCATGAACAATCCTTAATTACTGAGACCACTGGTCAATCATCCAGGCACGCACTGGATATGGGAAGTGGTCCACATGCTTGTCTCGGGTAAAGTGGAATACGAACCTCGCGCCAAGGAGCACTTCATGTTGGAGTTCACTGACATAGAAAAAATTGACGCTTGCGAGTCTCCTCGCATCCTCAACTCGCACCTACGGCTCAGGCACCTGTCCACCGAGATTGTCGAGAAACGAACCCCCGTGATTCACTTGCTGAGAAACCCCAAGGACATCATGGTCTCCTGGTGGTATCACCACCGACGTCAGACGAAAACCTTCGAAGACTTCGGATTTGAAGAATTTGTCAAGCAGTTTTTGAATGGCGGGAGATTAGCTGGTAAGTCTGTGAATGTCTTTAAAAATAGCTTTCACATTTAAAAAAAATTTTTTTAGAAAGTGTGCAAGTATTCTATTTTTTTAAAAAGAGAGTCAGAAAGTACAGAGAAGTATTTTCTTCAACTGTAATAAGAATCTTTCATACGAAAAAATAACTAATTGTAATTTTGTTGTTTAGAGAAGTATTGTCTTCAACTGTAATAATAATTCTTTCCTACGAAACAATAACTAACTGCATTGTGTTGTTAGAATTTAAATTCTAAATTGTCCCATTTTGTAACAGTTCTCCACCCCTACCCCCACTGTCCAGCACACACACATATGAAGAAATAACTAAAATCTGTAATAGTAAAATAACCTTTATGTAATGGAAAACGGATGGAAAGAGATTTTTGCAGCTTTTTATGAAATCTCTGTACATGAGAAAATTCATATGTGAAGTTAGAATGTCTTCACACGAATGGACGTTTTCAACATTGAGGGTAAAATCTTCCTTTGCCTCTTATATAGCCTCACTGAAGGTTTCCAAAAACTCCCAGAAGCTCTATGCCTTGTGACTTGATTTGTCCTTGGATAACTATTTTTGGTCGCGCCACACGCTCTCTGTGGTCATTTCTAATACACATTGGCTTTCTTCTTCGTAAACATCATTTAACCGGTCACTTCTAATACACATTTGCTTTCTTCTTCGTAAACATCATTTAACCGGTCACTTCTAATACACACTGGCTTTCTTTTTCGTAAACATCATGTGACCAGTCATGCGTAATTTCCCCAATTGTTCAACATACATATCCTTCACTAAATAATATATATATTCAACATGATATAATAACACACACTGTGTCTAGAACGTCTGTCAAACTAAAGAGATCTTAGGTGATTGTTACTGGAGTTACATAATACATATATGAGTAAAACTCGGGTTACTTCAACTAGTTCTGTTAGCGGTTTTTAAAATGAAATAAAATATAATTTTTGTTTCTCGTTTCCTGTGACAATAATTTAATGTCTTATTTAATTTTTTTAATGTCTGCACTACTAATAATAACAAGTTCAGCCAGTATATCCATAATATGTAAAATGCACTGTGATTGATTTTACAGAACAAATTAAAATTATCTACTTAACAGAATGGAAAATTTGCGAAAGCTTTTTTTAAAAAAAATAATATAAATACTCGTACATAAATAGTAGTACTGAAAACTGTCTGGTAGGAGAGTTTATTTCTATATTTCTGATTTGCACAATATAGTTATACTGAAAACTGTCTGGTAGGAGAGTTTATTTCTATATTTCTGATTTGCACAATGTAGTTATACTGAAAACTGTCTGGTAGGAGAGTTTATTTCTATATTTCTGATTTGCACAATGTAGTTATACTGACAACTGTCTGGTAGGACAGTTTATTTCTATATATTTCTGATTTACACTATGTTTCAATTCGAAAAGTGCATTGATCGTCCTTTCATAACGGAACGACTAATATTTTTTTGTCATAACATTTTACGGAAAAGTACTTGGAAGCAATACTAATCTTTTTTTCAGTTCTCGACAATGCAATCATTGTTTAGCATTAGGCCATTAGCTGGCACTAGTCGTCTTGGTAACTAGAAACTTGTGAACTTGTAGACAGCAGGTTTGCTCCAGGAAATGAGACGTATTCAGGTACTTGACACATTTGCTCATGTTCCATTCAGATAAAGAAAGACAAGTATAAAATGGCGACTTACAGGTTTCAGAATTCATAATACAATAGCTGGAGTAGAAAAAAAATAGAGTATCACTATTAATAACATGAGTTAGTTAAGTGAAGACTGCGTTACCTTTTCGGCATAAGTTCGCGGGCAGTTTTCGACCATCAAACGTGAAGTGAGTTGTCGCCCGCACAAAGTTACTTCTGCGTGCAAGTTACGAGGTTGAGGTAACGTTTTGAAAACGTCAGCGCACGTGCACAATAGGTCCGTCTTTTAGGCTGAGAAATAAGGGGTGACCTTAGTGATTTAATTAAATATGGGCTGAAGGAATCAGGGGAGAGTATGAACACAAGCGCTAGCGTCCCTTAACCGTTAAAAAAAGAGAAGATACAAATGTTTTACTGCTTTCCGCAAACTCAATCTTTAAATTCTAAGTGCGATGAGGTGCTTCTGGTCACACGACAGTTATGTTAAGACAACTCATCCAGAAATCAATGCCAATCATTGTTAACCCATCTTTCTTTTACCATTTTATATGCCAGTCAATTGTCAGGATTCGGACACGCAAAAATTCTGTTTCAGGATCACACTATGACTACTTTCACTACCTGGCAGAAATGGAGAAATGGCAACAGGATCACCCGGACTTTCCTGTGCTGAACCTGTACTTTGAGGACGTCAAACAGGTCAGTGTACTCAACTTGTACTTTGAGGACGTCAAAAAGGTTTCTGGACTGATTCAAAGTTCTGAGAATAGATACATGATTTGTATGTATGTGTGGTATGTGTACATGTGTGTGTGTGTGTGTGTGTGTGTGTGTGTGTGTGTGTGTGTGTGTGTGTGTGTGTGTGTGTGTGTGTGTGTGTGTGTAGGGCCTGCATTTTAACGCGCCTGTGTTTGTGTACGTGTATATATGTGCGTTTTTTAATACTTTTATACGTTAGAGATGGATAGAATATTTTGCGTGTACTTATAAGAGTAGGTGTGTGTGTGGTGACGTAAGTTAGTAAGCGAAAGGGAATTACATAATACTCGCCCTTTCTTCCATGGATGCAAACTAATGGTGCCAGAATATACATTGTTTGTGTATTCCTATAAATAGATATAGATGTTCTTTTTTCACCCAGAATGCCTTGTCCTTTGTAAATGTTAATTCAGTTTAGAGTATTAGACACGTTTGCCATTAATTTGTATATAGGCCATTCTTTGGACTAGAGTACCATTTTGTGACATTAAATGCAAAAAATAAAGTGGATTAAAATCTAATTATTTTACGTGTTAAAGTCTACAACAGGGCTTAATGCTCAAATAATGGCACATTAGTTTACTTAAAGCAGAATATTTCTGAATATAACGAATAAATTTGAAAAAAAACATTAATGTATGAGTATTGCGATTGATTGTATTGAGAACAGTGCATTAATATATTATATGTAGACGTGTGTAGCACAATCATATGTATTATATGTAGACGTGTGTAGCACAATCATATGTATTATATGTAGATGTGTGTAACACAATCAAATATATGATATGTAGACGGTTGTAATACAATAAAATATATATTTAGACGTTTGCAACAAAATAAAATGTTGGATCCAATTTATGTGGAAACGGAGTGTTACCAAGTCATTACCTTCTTCCCCAAACTGACCTTGAGTAGAAAGGATATAGAATGTTGCTTTAATGAAATTTCACTTCAAAAGAAAACCTTGCCTTGATGAGTTTGTCGGATTATTTATCACAATGAAAATTAAAGAAAGTAGCGATACTTAAGCATGTCACATATAAGGCGCCATGTTCAGTCCAAAATGAATTTTTATTATAAATAATAGCAAAATATAAAATCACAAATTCACGCAAATGTCTCATGTATCTCTCACATTGATTTTGAATATCTGGAATATAAATACATGGTATTTCAATGAGCTATTTTTAAGACAACAAATGGACTCACTCCATGTGGTACACTCGTCCAGACATCGATCTGGACAATTAACAAATTATTTTCAATTTACCAGCAACCAGACTAAGTCAATTTACCAGCAACCAGACTAAGTAAGAAATTATTGTATTTCATATTTTTCTCTTATCTTCAAAGCATCCCGTGGAATCGGTGAAGAACATTGCCCGTTTCCTGGGAGTGGAGACCTCGGAAGCGATGTGCGCTGATGTAGCGGATGCGTGCAGCTTTCAAAAACTCAAACTGGCAGACGAAACGAAGGACATGCCTATGAAACACTTATTTGTAAATGGGAAACCACAATTGTACAGGAAAGGTAACTTTTTAAATTTGCACGCTCGGAGTTTGTTAAAGGGTGATGGTTGTTAGGTCTTCATACTTGATTTTAGGTAAGGGTTACGATTGTTAGGTCTTCATACCGGGGTCTAGTTATGGGGTTATGGTTGCTTGGAGTTATTAAAAAAACTCTTGGAAGGTCCGCGTTGATCTGGCATGATTTGCAATACGGTTATTAATATTTTAATATATGTGTAATATATAATATGTAATATATATTTAATATGAATATATAGTTAAAATCCTCGTTCCTCCGTGCTTTCGTTTTATTATTGTGTTTAATTATTTTGCAATTACGAAAGAAAAGGGGTGAATGGCGACACTACTAATACATGTCTAGTCCTTATTGCATGTTATTTAACACTGTTAAGAGCTCAAAGCCTTTTCACAATGATTAAGCGCTATTATAAGTTACACTTTCTATTATATGGATAGTTATTGAGCATTTCTGTATTATGCTAAGAACGTTTATGGGAAGAATCAAATTACACAATTTTTACGGAAATATAAAAAGTGTAAGCTAAAGTTATAAAGATAACGTATAACAAACCTAAACGCCAAGAACTACAGGTCATCAGGTTATAATTCACTTTCAGTTTAAAACAGAAAGTTGCTTGAGATTCAGGCTAGTTTATAATGGTGTTTACATCTGTAACAATAGCTCTATAATACCCTTCTCGTTGTTGTCGCCCTTGAAATAATCCTATTTCATTTATTTTATTGCAGGTGATGTTGGTGACTGGAAAAATCACTTTACTGTGGCACTGAACGAGAAGGTAGACGCAATTTTGGAAGAAAAACTGAAAAACTGTAGTTTTAAATTTCAATATACGATTTAAATATTACTATTGTTGCTCCTGTCATGCTGTAGTTTTAAATTTGAATACACGATTTTAACTATTACTATTGTTCTTTCGGTCACGCTGTAGTTCATGCGTGCGAAATGTACTTTGGCCGCTGTTACTATTTTTAGAACAGTATACCGCAAATATGGGGCCTGCCGATGACTGATTAGAAAAATATGAAAATCATCCATTTGAGGTAAACTGTAAACTTCTTTTTTTAAAATTATTAACAATGATCCTACTTTTATAACGTAAATAAAGTAGTATGTTGCAATAAATCAGTTTGTCAACAGTGTAGTGTATGTCGTGATGAATGATGGGAAATCAGATATTTTGTGTAGCTTTCACTTTCCCCATATTCTTTAAATTTAGTCTGAAAGTTATGACCCCCCCCCCACTCATTATTATTGTCACTAGTTTTGTAATGTGCGTTCCAGGTATTTTTTATAATTTTTTTAAAAAACAAAAGGTAAACAAGGTCAGATGACTGAATTGTTTTAGTCATGTTATTTGGTGGTTCACGTTGACCTGTTGCATGGTTACATGGTCATTTTCAGGTGGTGTTTTAATTAGTTATTATTTATCTTCTTCACTTTTAAACCGTGTCCGATAGTTATAATTGTCTGGTGTAACTCCCCATCATCATTAAGCGTTTTACATCATTTCGTAAAAGCAAACAAACCAAAATTCCAACTCTTGTCTGGCCCATTGTTCTATACATTGTAATATGACCTGTTTTGGAAAAAAAAGCTGCGATCAAGACTTCATTATTTCTAACTGGCATCTTCCTCACAGCTCGCACGTGCTGTTCAATTGGTGTTGACATGTGTTCTATCATAATGCATTGCAGCAGAGAGTTAAGATGTTCAGAACTTCATCCAGACTTTAATAATGGACATAGGCAGTCGCACACCCGCACGCATACAAAAACAAAACAACTAAACTGTCAACAAATACAATTGTTCACCGGCATTTAGTAGCACACATAAAGCAGGTAGAGACTGTAATAAAAAATGGACTAAAGGTGAATACAAAAACTTCATTTACATTTAGTAGCACACATAAAGCAGGTAGAGACTGTAATAAAAAGTGGACTAAAGGTGAATACAAAAAGTTCATTAACATTTAGTAGCACACATAAAGCAAGTAAAGACAGTAATAAAAAGTGGACTAAAGGTGAATACAAAAAGTTCATTAACATTTAGTAGCACACATAAAGCAAGTAGAGACAGTAATAAAAAGTGGACTAAAGGTGAATACAAAAAGTTCATTAACATTTAGTAGCACACATAAAGCAAGTAGAGACAGTAATAAAAAAAATGGACTAAAGGTGAATACAAAAAGTTCATTAACATTTAGTAGCACACATAATGCAGGTAGAGACTGTAATAAAAAATGGACTAAAGGTGAATACAAAAAGTTCATTAACATTTAGTAGCACACTTAATGCAGGTACAGCCATATAATGCAGAGATTTAATCAAGCACTTGCAAGACATGTAATTATCTAAATAGCAAACAGCAAGTTTTCTTTCAATCTCAGAAATTAATTTAATATCACTCAGTGGAAATGCATTTCAACAGACATTGGTTAAGTCAGTCAAATACCTTGGCCAAAGTATAATTAATATACCTGAATGATCTGCTGACTAAATGACTTAACAAATAACAACAAAAATGAAAATGATAATGATAATTTACAATACTTTATTAAACACATGTAAAAGTTCAAACGTCTAAAATCTAATCCGAAAGAAAATAGAAAGATTATCGCCCTTGACAAAATAGAAATCGTACACTTCCCAAGATTTTTTTCTCTCATAAACTTAAACCGGTTCTTTCTTTATTTCTGATGAAATTCTCCCTCCCTACCTTAAACCGGTTCTGTATGTGACTAAATTCTTTCCTATTACACACGAGTATCAGTGAACGATGAAAATGAACGTTCAACGTCAATAAAGTCAGTTATTTCACTGCAGAGATTTATCAGTAACCGAGGTCGGGTTGACACCAGTGGAGCACTGTGGCGGAAAAATGCAAATTAATGCACTTAATTAATTAATTTAATTAATATTTAATTAATTCTTCATTTTTGTAATTTTGTAATTTAAATTTGCGCCATGCAAATCTCAGTGTGATGAGTTTTGAAACAAACAACTCTGACCTACATCCAGAATAAAGGTCTTGACAAAATCGAAATACAACAATTCCCAGGTCTTCCCCTCCCAATCTTAAACCACTTTCTTCCTCATTTCTGCCCTAATCCTTCCCCAATCTTAAACCACTTTCTTCCTCATTTCTGCCCTAATCCTTCCCCAATCTTAAACCACTTTCTTCCTCATTTCTGCCCTAATCCTTCCCCAGTGCATCTGTACCTGTCGACGAACTTTGTAATTTAACGATCAACGTCAATAAAATCATTCAAGTGCACGAGGGCAGGGGTTGAAAGAGGGATGGACACCAAGCGAATACCTTTCACTTTTCTTCCGTAACTGTCTAAAGTCATCAGCCTATGAAGACATGTTATCTGGGCTTAAAGTTACACTTAAACAGTCTTGTACTGGCAAGACTTGTTAATCCAGATTTGCCAAGAGTCTGTTTATGAAACAATCAACCATGTTAGTGCCCGTTAGAACGATGTTGGAGTGAAAAGGAGAGGTTTGAACAACAGCTCATTTTTATTGTTGTTGTTGTCTTACTGCTTGTGCTGTCGATGTTAATCTTTTTTTTTACTCTTCGTCCAGTTTGTTTATCTCCCTTGCACACTCTTCGTTCAGTTTGTTTATCTCCCTTGCACACTCGATGTAGAATACAGGTTACTTATTCGCCTGAACAGTTAGTTATTCAGGAAGTAATCAAAGACAAATTGTTACCCTAATTTCGGTCGTTTTGAACCCACACAATCCCCATGCGTTCTAAAAGTCATCTTACTTCATTCTAAATAATACAGCTATACTCCACAGTGAACAATGGAAGAAAATAAATAATTAATTTATTATGCTTTTAACTAATTAAAGCATCGCAGAAAATGAACAGTGTAAATTTCGACCCCGTATCAGAACAAGTTGACAAGTGAACGACCAAAGGATATGACGTCAACTACTATTTAAAAGAATTTAGTTCTGTGACCTTGTTTATTTTCAAAGAAAAGTTATATACATTGCTATTGAACTTTATTAATTTAACAACAATAACGATGGAGGGTAAGTAATAACGAAGTTTGAGATGGAATTTAAATAATTTAAAGACTGTGAAAGCTAAGTAAAATATATTTTGCTTTTATTGGTCACGTTACTCACTGCAATGTTGACAAGCTCATTTATAGTAACGTACGACTTCTTTTATATTATGAAGGTTTGAATAATTTTGATTTAAAAAATCTAAAGCTTACATCCAACTCATGATTTTATGTTGTTCTAATTAGGTAATATTTCACAACTGGCCCCCTTTTGCTGTGTAGTGTTCTAAAAATAGTAACAGAGGGCAAAGTACATCTGTTCGCACGCATGAACTACAGCTTGACGGGAGTAACAATAGTAATAGTTAAATCGTGTATTGAAACTTAAAACTGCAGTTTTTCAGTTTTTCTTCCAAAATTGCGTCTACTTTCTCGTTCAGTGCCACAGTAAAGTGATTTTTCCAGTCACCAACATCTCCTGCAATGGAATAAATGAAATAGGATTATTTCAAGGGCGACAACAACGAGAAGGGTATTATAGAGTTATTGTTACAGACTTAAACACCACTATAAACTAGCCTGAATCTCAAGCAACTGAAAGTGAATTATAAGTGAAAAACTTCAACCTGATGACCTGTAGTTCTTGGCGTTTAGGTTTGTCATACGTTATCTTTATAACTCTAGCGTACAATTTTCTTTTCAAGTGACATAAACCTTGCGACAATTTCATTCTGCGCGACAATTTCATTCTGCCCGACAATGAAATTAACATTGTAGAGAAATACACTGATGAAGGGTTGAACATCCCGGGCGTATGTACACATACTAGGTACATACTTGGTGTGCTACTAGCCTGGGCTCAGTAAGATACCCCCATCTACCCTCCCACACCAACATCGTGAACAACAGCCACAACATCCACCACGACTTTAGCCCACGGAATTTCGGGCTAAAGTCCACCTTTGCTAGCCAGACAGGAAAGCAACAAAATAGTCCACTTTCATCATAACCTCTACCTCTTCCCTATTTACCACCCTCCACTCTGTCTTTTTTTCACCTTCAACTCTACCAACAGCGGCACACCTCGTGCCAAGCAGTGATATCGGCGGAAACATGAAACTGCTATCATTATAATGAGAGTAAGAGGAAGAAATACACTGACTGTATTATAAATAGAGAGATTATTTTGGTGTTAGGAAAGAGCCACATATTTATTTGCTTGTTTAATTTGACACTAATCTTACAAACGCTTATTTTGTTAATATAAACACATTTTAGGTTTGGAGTTAAAGATCCATAACGTTAAAAATGTATTTATAAAATTTCGTAATCTTTAATAAAAAGTTCCAAGCCCTTGACCATGTTAAATAACACCCAGTAATGACTAAATATGTATTAGTTGTGTGGCTGTTTGCCGCTCACTTCTGTCGTAAATATAAATAAATTACACACAGCAATAACATGAAAGCGTGGAAGAAAGCGGTCCTTTAAATAAGTTAAATATATATTTCATTATAAATATTAATAATTTTACTTCACATCTGCTTGATAAATGCTGACTTTCTAAAAATAATTTTTAATACCTCAAACAACCATAACCTTCTAACTAGGACTCATGTATAAAGACCTAGCAACCATAACGACATAACTAGCTATCAGGTGTGAAAACCTAGCAACCATAACGACATAACTAGCTATCAGGTGTGAAAACCTAGCAACCATAACGACATAACTATGCCTCGAATGGAAAGACCTAGCAAACATAACGACATAACTATGCCTCGAATGGAAAGACCTAACAACCATAACCCTCTAACTAGGCTTCGTGTGAAGACCTAACAACCACAGTCCTCTAACTAGGCCACAAGTATGAAGGCCTAGCAACCATAACCCCGTGACTAAACTTCAAGTGTGAAGACTGACCAAAGTACCTTTCCTGTACAATTGCGGTTTCCCATTTACAAATAAGTGTTTCATAGGCATGTCCTTCGTTTCGTCTGCCAGTTTGAGTTTTTGAAAGCTGCACGCATCCGCCACATCAGCACACATCGCTTCCGAGGCCTCCACACCCAGGAACCGGGCAATGTTCTTCACTGATTCCACGGGGTGCTGTGAAGACAAAAGAAATGATGAAACAAAATACATACTTGTTTAATTAGCTTCAATGCTGCTAAAAGGGAGATAAGAGTTCACACACAAATGCAAAATATGCTGAACTAAAGTAAAATTTAAGGAAGGTTAGGCCTTTTGACATATATTATGATTGAGAGAGAAGTATGAAGACCTGACATAATGTCTATTTATAGATATATTTAAATAATGCGTAATTGACACTGTTAGAATCCATGGGAGGAGAGGAAGGGGTGTTTTATGATGTGATCACTTATCTTTCGCTTATTAACTTACGACACACACACACACACACACACACACACACACACACACACACACACACACACATGCCATAAACTTTCTCCATCTCTAATATGCAAAAGTATTCAAACGCGTGCATACACACGTACAAACACACAGATCATGCCCCTATCCTCCTCAGAACTTTGAAACAGTATAGAAACCTTTTTGGCGTACTCAAAGAACAGGTTGAGTATACTGACCTGTTTGACGTCCTCAAAGTACAAATTGAGTACACTGACCTGTTTGACGTCCTCAAAGTACAAGTTGAGTACACTGACCTGTTTGACGTCCTCAAAGTACAGGTTGAGCACAGGAAAGTCCGGGTGATCCTGTTGCCATTTCTCCATCTCTGTCAGGTAGTTAAAG
The DNA here is from genome assembly GCA_028829895.1 of Sinotaia quadrata. Taxonomy (NCBI): domain Eukaryota; kingdom Metazoa; phylum Mollusca; class Gastropoda; order Architaenioglossa; family Viviparidae; genus Sinotaia; species Sinotaia quadrata. The sequence continues at coordinate 7,280,940 of CM054183.1, forward strand.
AAGTTACGGTGTGATCCTGAGAAGAAAAAAAAACATTCCAGCGTGTCAGATTTCTGATAACTTTCTGGAAATTAAAATAGTAAACGAAACACAAAGAACGAGTTGCATTAACATCTAGGTCACGTGTCTTAAGACAGTGGTCAGGTGACGAGAAGTATCTTTCTCGCCCTTCAAGTCGTCCTTTAGAACTTCAAGAATTGTGCTTTTGGAAAGCAGTGTCTTTTTAGCTTATGCTCACACTCGCACCTGACTGCGTCAGGTCATATTTAATTATATCACTAAATGTTGGGCACTGGTTATGCTGATATTTTAAGTGTCAAAGTTGGAGTAAACAACTCAGGTAAAGAATGTGCTAGAAATTGCTGATGCTATCAAACCAGTTTCAATTGGATGTCTAGTTTTTCTGTCTAATAGTCTCACACTTGTTCAATGTCATCCAACGGGGAAGAACCGAAAGTTACTTTGTTGAAGTATTTAATCACTTTAATTTTGACGAAACTTGAATCTGGTCATAAAGGCGATCGTTAGCTTATAGTAAGTTAACTGACTGATAAAGAAAGAATAGACTTACAACTATTTCGCAAATGTTTGCTATAGATCTTTTAGTTGAATTAGAGAATGCTTTACAAAATCAAACCATTATTTCTATGTTCACGAATTTGATTACGTTGTACATTATACTTGTGAATTTTGATCAATGCTATATTTATTTCTTATGCTGCGTGTGTATCAGGATAACAAATATTGTTGCAGGCTTTGTAAGTTGAGAATGTTTGTAAGAGAGAAAGGAGTTTTAGAGATGAAACATGCCTGAAATTTAGTGCCTTACCCGCTAATATTCCACCATTCAAAAACTGCTCGACAAACTCATCAAATCCGAAGTCTTCGAAGGTTTTCGTCTGACGTCGGTGGTGATACCAGGAGACCACGATGTCTTTGGGGTTTCTCAGCATGTGGATCACGGGGATTCGCTTCTCGACAATCTCCGTGGACAGATGCCTCAGCAGCAGGTGCGAACTGAGGATACGCGGGGACTCGAGTGCGTCGATCATTTCCACGTCAGTGAACTCCAGCGTGAAATGCTCCTTGGCGCGGGGTTCGTATTCCACTTTACCTGAGACAAGCATGTGGACCACTTCCCATATCCAGTGCGCGCCTGGAATGATGACGAGTGGTCAGTAAGCAAGGGTCATTCATGGTAGATGGATATATGGATGGGGGGATACCTGTGGGTGGCTAATGAAAGTTCGGATGGATAAATAAATAGATGTACTGATGACGAAAGGATGGATTCGGACCGTTACGGTTTTAAGAACAGCTGGAGATGTAAGAGTGAATACATACCAGGAAAAATTGAATCCATGAGAAGCAAACACAAGAGAGAAGAATAAACATTTGACCAATGATAACAGCTGTGACATCATCAGTCAAAGTACAGTCATTCAGAGTACTATTAGGTGGATTTACCGCTATCTGATCTTGAGTATTCGTTGTTATGGATGAAACAATATTGTATGCTAAGGATGACTGATTTTGTTTTATTTTGACTTGAGCTTTATGGCCACATTAGACAGTCTCTGATTTAGTTTTATTTTGACTTGAGCTTTATGGCCACATTAGACAGTCTCTGATTTAGTTTTATTTTGACTTGAGCTTTATGGCCACATTAGACTGTCTCTGATTTAGTTTTATTTTGACTTGAGCTTTATGGCCACATTAGACTGTCTCTGATTTAGTTTTATTTTGACTTGAGCTTTATGGCCACATTAGACTGTCTCTGATTTAGTTTTATTTTGACTTGAGCTTTATGGCCACATTAGACTGTCTCTGATTTAGTTTTATTTTGACGAGCTTTATGGCCACATTAGACTGTCTCTGATTTAGTTTTATTTTGACTTGAGCTTTATGGCCACATTAGACTGTCTCTGATTTAGTTTTATTTTGACTTGAGCTTTATGGCCACATTAGACTGTCTCTGATTTAGTTTTATTTTGACTTGAGCTTTATGGCCACATTAGACTGTCTCTGATCGCAGACAGGCTCAAATGCCTTCTGAGAAATTTAATTTCTGGGCAGAAATGTATGTCACGAATAAGAAGAGTGATGGTAAAAGGGTTATCAAGGTGGATTTTATCCATGGAAATCCACCCGGATTGTAGTCGACGGGACCTGAAATTTTCCGTGTTTAGCTATCAAAGAATATTTTGCGGGTGCAGCCTTAAGAATATGGGATGTTTGTATCGCTCCATTCGACGGATTCAACACTAATACATAGGCAAGGCAGTGGAACAAAATTGAATTTAAAACTAATACATAGCCAGCACAGTGGAACAAAATTGAATTTAAAACTAATACACAGCCAGCACAGTTTAAAACTAATTATCCTTTCAACATAATGAACTATTTATATAAAACGAGCTTTGTCTTTTGTAAAAATATTTTACTCTTTTAAGTTCACCTCATTTAAAGGGAAGTAATTACTGACATGCTGTTCTACTTGAGGTTTATTGAAATGTATGTACACGATACGATTCTTACAAATGCAAATTTTCCTAAACTAATGTGGGTTCTACCCACCCCAAAAATAATCAATAAATAAATAACAACGTTTCTTCTAAACGGCTTCATCTGAATTAAAATTTTATTTCTGAAACAATAAATAATATTTCACTAATTATTAAATCTAACTCTGTATACGAAATAAACGGTTTATAAAAAAAATAAGTCATAATAATTTGTCTAGCTTTGTCATTCATAGTCTCTTTTACAGGATTTCAGTTATGCTTTTTAAAACTTTAAAATAACTAAGCGCTTATTTTTTTTTATAAACGCAAACTAAAAATGCAAATCTTTTTGATCCACTGTTCTAAAAATTGTAACCTGACCTGATTTGGAAAAACCTGCGATCAGGACGTCATCGGGTCTTATTGTCATCTTCCTGAGAGCTCGCACGTGCTGTTCTACTGTTGCCTTGACTGGCATCCTGATAAATACGTCACCGTCAACGATGTAAGTTCGCCTCCCGCCTTGTACGGGGGAGGCCGGCTCCTCTTGGCAGACGGTATTAGCAAGATCTGCATCTTCCTGAACGCCATCTGGAATTGTTGTGACGCCATCCATCTTCAGCAGTCCCAGGTCGTGGGCGTGTTTAATGCCACAAAGAAATTTCAGCCTGAGGCATTTAACAGAAAGAAATGTGCGTGCGTGTGTGAATAACCTTTTCCCCCTTCGTAGCACTTTATTTAATTTTTCATATCTATTGTTGGGTTTGTAAACAATACATTTCAATGTTAAGTACGCAAACAGACATTCAAAATAATAAATATTCAAAATCCCCCAAAGCCACGTAAATATTGCAGCAACTCATTTTATATGAATATTTTCCAGAAATTATAAATAAATATTCCGTCCTTGAGATAAGTGACAACAACATTCTCTCATTCAGAAATGTATATATATAGACAGTTATTCCCAGGGTCTTTATAGAGATGGAAACAAACTGCTGAAAAACAGTAACTGTTGTATTGTCTCTTTAGGAAAATAATTAGTTAATAAGTGTTTGAGAGAAACATTGTGTTCTGGGGAGTTTAAAATATATTGTTATTTATACAATATATTTAATGAACTATTTTACTGCAGGCTTAGTAGAATGGAATATGGAAAATTGGAAATCTGGTAATTTTTCATATTCCACTGTTAGTATTAACAAATTTACTTAAAGATGTAAATAGTCCCACATTTCATATTCCACTGTTAGTATTAACAAATTTACTTAAAGATGTAAATAGTTAGTATTAACAAATTTACATAAAGATATAAATAGTCCCACATTTCATATTCCACAGTTAGTATTAACAAATTTACTTAAAGATGTAAATAGTCCCACATTTCATATTCCACAGTTAGTATTAACAAATTTACAAATTAAAGATATAAACAGTTAGTATTAACAAATCTACTTAAAGATGTAAACAGTTAGTATTAACAAATTTACTTAAAGATGTAAACAGCTAGTATTAACAAATTTACTTAAAGATGTAAACAGCTAGTATTAACACATTTACTTAAAGATGTAAACAGCTAGTATTAACACATTTACTTAAAGATGTAAACAGCTAATATTAACACATTTACTTAAAGATGTAAACAGCTAGTATTAACACATTTACTTAAAGATGTAAACATTTAGTATTAACAAATTTACTTAAAGATGTAAATAGTTATTTGCGGGGTTTGCAGGCTTCAGGATTTTTCTGGTAATTTCTGGCGGACAGTTTTGGAGGTCAGTTTTGAGTCCTGTTTGAAGCCTAGGGTATGGTGAAGCTTTGACTTTCATAGCGAGATCCAGTGAAAGATAAATACCCAAGGGTATGTTTGCATCATGAAGGCATGCAACCAAACGCAGCAGTGAAACAAGTAAAGGAAGGAAGCAAACCCACCCATCTGCAATGTGTAGCAGTTTCAATGCTACAAAGTGTCAACAGCCCACATCAGTTCAGTCACAAGCAGGCTGCAGAGTTGTGATTTTCCAGAGATACAGACAGTAAGAAAGGAAAGCATTATGAAGAAGACGACATTCTGCAAACAATAATTCATACAGAAATAAATTCACTGAATTATTTAGAAACAGACAAGGACCAGTATTTCGTGTATGTGGTCTGTGACCCGTACGGTGATTAATAACCAGTTTCGTGTATAAAGGTGTGTGGGCTGTGACCCGTACGGTGATTAATAACCAATATTGTGTATAAAGGTGTGTGGGCTGTGACCCGTACGGTGATTAATAACCAATTTCGTGTATAAAGGTGTGTGGGCTGTGATCCATATGGTGATTAATAACCAGTTTCGTGTATAAAGGTGTGTGGGCTGTGACCCGGACGGTGATTAATAACCAATTTCGTGTATAAAGGTGTGTGGGCTGTGACCCGTACGGTGATTAATAACCAATTTCGTGTATAAAGGTGTGTGGGCTGAGATCCATACGGTGATTAATAACCAGTTTCGTGTATAAAGGTGTGTGGGCTGTGGCCCGTACGGTGATTAATAACCAGTTTCGTGTATAAAGGTGTGTGGGTTGTGACCCGTACAGTGATTAATAACCAGTTTCGTACATTTTTTAAAATTATAAATTAAAAAATAAATTCTTCATGCATCTCTTTGCATAATTCTTGGTCATTTCATTTAATGTAACTTCATCCTGTGATGTTATTAACGTTGTTTATGACACACCATGGAGAATTTTGACGAGCTGACGACATTTATCATCCATAAAATGTAGCAAACATCGCCAAGGGGTATTCATAGCCAGAGAGGACCGATATCTATAGCACTATGGGCACTACACAGTGGTGGTTCTCATTTCAAGCTATACACAACACTCAAACACACATAAGAGAAGTAGAAAAAGCAAAAGTTAAAAAGAAGTAGATAAAGCAAAAGTTAAGAAGTAGAAAAAGCAAAAGTTAAGAAGTAGAAAAAGCAAAAGTTAAGAAGAAGTAGAAAAAGCAAAAGTTAAGAAGTAGAAAAAGCAAAAGTTAATAAGTAGATAAAGCAAAAGTTAAGAAGTAGAAAAAGCAAAAGTTAAGAAGTAGATAAAGCAAAAGTTAAGAAGTAGATAAAGCAAAAGTTAAGAAGAGCAATCTCACTTCAAGAGACAGGAAGTAGAACGCACAATGAAACAAGTTTAAACTATAAATTTTCTTTTAAGGTGTATATAATGGCTTTCTTTCTTGATTTTCAAAATGTTGAATTGTTAAATAATTCGTGTCTTTTCAAACTTAAAGTTAAATAAAATATACATATTTTCTTCCAATACATACTTGTCTTTTCAAACTTAAAGTTAAATAAAATATACACATTTTCTTCCAATACATATTGAGAACAACTCGATGACGTGCAATGCGTGGTATTAGCCATCACAAATGTTGGAGAAAACGAGAAGTTGATAGTGTGGTGTCGAGCGTGAGACTGCCATTCGATAGGAATGTATATAATGACTGACCAATCATGAAGTACCTAACACCTGGGACTGACCAATGATGAAGTACCTAACACATGGGACTGACCAATCATGAGTGTTAGTGCAAAAGGGGCCAAAATAATCACTCCTCACTTTTTTTTTTTATCCGAGTAGACAGATGTTGAGAATTCCTGTTTGAGTGCACAGGTCAGTCATTATACGCTTTGTGAGTAGATTCAAAAATATTCTATTTTGATCTCTGTAATTTTTTTTAGCTAAGGGTAAATACACTTTTTTCACATAAGTTATTGTAAATATACACATATATGCTTTGTATGATTACATTTTGTAGTCACTAAAAGTATTTTTTTGTAGTACGATTTAATTTGGCAAAAAACTACTTGAGTTGTTGCAAAAATATATTCTGTACATTATATTTTGTAATTATTTAAAGACAGCTTGTAGTGCAACTTGATTTCAACAGGGAGCATTACAGAAAATTAATGATGCTAATGTTAGTCTGCTGAGAGAGGTAAGTTCGTATGTTAACAAGAAAAAGGAAAGGAAACAAGAACCGATAGGTATGTTTTAACGAAAAGATAGGAAGATTGGAGCGGAATGAATTCTCACTGGAGTAGGAATTATGCTTCTGCAGGATTGATTGACAACACCGTTAAGTTGATCTTAGGTCATTCCTAAGGCCCAAGAGTCGAGTTTCGTCTAAAACTGCACTCCATGTTTGTTTTCACCTGACCGCACTTCTGTGCAGTTGACCGCACTGCTGTGCACCTGACGCACTTTGTCTCCCGTTTGTCGCAATGCTTACAATTCGACGCCGGATGTGCGCGCCGAAAGACAACAGATCGGGTTGTGTACACATTTAAAAATACCCATTAATTCTTTCTTATACTTTTGTGATGGAAAATGTTCATAATTGCGTCGTCTGCCGTCTGTTATTGTAATAATTTGTAGAGAATCCTACCAGCTGAATTACGAACTTATTCTGTAGAGAGAACACTCAAATCATTTATTAGTTGGTTTATTTTCACTGACTCTGTAGAGAGAACACTCAAATCATTTATAACTTGGTTTATTTTCACTGATGCAGAAGGAACATTGTGGCGCAGTGACAGGAAACTAAATCATTTCAAAATCTTGTAACCATTATATGTCCATTTAGTATCTAATTTTTACATTTTGTGATTCAATGTTACATTCGTGTTGTGTGTGTATTGTAGAATTGATGTTATTTCGCTAAAAATAAATTGTACTTTATTCATTGTTTAACATTTACAACTTCCTAGTTAAATATTTTGGAATTAAATTTAGCATTGTGAGTCGGGGCGATTTGCGTGTAAAGAAGACGAACAGAAAGAATTTGACTGTAGGTTTTATATTAGCCAGTGTTTACTGTTAAGTAAATATTCTGTAGCAGTTAGCTTTGGGTAGGGGTGGTTCATAGAAAAGCTCCTCTGACCCTATAGTTTAACCCATTCGCATAGGAAGTCATAATATATTATAGGTGTTACATACACGTAATGTAATCCTCCAATCAATAGTGGCATTTCCTAACAGAAAAATATCACATAGTTAGATAGATAGATAGATAGATAGATAGACAGATACATAAATAAACAGACAGACAGATAGATAGACACACAGACATATAGATAGATAGATAGACAGACAGACAGATAGATAGATAGATAGATAGATAGATAGATTAGCCAAGTACAGGTCAGTTTAAAAAGAAATATATTACTACACTATTTGCCTCTTTGTTTCTCAAGAAAAAGACAGCAGTTCTAGGACAAGAAAAAGACAGCAGCTCTAGAACATGGAAAAGACAGCAGCTCTAGGACATGGAAAAGTCAGCAGCTCTAGAACATAGAAAAGACAGCAGCTCTAGGACATGGAAAAGACCTTTTTAAAAGTAAATTTAGTAAATAATCGCGTCTTCAAGCAGTAAATTTTCGTTGTATTAAATCAACCAACCAACCAACCAAAAAGTCCACCGAAACAAAAGAATAAAAAAACTCGCGTGATATGAAAATAAGTCAGTGTTTGGGAAAATAGCATTGATATTAAAGAAAATCCTCTCGTGTTAAAGTTTAATGACCTTTTGTACGATACGTTGATATTTTTAAGAGTAAAAAATATCTGTGAAAAACAGCATTAATGCAATAAATAACTTGTTCAAAATAAATGATTTGCGCGCCACAAGGAAGAGAGGGAAAGGTCGGGGGAGAAAGAAAGAGAGAGAAAGAGAGAGAAAGAGAGAGAGAGGGAAAGAGAGAGGGAAAGAGAGTAAGAGAGAGAAAGAAAGAGAGAGGGAGAGTAAGAGAGAGAAAGAGAGTAAGAGAGAGAAACATTTTAGTTTGGAGAGCATTGAAGTCAGCATCAAATGTAATCAATCAAAACTGTAAGCATACTTTTAGCAATATAGAATGATTATTGGTCTATGATCTCGTTTTCTATGGAAGTTCGGGAATTCCAGTCACAAAGTTCACTCCAAAAATGATAACTGTCAATTTCTACACAAGTCTGTGGAACGAATTGACCTACCTTATATTCCGACATCCGGTGGACGAATGCGTAAAGTGTAACAAGAGTTCTCGTTCTTTCACCTTTAATGGCGTCTGCCTGTACATTAAACTTTAATGTTCAAGCATTAAATTCAGGCTCAGTGTAACTCGGGCAAATTAGCAAAGCAAATCAAACACTGTGTTAGGCGTGTTGAAATATTTCGTACGTCACTTAGCATAAAGACATAAGAATGACTACTTCAAGGTGTGTATGTGTGTGTGTGATTGTGTATGTGAAGGAGTGTGTGTCTATGTGAAAGGATGTATGTGTGTGAAGGAGTGAGTTTGTGTATGTGAAAGGATGTGTGTGTGTGTGTAAAAGGGTGTATGTGTGTGAAGGAGTGTGTGCGTACGAAAGAGTGCGTGCATGTGAATGAGTATGCGTGTGTGTGAAAGAGTGTTTGAATGTGTGTGTGTGTGTGTGTATGTGAGGGAGTATGTATGTGTGTGTGTGTGTGTGTGTGTGTGTGTGTGTGTGTGTGTGTGAAAGGGGGTGCGAAAGGGTGGGCGTGTAAGTGAAGGAGTATGTGTGTGTGTGTGTGTGAAAGGTGTGAAAGGGTATGTATGTGAAGGAATGTGTGTGTGTGTGTGTGTGTGAAAGGGCGTGGGTATGTGTATGTGAAGGAGTATGTGTGTGTGTGTGTGTGAAAGGGTATGTGTGTATGTGAAGCAGTGTGTGTGTGTGTGAAAGGTGTGAAAGGGTATGTATGTGAATGAATGTGTGTGTGTGTGTCTGTGTGAAAGGGCGTGGGTATGTGTATGTGAAGGAGTATGTGTGTGTGTATGTGTGAAAGGGTGTGTGTACTGAATTTGCTTTTTAATAAAATTCTGCTGAAATAAAAAAGCAGTTGACCATCTGCCCGAATACTGAATTTGGTTGTAAATAAAATTTGTATGATCACAAACAATAAACCATGTTTATATGTTGAAATTACTTCTTAATATATTGCAGAAGAATACAGCAGTAAACTATATTTATATATAGACTTTATTTGTTTACATACTTCCACTGAAAACAACACAAGGCTATGTCTATATATAAAATTTTGTTTAACCAAGTCAAATATGACTTGTCATTTCCAAAGAAGATTAAAATTGGAACAAATCAAATTAATGTTATTAACATGTACTGATCGAGCTTGCGCATTATTATTCCAACATATGTACACATAGGTCAACACAACTACTCCTTCACACACATATGTACACATAGGTCAACACAACTACTCCTTCACACACATATGTACACACAGGTGAACACAACTACTCCTTCACACACATATGTTTTCATCCGGGCTTTTGCTATCCAACGCCAATGTTACGCTGCAAAATAGGGCTATTGAAAAAAACTTCACATAACTGAAGGTCAGTCAGCTGTAACTTGCAGCACTTCACGAATGCAATTCGCGCACGTGCTCGGCTTACAAACTACACACACACACACACACACACACACACACACACACACACACACACACACACACACACACACACAAAAACACATACTCAACACACACGCACACGAAAGCACATACACAACATACACTCACGCACAGACATACACACGTACACGTGCGACCCAAAACACTGATGTAACCTGGTCTGGGAAACAGGTGATGTGCTTCCAAAATTATTTTATTAATTCAATCATTCCATTGACAAAAGAATCGTTGACATCGTACGATTTGCAAAAGAAGTTTTTCCGACATAACAAGCGTTTATATAAATGAATGAGACAGTGTGAACTCAGTATTAGTTGTGTGTTTTTTAAAATAGATAAAATTATCGCGACGGGACATAATTCCCAAGATAAGAACTATGAAATAGTATGTGTTATGTATTGCTTAATACGTGAACATAATCTAATAACAGCGATATTAAGAATTCTTGAATTTGGGGACTAATAACAGTGATAGTAAGAATGACTGACTTTTGGGACAAAATGTGGGACTGGATTAACATTGCCTGTCTCCAAGTAAGGATAGACTTCGTTAGCGTATTATTGTCACATTAAAATACTGTTTCCTTATTTTGTTTGTTTGTTAAATGTATACTGTTTCCTTATTTTGTTTGTTTGTTAAATGTATATTGTTTTAAAAAAAATGTATTTGTTTGTTAAATGTATACTGTTTTTTAAAAAATGTATTTGTTAAATGTATACTGTTTTTTAAAAAATGTATTTGTTTGTTAAATGTATACTGTTTAAAAACTGTATTTGTTTGTTAAATGTGTACTGTTTTAAAAAAAATGTATTTGTTTGTTAAATGTATACTGTTTTTAAAAAAAATGTATTTGTTAAATGTTTACTGTTTTTCAAAAAAATGTATTTGTTTGTTAAATTTATACTGTTTCCTTATTTTGTTTGTTCGTTAAATGTATACTATTTTTAAAAACACAATATTTGTTTGTTAAATGTATACTGTTTCCTTATTTTGTTTGTTTGTTAAATGTATACCGTTTTTTAAAAAAATGTATTTGTTTGTTAAATGTATACTGTTTCCTTATTTTGATTGTTAAATGTATACTGTTTTTCAAAAATCAAAGTAAATAAATAAATCATTATAGTTAAAATACCACACACCTGTATAAACAAAATATACATGCTTGCAAATTCCCTGACTATGCATGTATAGACACTACTTTTCATTCACAAAAAAAGAAAAAAACACTCCTGTGACCGGTATGAAGGGAAAGAAAAAATCCAATAAAAAATAAGACATACATTTAAATGATTGCTTCCCTTTAACTGTAACAATGAGACCTATACTTAAAATGATATTAAGACTAATATTTAGACTAATGACGAGATTAATACTTATACTGATGATAAAACTAATACTGATATTATGACTAATACTTAGAACGTTAAGGCACAGACTGATGAAAAGACTAGTACTTAGATTGATGTTGAGACCCATATTTAAACTGATGTTAAGACTAATACCTAGACTGATGTTAAGACTAATACTTAGACTGATGTTAAGACTAATACTTTGACTGATGTTAAGACTAATACTTAGACTGATGTTAAGACTAATACTTAGACTGATGTTAAGACTAATACCTAGACTGATGTTGAGACTAATACTTAGACTGATGTTAAGACGAATACTTAGACATACATTAAGACGAATACTTAGACATACGTTAAGACGAATACTTAGACATACGTTAAGACAGACTGATATTAAAGCATACTTAGACTTCTGAGAAGACTAATAGCTATGACTGACGTAGAGACTAATAACTATTATTGATGTTAAGAATAATACTAATACTGAAGTTAATATTAGTACTTAGATGTTAAGACTGATACTTAGACTGATGACTAAGACTCTTACTAAAACTGGTAATTGTGACACACTAAGGCAGATGTATTTGGACTATTAAGCAAATCTTGAGCTCCATTCTTTATCTAATCAGTATCCTTTCGGGTTTCTTCCAACACAAAAGCTGGGACTGGGTGGGTGGGTGGGAGAAAAACAACTACTGAAATAGAACAGTAAATTCCACAGAACAAAGAAAGTCCAACATTTATGTACCGATAAAAATCAGCTGTACACCGATTAACTCCATCGGTACACAGTGCACCTTATCGGTACACAGTGCACCTTATCGGTACACAGTGCAGAAACCTACGCACGGCCAGCAATGTAGGTCATTTATGTGCACAGCGAAACAGTATATATAGTGGAAAGCGCCCGAGAAGCACAATTAGCGATCAACACTCACACACACCACAGTGGATTGGTAATCCCTGGAGTTCATTGCGTATATGGATGTTTACTAGGTTGACACTCTATTAGTTGTCGCCAAAGCTCATGATAGGAATCAAGTAATTTAAAAGGTTAGTAAATATTATCCTCTGCTATTTTTCCTGTGCCCACTGCGGTTGTTTGAGTCTGTTACCCAAACTCGCTCGATCGCTCGCTGATGTTCGTTCATTGCTTACTCACGTAGATTTAAATGGCGAATTCCGAGACTGAAATTAAATTAGTTTTATTGGTTAATATGCATTGCCAGAAAAGAGTCAGTTATCATAATTATCGTCATGTTGACTTTTCACTGCTCACACCCAGTTCACTCGCGTTTCTGCCATGAATACTAGAAGCCACAACTCATCAACGATAACTCGCCAAGAGTTGTGTCTACTTAGCGTAAAATATTTCTGAGCTTGTAAACACTATTAAGCGAGTGACTTTTGATGATAAGAAATAGTTTGAATGATAAAATCTGACATATTATTCCTTGAACGACATCTCCTTGGGAAAGATTTTCGCCCATCTATTGCACGATCAATCACTCTCAACGACCAAGCATTCAAACTGATAACATACTAATGCAACAATAAAAGTAATACAAACGGTAATAATAATAAATTAAAAAATAGCAAAGAAAACTAAACGAAGGCTATATAACATTTTCACTTCCCCAAGATTGAGATAATTGCATCCTCAAGTGAAAAATCCAATAAACGTTATATTAGGTGTAACGCAGGCCTACCGTTAACCTCAATTCCGTCTCCTCCCATCCCGTAGCATTCTACCCGATTCCATCCTGCTTTCGCGAGATATCGGCGTAAACCAGAAGCGTCCCCCATTTGAATTGACGGACAGCACCATGACCAACATTCAGAACATGCATACTATACGTCGTGACGGATTTTACAATAGATGTTTTGGTATCCACTGCTCAATGAACAGCAGTTTAATCTACTTAAATAATAGTGTATATAATCTACTTAAATAATAGTGTATATAATCTACTTAAATAATAGTGTATATAATCTACTTAAATAATAGTGTATATAATCTACTTAAATAATAGTGTATATAATCTACTTAAATAATAGTGTATATAATCTACTTAAATAATAGTGTATATAATCTACTTAAATAATAGTGTATATAATCTACTTAAATAATAGTGTATATAATCTACTTAAATAATAGTGCATATAATCTCTTAAATAATAGTGTATATAATCTACTTAAATAATAGTGTATATAATCTACTTAAATAATAGTGTATATATAATCTCTTAAATAATCTAAAGTTATGTAATTATAAATTCACAACCACACAGCTTCAGTCAAGATACAATCAAATTTCGTTAATTACATAACTCTCAAAAACACTCACTGCTATGTAGACTTTATGGTGTATCGACTCTATGATATATAATACCAATATGTACATATCTGCCAACTTTATGACGTATAATACCAATATGTACATATCTGCCAACTTTATGACGTATAATACCAATATGTACATATCTGCCAACTTTATGACGTATAATACCACCAAATTAGACTTGTACTGGTAAAAGTTGATAGCGGTCACAATTGATAGCAGGGCAGACCCTGCCAACAAAATCACTCATTCAATCCAGTATTTGCTACATTTATTATCAAGAAATATTTGGGTTTTTTTCTTTCTAGAAAATGTTTGAAACATAATAAATATTTAATTTGAGTAATATCTTCATTCACTCATTGCTTTGGTTCTGCCAAAGGACTGACTTCCCCTTTCTAAGAAAAAGAAAAATCTTCTGAAATAACATGAGTGAAGATTAATTTTTTTAATATATGAAACGTTTAGAGCCTTTAAAAGGTCCTTTGGATTTTTTTCATATTTTTCATATTAATTTTCTATTTTAGAAAGCATTTTCGTCAGATTTGTTTGACGTCATAAACGTCACGATTTACGAAAATGTCCAACGAAATCACTTTTCCTCAAGACTGTACAGAAGGCGCTGATCTAGCTGAAAACGTCCCTAAAGATGAGGCAAATACCCCTGCAAATACAAAAGTGCCGAGTTTTGAGGTCGATGGCGACCTGTTTTTCTGGATGCCGGTCAAAGTGTCAGTGGAACAGCACGTGCGAGCCCTGAGGAAAATGACGATGAGAGATGACGACGTCTTGGTCGTCGCATTTCCCAAATCAGGTCAGGTCACACTTTTGATGTTTAAAAATAGAGCTAAATAATTCAAACTTTTTGCATTTTCTAAAATAATTAGGTCAGGACATATGTTTGATGTTAAGAAAAGATAAATAGGTCAGACTAGCATTGTATATTTCCCAAATCAGGTCATATCACACTTTGATGTTCAAAAACAGATCTAGGTAGGTCAGACTAGCATTGTGCATTTCCCAATTTGGGTCAGACCACACTGTTGATTTCGATTTTTAAAAAAAGACCTAAGTAGGTCAGATAAACTTTGTGTACTTGTATTTGCGTTACAGCCCATCCTACCTCACCCCATAGAAACAAAATGATAATGGTGATGTATAATAGAAGTGAGATAGCTAGGGATGTTTTGGCGATGGTGATGATGATGATGATGATAATGGTGATGATGATGATAAAAGTGATGATGGTGATGATGATGATAATGGTGATGTTAAATAGAAGTGAGATAGCTAGGGATGTTTTGGCGATGGTGATGAGGTGTCAAGGGCCGGGAAGGAAAGTTTTTAGAACCCGACTAGTTAATGGTTAAGGTTATTTCTTGCCGAGGGAAAAAGGGAATTTGATAAGCTAATTAAAGGTAGGAATATGTGTATTAATTCAGAAGTGCATACTTTTAAAGTGGGGTAGAATAGTTCTTCAATAGAATGCATATTTCAGACTAAATATAGTTTTATGGTAGCAGGATATCTGTCCACCTGTACATATATAACCGAGTTATTTATTTTAGTTGTTTGTTTGTTCATAATTTCTAAAGTCTACAACCAAGATTTCACTAAGTACCCTGTACATATATAACCGAGCTATTTATTTTAGTTGTTTGTTTGTTCATAATTTCTAAAGTCTACAACCAAGATTTCACTAAGTACCCTGTACATATATAACCGAGCTATTTATTTTAGTTGTTTGTTTGTTCATAATTTCTAAAGTCTACAACCAAGATTTCACTAAGTACCCTGTACATATATAACCGAGCTATTTATTTTAGTTGTTTGTTTGTTCATAATTTCTAAAGTCTACAACCAAGATTTCACTAAGTACCCTGTACATATATAACCGAACTATTTATTTTAGTTGTTTGTTTGTTCATAATTTCTAAAGTCTACAACCAAGATTTCACTAAGTACCCTGTCTACAACCAAGATTTCACTAAGTACCCTGTCTCAGTACGCATGCAGGTCGCCTATAGTTGTATATGTCTATAAATGTCAATAATTTTATAATATATAATTGTGATAAATATTCTCTCAGTGATTATTACTTACCACATAGTGACTAATAAGCGTTCTGTAAATAATCTTTAGTTGTTGCACAGTAACTGATAAATGTTCTGTAAATAATCTTTAGTTGTTGCACAGTGACTGATAAATGTTCTGTAAATAATCTTTAGTTGTTGCACAGTGACTGATAAATGTTCTGTAAATAATTTTTAATTGTTGCACAGTGACTGATAAATGCTATGTCAATGAATGCAACTTTATATCAAAATAAGATATGAAATGAGTTTTTAGAATATGCACGTAGCCATGTCATTTTGTCTAAATATGCACATAGCCATGTAATTTTGTCTAAATATGCACATAGCCATGTAATTTTGTCTAAATATGCACATAGCCATGTAATTTTGTCTAAATATACACATAGCCATGTCATTTTGTCTAAATATGCATATAGCCATTTCATTTTGTCTAAATATCCTATAAACAGTGGATAGATTCATATCAGTCCCTCGTATCTTCTGTTGGCGAATCTATTGAGAAATCCGTTTATCTTCTCGTTTGTTTTCTCCAGATTTCACACAGAGAGTCATTAGTCCATTCGCGTGTTCATTAATCGTGGCACCCATCAGCTTATCTATTCATTTGTCTAATCTTTCTCTTCGTTTACTTTTCCTTCCATCCACCTGAACCGTTTTCACCTTGTCTAATGGTCATCCTTCCAGGCACGCACTGGATATGGGAAGTGGTCCACATGCTTGTCTCAGGTAAATTGGAATATGAACTCCGTGCCAAGGAGCACCTCATGCTGGAGTTCACCGACGTGGACAAGATCGACGCACTTGAGTCCCCACGCATTCTCAACTCCCATCTCGTGCTCAGGCACCTGTCCACGGAGATTGTCGAGAAGCGAACTCCTGTGATCCACGTGCTGAGAAACCCCAAGGACATCATGGTTTCCCTGTATCACCATCAGCGTCAGTTCAAGAACGCTGAAGACATTAACTTTAACGAATTTGTTAAACAGTTTCTGACTGGTGGAATTTTGCCAGGTAACGACTTCCACAGCAAAGTTTTAGCACAAAAGCACGTGTCATTAACATAATTTACAACAGACAAACTTACAAAATATCATAACAAAAAATAAACAAATATACAAACAAAAAAACCGACTGACCAACCACCCAGCCAATCAACCCAAAGAACTAAAAATATAAAACAAATAAAATTAACAGTAACTTCCTCTCTTTAATAAAAGGAAAAATATCAGGATACCAATGAATAAACAAACAAAATCAACAAACAAATAAAGAGATAAACAGTAAACAGCAAAGATAATAAAATAAACAAACGAAAAACGAAATAAGTTCCCAAGCCAAATATAATCCACACATAAAAGAACTAATATTTCAGCAAAACAATGACCTCCCCCCCAAAAAAAAACAAACAAAAAAAACCCAACTAAATTTCCCAACAAAATATTGACACTCCATGAACTCGTACCCGACAAAAGTACGAAAGTTTTTTAAGCGCACAATCAAAACATTCATATATCCAGTAAATTACAAAAACAAAAACGTTAAAATAATACAATTCACATCCACAGTCAAATTTTAATTGTTTGGACAAATAAAGTACAAAAGTTTTTTAAGCGCACAATCAAAACATTCATATATCCAGTAAATTACAAAAACAAAAACGTTAAAATAATACAATTCACATTACAGTCAAATTTTAATTGTTTGGACAAATAAAAGCAAAGATATTAAAGCTAATATAGTGAAAACCAAATTATGTATTAATAAAAAAAAATATAAATACAAAGTTTAACAGAGTTTTAATCATTGTTAATTGTACAATGGACAAGATCTGTAACACTTCCCTCCCTCCACTCACATATGTTTATTTTCTTTAAAAACATGGATCCACTAGATATAACAGTGTGTCTTGATCCACTAGATATAACAGTGTGATGCCAACGCCAGCTAGTTAATTGTTATTATATTTTTAACTAATTAATCAACCATTACTAATACAAGTGATTTTATTATTAATAATTCTCCAGAAATACTACTCGTCTCTCTCACTTGGCGGATATGCAAACGCTGTAAATTTTTTTCTCTTCCACAACATTAAAACAAACATTTATCGTCATACAATATTTCCGTAGATAGAAATTTTTTTTACTAAAGGAGGAGACAAATCCGTCTTTAATCTATATTAGCGAGCGCCATCCACCTAATTTCTTCTCCAACATATGGTTATCAGTTGTATAAGAAGATCAATAAATTTATTAAATCAACCATTAATTTACATATAACAAATACAATGAAAAATATTACTTGATATCAATATTTCAATATTACCTGTTAGAAGTCATTAACTTTAGGTCTTTTGGTTTACCTGTTAGAAGTCATTAACTTTAGGTCTTTTGGTTAGAAGTCATTAACTTAGGTCTTTTGGTTCACTGGTTAGAAGACATTAAATAATTAAATCTGTTGATTCGCCTTTTTTCTGTTGTTTCACCTGTTAGTAATTTTTAAACAATTCTCTTGGTTCACCTTTAGAAGAGAGTAACTAGATGCATTTTTCAGCAAGTGGGAACAGGAAAACATTACAATTAGTAACACAGAATTAACGAATACTGGCTGTGTTGCATTCAGAATTTTGCTGCAGATGTATTTATGTTCTTGTGTTGCATTCAGAATTTTGCTGCAGATGTATTTATGTTCTTGTGTTGCATTCAGAATTTTGCTGCAGATGTATTTATGTTCTTGTGTTGCATTCAGAATTTTGCTGCAGATGTATTTATGTTCTTGTGTTGCATTCAGAATTGTGCTGCAGATGCATTTATGTTCTTGTGTTGCATTCAGATTTGTGCTGTAGATGTATTTATGTTCTTGTATTGATTTAAGATTTTTGCTGCAGATGTATTTATGTTCTTGTGTTGCATTCAGATTTGTGCTGAAAATGTATTTATGTTTGTGTACTGCATTCAGATTTCTGCTGCATATGTATTTATATTCGCGTCCTGCATTCATGTTTGTGCTGCACATGTATTTATATTTGCGTGTTAAATTAAGAGTGATGACATAGCGATTGATTACGAGGGGTGGCATAGCAGCTAATTGTGAGTGATAACATAACAACTGATTAAGAATAGACATAAACGTTGATTAAGAGTGATGACATAGCAACAGATTAGTTAATTGATTTTACTATTTTATCTAGAAAATATACTCTGCTGTTATACAATGGAACATTTACAATACTAATCCATTGTATTACCATTTTTATTTTTCAGTCAACTGTAATTAATTCTAACACTTTGGAATGTGTTTTAGGATCAGACTTTGACTACTTTCACTACTTGGCAGAAATGGAGAAATGGCAACAGGATCACCCGGACTGTCCTGTGCTAATCGTGTACTTTGAGGACGTCAAAAAGGTTAGTGTACTCAACGTGTACTTTGAGGACGTCAAAAAGGTTAGTGTACTCAACGTGTACTTTGAGGACGTCAAAAAGGTTAGTGTACTCAACGTGTACTTTGAGGACGTCAAAAAGGTTAGTGTACTCAACGTGTACTTTGAGGACGTCAAAAAGGTTTCCGTACTGCATTCCAGTTTGTGATACAGAAAATGTATTTATGTCCGTGTGTACGGCATTCCAGTTTGTGATACAGAAAATGTATTTATGTCCGTGTGTACTGCATTCCAGTTTGTGATACAGAAAATGTATTTATGTCCGTGTGTACGGCATTCCAGTTTGTGATACAGAAAATGTATTTATGTCCGTGTGTACTGCATTCCAGTTTGTGATACAGAAAATGTATTTATGTCCGTGTGTACTGCATTCCAGTTTGTGATACAGAAAATGTATTTATGTCCGTGTGTACGGCATTCCAGTTTGTGATACAGAAAATGTATTTCTGTCCGTGTGTACTGCATTCAAATTTGTTTGTGTGGTGAATTCCAAGATGTGCTACAGATGTATTTATGTCCGTGTGTACTGCATTCAAACGTGTGATGAAAATGTATTTGTGTTTGTGTACTGCATTCAAATTTGTTTGTTTGGTGAATTACAAGATGTACTACAGATGTATTTAGATGTTCTTGTACTTCATTCAGATTTGTGCTGCAGATGTATTTATGTTCGAATGCTAAATTAAAATCTGTGCTGCAGATGTATTATGTCTGTGTGCTGAATTCAGATTTGTGCTGCAGATGTATTTATGTCCGCGTGCTAAGTTCAAATATGTGCTGCATATGTTTTTATGTTTGTGTGCTGCGTTCAGATTTGTGCTGCAGATGTATTTATGTTTGTGTGTTGCACTCAGATTTGTGCTGCTGCTGTATTTATGTTGATGTGTTGCACTCAGATTTGTGCTGCAGATGTATTTATGTTTGTGTGCTGTGTTCAGATTTGTGCTGCTCATGTATTTATGTTGATGTGTTGCACTCAGATTTGTGCTGCTGATGTATTTATGTTTGTGTGTTGCTCAAGACACACTAGTATAATGTGTATACGTATTATATTCAGACACATCTTTGCTCAAGATACATATGTATCACTTTCACCTAGTATCTCTACTGTTCCTGTTTGGAACTCACCAGTTTGCTTGACTCTCTCATTGTTTTGCGAAAGGAATTTTCTAATTCACGGTTTATCTCACTTGTCTAGAACAGTGAACAAATGAATATTTTTTTCCAACTCTCGCCTTTTTGTTTTTCACAGAATCCTGTAACTTTGGTGAGAAAGATTGCCCAGTTCCTGGGAGTGGATATCTCGGAAGCAATGTGTGCTAACATAGCGGATGCATGCAGCTTTGAGAAACTCAAAGAAGCAGATGAAAGAAAGGACTCCCCGGGGAAACATTTCTATAAAGATGACAATCCGAAGATATTCAGAAAAGGTACAGTTCTCTACTTAGGGTTGCCATTCTCGAACTTTTTGTATTTTGGTGGTGACAGGTGTAAAAATTAATTAAATCTTAGTGTAATGTACAGAGCTGGAAATTATCATTATTATAATTATCAGTTGCATAAAATATATATTAAAGTCGTGTGTATTCAAATCCCACACAGGTAAACTGCGAGCAGTGAAGTAAGAAGCAAAATAGAGAATATTGCATGTAATGTCCAGGTTGTAATTCTCTGTCAACGTCAACTTCTATTACTAAATGCCTTTTGGTGAAATATCATTCTTTGGAGTGCTCAGTTCTGTTTACACACACACACACACACACACACACACACACACACACACACACACACACACACACACACACACACACACACACACACACACACACACACACACACACACACACACACACACACACACACACGCACACACACACACGCACACACACACAACATAAATACATACACACAGACTAACAATGTAAAGTGTCATACTAGTTTTACTAGAAAATCTTTGCCATTTGTGTTATGATTTCAGCTCCATGACTATACTGACAAAAGAAAAAAATCCAAAGTAAAAATTTGCGCGCTCACTGAATTGGAAATGAGGAGTGGGAACTCTCACTAAACAGCATGAAATGAGCTCTAGAAAAAACCCACTAAACTACCTTAAGAACTAAGTGCAATAACTCTCGCTGACTATAAGAGGTGGAGTGGGAACTCACAAAACATTATGCAATATTCTTGCTATCGTATCTAAGGGATACCAAGTGTAATGTACAGTTTTTGTACCCAAAGGATGCCATGTGCAAATTACAGTTTTGTACCCAAGGATACCAAGTACAATATATAGTAGTGTACCCAAGGGATACCAATTGCAATGCACAGTTTTGAAGCCAATGGATACCAAGTCAACATAGAATTTTGTACACGGACAGAACGAACAATGTCAATTCTTGATGATGAACATCTCTTTCCCAACAACACTGAGCATTAAAACGTATTCTATTCATCGATTGATGAAAACGTTAAAAAATGTAACTTATACTCTTCATCGATTAATGAATACATCACATTTCCGCGTTACATAGAGCTTGATACTTTTTAATCTCTTCCCTCTGTTTTGTCTTAGATTCTGTCGTTTGGCGCACCAGCAACGAAGATTACTGCTGTCGTGGTGAATTTGTTGACAGAGATGTGATTTGTTATTATTTCAAAACCCCAAGAGTTTTGACTTTTCCATGACAGTGATGTTTCTGGCTGGTGGCTGCACGCTCTTTTGGACTGGTGGCTGCACGCCCTTTCTGACTGGTGGCTGCACGCTCTTTTGGACTGGTGGCTGCACGCCCTTTCTGACTGGTGGCTGCACGCTCTTTTGGACTGGTGGCTGCACGCTCTTTTGGACTGGCTGCACGCCCTTTCTGACTGGTGGCTGCACGCCCTTTCTGACTGGTGGCTGCACGCCCTTTTAGACTGGCTGCACGCCCTTTCTGACTGGTGGCTGCACGCCCTTTTGGACTGGTGGCTGCACGCCCTTTCTGACTGGTGGCTGCACGCTCTTTTGGACTGGTGGCTGCACGCCCTTTTGGACTGGTGGCTGCACGCCCTTTCTGACTGGTGGCTGCACGCTCTTTTGGACTGGTGGCTGCACGCCCTTTTGGACTGGTGGCTGCACGCCCTTTCTGACTGGTGGCTGCACGCTCTTTTGGACTGGCTGCACGCCCTTTCTGACTGGTGGCTGCACGCTCTTTTGGACTGGCTGCACGCCCTTTCTGACTGGTGGCTGCACGCTCTTTTGGACTGGCTGCACGCCCTTTCTGACTGGTGGCTGCACGCTCTTTTGGACTGGCTGCACGCCCTTTCTGACTGGTGGCTGCACACTCTTTTGGACTGGCTGCACACCCTTTTGGACTGGTGGCTGCACGTTCTTTCTGACTGATGACTCTGCGCTCTTTCTGGTGTTTTTATCACCATCATTGTCTTTCTGTTTCAGGTGAAGTTGGGGACTGGAAGAATCATTTTACAGTGGCGCTGAATGAGATGACGGACGCAGTGTTTGAAGAAAAATTAAAAAACTGTACCTTTAAGTTTCAGTATTCAATTTAACGACCAAGCGAAGAGACATCCAGGCTGAACAAATCTAAGTCAAAATTAACCTTTTATGTATACAAACTAAAACACTGTATATATTTTCGTTTTTACATCTTCACGTCAAAGATAATGAATCAATAACTTTAAGAAATTCTGTTAAATGTTGTAAAAGTTTAACATTTTGTCGCTGCAGATTATCACTATTGAAACCAGGCTTGGCAAACTAGACATACGGCAAGAAACCAGATAGACAAACTAGACAAATGACAAGAAACCAGCTAGTTAAGCTAGTCAAATGACAAGAAACCAGCTGGACAAACTAGACAAATGACAAATGAAAAGCCAGCTGGGCAAATTAGACAAATGACAGGAAATCAGTTGGGCAAACTAGACAAATGACAAGAAACCATTTGGGCAAACCAGGAAAATGATAGAACTAGTAAAAATATATTGAAACAAAAGTAAACAAAACTAAAACTAGACTTTTTGCACAAAGTGTTTTTATATTTTACATGATGACAACTTGCTCATGTGTTTGCCACATAAAAGAGCGCCATTGTATGTCTTGTGTGTTATCATAAGGGTTTGGAAATAAGTATAATAATTAGTAAATGAACACTATGGAAATAAGTATAATAATTAGTAAATGAACACTATGGAAATAAGTATAATAATTAGTAAATGAACACTATGGAAAAAAGTATAATAATTAGTAAATGAACAATCTCATAAAAGCCCCCTTTTGATCTTTTGTATTGAAATATCCAGTTGTACTATGACATTTTATGTTTGTTATGTACACACTCAGAAGATAATGCAGTTGCTGTATATTGTTGCTTTGGGTAATGACATTAGCTTCTGGGTCCATAAAGAGTGGTACCCTAGATCGCTGGAATTCCTTAGAATTCGGTACCCCACTACCGAATATTGATTGTTTCAAAAACAGAGTCATCTGTTCATCATAATTGTCGCGGTAGCTGGCCCCCTCCTCCTGGACGGGTGGGGAGGATCAGCTGCGATGCCGAGATCACACGCACACATACATATAAACACATTGAAAAGTACAATTAACATGAAAAGTAATCTAAAGAAAGGGTAATTTTTGAATGTTTTTTTTTTTAATAGAAAATATATGTGTTCTATTGGTCTAGATGTGACACATTTTTAATATCACTTACATCTTAGGTATATTGAGAATGAATGTAAATAAGTATTCTTTCTCACTGGGCTTTGATTCTTTACAAGACGCAATAAGGTGTTGAGGAATACTTTTAATGAAGCAACATTACATCAGTGCTAATACATTCATTATAAAGTAACAATACATCAGTGCTAATACATTCATTATAAAGTAACATTACATCAGTGCTAATACATTCATTATAAAGTAACATTACATCAGTGCTAATACATTCATTATAAAGTAACAATACGTCAGTGCTAATACATTCATTATAAAGTAACACTACATCAGTGCTAATACATTCATTATAAAGTAACATTACATCAGTGCTAATACATTCATTATAAAGTAACATTACATCAGTGCTAATACATTCATTATAAAGTAACAATACGTCAGTGCTAATACATTCATTATAAAGTAACACTACATCAGTGCTAATACATTCATTATAAAGTAACATTACATCAGTGCTAATACATTCATTATAAAATAACAGTACATCAGTGCTAATACATTCATTATAAAGTAACATTACATCAGTGCTGAAACATTCATTATAAAGTAACATTACATCATTTGCTAATACATTCATTTTAATATGAAATTTAAAAGTTCTGACATAAGTACTGATGTTAACATGAAAGAAAATGAAAGTTTTCATTTAATAAAACAGCTGCGTGCCAAATTGGAATGACTTACTAATATATCTTTGCATGTTAGACAAATACTGTGCAAGAAGGAATAATGAAAGTGAATTAAGTTCGAGTTTACTTGCATTTGTATCTGTAGAAACGGTTTTTGATAATTATTATGTGGCTAATGATATCATAAAACTGTTATTTGATTCTTAAAGTAAACTAATATAAAACGTCTTTTCTGCTGATTTTATTACAATTATTTTTAAATCATTATTAATTTTTACTGTCATAATATATTTATGCAATTCTAATCTGAAAGACATTATGACACTTTTGAAATCTTATCATTGTAATTTGTAAACTGAAAATATCAAACCCTCTTAGCTTTATACGTAATATATCATTGTCTAGATGATTTTTTAAATTTGCATTATGTAAATGTTTTTCTCATATAAAACGTATTTCCAGTATGTATTGATTGGGGACAGTAAAAATATTGACTACGGAAAAATGTATCAATACAGAATCAGAATGTGACAAGGAAGTGAAAATATGACATACTATTAATATGTATAAGTACTAGCTTCATGTTTGTTCTAGTTACATATGTAAATATGAACTTTGTTAATGTTACTTTATGTACACATTTTGCATATGTGTATACATACACGTATCACTGATAAATCTAATGTGGAAATACAAAATTGTACATTATATACATTTTACAGAAACTTACACAAAAGCACACAGACACATACACAGCAATTTAGCAATCTATCTATGATATATGGTACTGATAAATTGTAAAATAATTATTAATTTATAATAGTTAACATAACTGATACATTTATCAAATCTAAATGTTATTAATACTTTGCTTGTAAAATGTGTACTTTCATAATTAGCTGATAGTCTTCACATATATACAGACATGTGTATGGCTTGAAACTAAAACTAAACGTAAAATCATGAGTTTCAAAGATCTGCATTCAAAGCACGTGCTATAAATATAGGTATATTAAAAATCTGAAATGCTTATTTTTAGATGGAATTTCTATAACATTTACCTAGTTGTGCCATTTTGAAATTTTGATAATTTTCGGAAGATATAAAACTATAAATTTGCTTGGTGATTTGTTGTTTGTTGTTGTTGTGGATATATATCTGCTGGAGTACGTACAAAGCAAAATGTAAATTTACAATTACTAAGTTATTTATATTTAAATTTACTATACTATAAGTCACTTGTCTACTTTGTCTATACAATTGTCAACTTTTGTCTATAGACAATTAGAAACAATAATGTGTATCACTATCGTGAATGCCAGTTTGACGATAATTGACGTGTACATTTCTTTCAATACATTACAACAAGAAATTTAATTAGCAAATAACAATTAGCCAATATCTTGAGTTATAAAGTAATTCTTGCTGTAAAGTGTGTTACAAAGTAATTCTTGCTGTAAAGTGTGTTACAAAGTAATTCTTGCTGTAAAGTAAGACACAAAGTAATTTTTGCTGTAAAGTAAGACACAAAGTAATTCTTGCTGTAAAGTAAGACACAAAGTAATTTTTGCTGTAAAGTAAGACACAAAGTAATTCTTGCTGTAAAGTGAGTTACAAAGTAATTCTTGCTGTAAAGTAAGGCACAAAGTAAATTTTGCTGTAAAGTGAGTCAAAATGAAAGACCGAAATACTTGCACAATTCTAGTTGGACTCGACATCACGTGTGTCCCAGTCACTACTCGTCTGAGGGCTGCAGAAGAAAAATGTTGCTTCACCTGCTTGTTTGGGATATTTGATTTAAACTTATATGGTTTTGGCATGTTTTCTTTCTCTGAAGCGAAAATTTCCTCTTGACTTGAGCTTTAAGTCATCGCTGATATAAATTTTGTAAGGTGGTCAATAGCGAATAAATGACAAAAGACAATGCTGGATGCTTGTCTATATTGAATGTAAGTAAACAGGCCTCGTAGTACGTCACTTCCGTTTTAGGAAGATTCCGCGATTTCTATTGGTCGCAGTATAAAATCACTTAGTGATTACTGTCAACTATTCGAATTCAATGGTTGAAATATATCATCTCTGAACTTTATATCTTGAAAAATACTTCACAACCATAAGATTCACTTTAAAAAACAAACAAACCGTACCATTATACAATGATACACAAAGTTTTCTTAATATTTAAATAACCTCTCCATGATTTTATTTGTTTAATATATTGTTCTTGAATTCTGCATAGTACTTAACACTAGTTTATGGATTTTGACATTACATAGTACTTAACACTAGTTTATGGATTTTGACATTACATAGTACTTAACACTAGTTTATGGATTTTGACATTACATAGTACTTAACACTAGTTTATGGATTTTGACATTACATAGTACTTAACACTAGTTTATGGATTTTGACATTACATAGTACTTAACACTAGTTTATGGATTTTGACATTACATAGTACTTAACACTAGTTTATGGATTTTGACATTACATAGTACTTAACACTAGTTTATGGATTTTGACATTACATAGTACTTAACACTAGTTTATGGATTTTGACATTACATAGTACTTAACACTAGTTTATGGATTTTGACATTACCTCTGAGTGCGTGATTGAGTCATATGTAATTGACTGGGGAATGATGGCGGTCGTTAATTCCTGTACTTTTGTATGAGCAATGTTAATTAATTGCCGGCCCTATATACTGCTTATTTACTCATTTGCACTATTATAGTGGAAACACTCGTTAGTATGCATTGTATTTAATATTGGATTGGCTTCAATGAATTTAAAGTTATCGTTATCCAAATATAAAATAATGTTGACCTATATTAAATGAAACACACTTTTCGTTAAGATTATTTCGATAAAGAGGTTATGTATGCACCTACCAGCCGTCCTTGTCATCCCATCACGCAGACACGTATTTGAGATGCCTTCTAAAATAATGCCACATAAATCTGGATAACCTTCCTCCCTCCATTTACAGCAATTAAAAACAATAATGTATGTGGTAAAACGCTTTCTTCGCATTTAATTTAATACACATTCGTTTATACATGACAAATTGCGTATTTTCCGGATGGCACGCCATTAAAACTACATGTATTTTCCGGATATTGTACTACTCTATTCTATTAATAGTAGTTCTGGTGAACAGATTAAGATATATACATTATAAATGTAAATCAGTTAGTGGGTAAAATTAAAAATCGAGAGCATGACGTCACGCTGTCACAACAATCTCCCAGCTTTCTGTGACTTTTCCAACTCTCATCCCTTGCATTACATTCTGTGGATAGCCCTTAATGTTAATGAGATTGCGCTGCGTTAATTTGCTTTTTGTTATTCTGCTTTGATTGGTCAGCACCAAACTTGCACTGGATACACATATGGGCAAGAAAATCTAATTATACATCATTAAAGGCACGACGGCCCTCCAGTTTGTGTACATCACGCAATAGCATGGATCAAATCGATATACAACATTATAGACACGATGTCCTCCAGTTTCTCTACATCACACAATAGCTTGGATCAAATCGATATACGGCATTATGTGTGTGTTAGGGTTGGGTGGTCCTCTTACCTAGTTTGATTGAAGTACATCATAATGAAAAACTTCGATAAAAATCATAATAAAGAACTTCGATAAAATCATAATGAAGAATTTAGATAAAAATCATAATGAAGAACTTCGACAGATTACTACTAATAGAGAGTGTGGATATAAAGCTAAAGGTAATTAGAATAAAACTTCCACGCTTCATGGGACAGTCATTGTGCCTTTAAAGCAAATGAGAATATGTGTGCTAAGAGAGTTCCCGATATACATAAAGGTTAAAGGTGAAAATAAATGAAGGAAGAGGGAAATGTTAACACTGCAAAGGAATAGTATGCAACCAGCTTTTTTTTAAATTATCAGAAAAATAATTTTATTTGAGAATTAAATTAATGATTGTATACTCGCAGGAAATGACAACACAAAAACACACAAACAAGCAAATCTTCACCCTCATCAAAAAAGAAGCAGGGGTGACCTTATTTAAAAATTTTTTTTTTGGTAGTGAATTCCACTTTATGTATTGATTAAAATTTTATTCTAATTTTTTCTATTAAATTATTTTCATTTGGTCCGTTTTCTATGAAAGTATGCCTGATACTTTCATATATTTTTAACTTAATTTTTTTATTTTTAAAAATAATTTATGATAAGTAGGAAAACACATATATCTTTTAATTAAAAGTGCATGCACTTTTTTCTTCAGATTCAGGTCAGACTGACCTAGAATGTACCGAGCAGTACGACATTATACAGAGTTCACATCTGGTAAATTTATTGGGCTAGTTTACTGGCCACCGATTAAGTCAGCTTGACAGGCTTGCACTAGACAGTTTACTGGCCACCGATCTCTAAGTCAGCTTGACAGGCTTGCACTAGACAGTTTACTGGCCACTGATCTCAAAGTCAGCTTGACAGGCTTGCACTAGACAGTTTACTGGCCACCGATCTCTAAGTCAGCTTGACAGGCTTGCACTAGACAGTTTACTGGCCACCGATCTCTAAGTCAGCTTGACAGGCTTGCACTAGACAGCTAAGTGGCTACCACTCCCAAATGTCAGCTTGACAGGCTTACACTAGACAGCTGACTGGCCACCGATCTCAAAATCAGCTTGACAGGCTTATATAGACAACTGGAAAAGGCAATCTCGTCCAGTAAGAGATAAAGATTAAAAAAAGATAAATTAGTATAGCAAGACGAGCTTTATTTACTTCCGTTGGAGCACGTCTACCGTCATGTCACGTGACTGTAGCTCGACGTTGAAGTAAGGTTGAAAAGTAAAATACTTGTGCAGTTAAAATCTCAGAGAAATGTATACACTAAATTAATACTGCATACTGAGATTATTCAGTGCCATGCAGCATGAAATTAATACTGCATACTGAGATTATTCAGTGCCATGCAGCATGAAATTAATACTGCATACTGAGATTATTCAGTGCCATGCAGCATGAAATTAATAGTACAAGTTATAGATTCACTGGCAAAGTAATGAAATATATTTTATTGTTTGACATAAACTGCACCGAGCTATATTACATTGGTAAATAACACTACAACTACTATTACAACTATTACAATTACTATTATTATTACAACTATATTACAACTACTATTACTACTATTACAATTACTATTACTACTACTATTACAACTACTATTACAACTACTATTACAATTACTATTACTACTACTATTACAACTACTATTACTACTACTAAATTACTATTACTACTACTATTACAACTACTATTACTACTACTATTACTACTACTATTACAACTACTATTACTACTATTATTACAACTACTATTACTACTGCTATTACAACTATTATTACTACTATTACAACTACTATTACTACCATTACAACTACTATTACAACTATTTGAATTGATTCCAGAAGTAAAAGGAGCACGGAAAAGGTTATCTGACTAACTGTCAATAAACCACAGACCTGCTGAAAGCAGCATTTGATCCCTGGAATTGTCCACACACTCCACAGAATCTTGAAGTATTCCAAGACCAATATTCACAACCAAATGACCGATATATGACAAAGTTATAAGTATTTGCATGATAATAATAAGACGAATAACGTGCGTTCACTAGTATTCTTACACTTTATGCTTCATATTAATTATGATCCTTAATCACGTGATATCCATGCGGCTGATCGGCACACTTGAAAGGTGGAGAAAATATACCATAGAGGAACATGTCCAATGAATATTTTGAATATCGTTGTCGGATAGAGAACGGGGACGGGCAAAGGTGAGATGGGGCATGAGACTAGAACTTACTTCGACCCCCGGCAACTACCAGCTCCCCAAAATACTCTTACTTCTCCCCAGAAGTAATTGCGTGAGTTCAAAGTTCACTCGACTGTGCCGAACGTATAGGTCTGTGGTTCCCAACCTTTAGTGGGCGCCGTCAATTTTTGAAAGTATTTTTTGTACTGGACATTAAATAATGCACACATCTTATTAGTAATACATAATATTATATCTATGCCATTCAAGCAGATAACTCTTTCACTATTACAATGTGAACTCGCTCCCTTTAATCTTTCTGGAAGATGAACTAAGTGGCTTTACAAAACAGATTTATCATAAGCAGGAAGTTTAAACTTATTTATTATTAAAAGTACAATATTGATGAACTAGTGACCGAAAAATATTTATTATTCTTATTTAACATAGTTATTGTTAATTTTAAAAAAAACTTTCTAATTTTTACTTGTATCTGGATTTCAGCAAGTAAATTTTCAAATTTGAAAAAGATTATGCACACTTTTATGGTTACATGTATCTATAAACATACAAACATGAATAATATTCATTAAGAGCTCATCAGAACTGAATAGAGAAAAGGTATTATTAGCAAACATGTTTTTATTGTAATAAATCTGTACGATTTCCGGCACTGCACTTCATACGCCCGTTTTTAGCAGTTGAGAGAGTAAAATGACATTCCCAAACAGGTCACTTAGATAAATGGAGTCGAATTAAGATTTTATTGTGTACACTACGGATTCCAAATTTATCATTTGTTGCGAAGGTTTGAGAAGGTCCAAGATTTCGAGTTCCACTTCATACTTGAATGAGACTTGCAGTCGATGTAGCCATTTTTGTTCTAGTTGTCATGTAAAAGGATTCCCAAGGGAAGTAATCACAGACCCATTGATGATAGCTATTAAAATATCCTTTCAAACTTCTCCTGAGGTCTTTAAATGTAGTGAAGAGTTAAAACGAAACTCAGACTTCTTAGTTGGAAAATGTACAAGAGTCTTTGTCTTCATATGTGGCTTCCAGATCAGTTCTGCTTTGAATGATTTTACAGACCTAAAACGAGTGACGTCAGGTCGTCTAGAACAATTTACATCTGCACAACTATTCATACGTCACTGGTTTAGCCCATTCGTTAATGTGAATGCACCATAGAGGGTCCCAGTGAATTATCTATATCCCAACAGGACTATTTTAATACAAGAGATCACGAGGGCAAAGGCCCATAACTTGCATGCGTGCGAAATCCTTGTCTAGAAACACAGTCCTATTTCCTGACATATTTCGCAACTTTAAAACCTTGCCCTTTGTAGTTAACCCGATGCACTATCTTTTAATCTAGATGCACTTTCTTACTTCTTATCTAGGTCAATCATACTCACGTGCTCTTAAAAATATTCTGCAGTTTGGAGGGCAACTCACATATTTTGGAAAAAACGTTTCAGGAAAGGGAATAGGTGAACACGTTAACCTGTATAATTTTATTGTTGATTTGACACATTTTAAATATTTTCTATTAAATAAATATATATCTACAGTGTAGACCAGGAAAAAAGTGTTTCCCCAAAGAAAACATTCTTTTAATACATTTATACTGAAATTTAAGCAATAAATGAACCTACCTTCATGAGGTGAAAAATGACAGGTTTTACTGTAGATTAACAATTAGTTAGTTTTCATGAAAACCAAAATAATTGAATTCTAAAAATAATCTTTGACTAAGTGTCTTGTGACTCTGACTTTGAAACGTCAGCAATTTTAAAGCGTTTAAAAGGAGTAAATCTTGAAGAATTAAAAGTCTGCATTTCACGTTGCCAGCAAGCGGTTCTTACCGAAAGTGTCAATTAAATTAAATTAAAGTGTCAATTAAGCAAAAGAAATCTGTTTATTTTTATAAAAGTGAGCATTTTACTGAGAATGGTTGCACGATGGTAAGTAAATTGACTGTAACATTTTTTCCTTGTATAATTTTTTTAAAGTTGATATTCTTTTCATTCTACGACAGATCTATGTGGAGATATGGTATTGTCTTTTAAAATGAAATTAAAAATATAAGTTCTACTCAATTCCATTAATTGGCCTCTTTCTCAATATTCGGAAATTTATTAAAGTAGCAAAAGTAATCTCTCTCTCTTTTTCTCCCCGCCTGTCCGTCCATCTGTCTGTCTGTCTATCTGTCTGTCTATCTATCTATCTATCTACCTGCCTATTATCTTTCTATCAATTTAGAAAATACCACCGCGTCTAAAGTGGATTTAACAAATAATTTAATAATTGTTCATATTATACAACGAAACAAGCATATCAAATATAAGACAAACAAAAATAATACGATGGCAACCTTAAACCTATATCGTCTAGAACTCTAGATAAACAACAAGATGGTAGCCTTAAACATATATCGTCTAGATAAACAACAAGATGGTAGCCTTAAACATATATCGTCTAGATAAACAACAAGATGGCAGCCTTAAACATATATCGTCTAGATCAGGGGTGCACAAACTTTAGAGGCCATACGGCCAAATTTCCAATTGATAATATGTGGAGGGCCGCAAGTCAGATTGCACATGGATGGCTCAGTAGGGAAAAACAACACAAATAATGAAATAAAGTCCTCCGGGGGCCGCATAGCGCCCTTTTTCGGGCCGCGGTATGTGCACCCCTGGTCTAGATAAACAGGAAACAGTAAGGGGGGGGGGGACTTCGGTAATAATTTTTGAATTGTACGCTTGGCGGCAATAAATGAGAAAAAACGGAGTATGCTTGGTACTGACATTTCCAATTTTTATTAAACAAAAAAACATATTAATCAATCCTTTCTCGTTCCCCGAAAGTTCCCACAACCATTTACCCCATAACGGAATCTCGATTTAGGCGTTTTCACATTACATAGCAATAGAATGCCAGCTATTGACAGTGTATAGAACATTACATAGCAATAGAATGCCAGCTATTGACAGTGTATAGAACATTACATAGCAATAGAGTGCCAGCTATTGACAGTGTATAGAACATTACATAGCAATAGAATGCCAGCTATTGACAGTGTATAGTACATTACATAGCAATAGAATGCCAGCTATTGACAGTGTATAGAACATTACATAGCAATAGAGTGCCAGCTATTGACAGTGTATAGAACATTACATAGCAATAGAATGCCAGCTATTGACAGTGTATAGAACATTACATAGCAATAGAGTGCCAGCTATTGACAGTGTATAGAACATTACATAGCAATAGAGTGCCAGCTATTGACAGTGTATAGAACAAGAAATAACAATAGAGTGCCAGCTATTGACAGTGTATAGAACAAGAAATAGCAATAGAGTGCCAGCTATTGACAGTGTATAGAACAAGAAATAGCAATAGAGTGCCAGCTATTGACAGTGTATAGAACAAGAAATAGCAATAGAGTGCCAGCTATTGACAGTGTATAGAACAAGAAATACACTTCGCCTACCAAGCAGTAACAGTGCCAGCTATTGGCAGTGTATAGAACAAGAAATACACTTCGCCTACAAAGCAAGCAGTACCAGTGCCAGCTATAGACAGACATATAGAGTAAGAGTTACAGGAAATAGGCTATCCTTCCAAGATATATCTTCAGATTGCTACGAGGATTCTAATAGTTACCAACCACAAATACCCGGGATATATGTAAGCTTTGTTGGGTGCCTGTACCTTTTGCACCCACCACTTGGGTGGTTGATTAGTGTTTCCGTTCTCTTGTAACGTGTGTTGATTTTGCAGCTTGACATGGTTTTGTACTCGTCATGTACCGTTTAGTGTCGGCCACGTACCCTGTATACCCGGCACTTAATTTTTAATCTTCATCACTCGGCATCCGCATACCTGACACATAATCCTGTGTACCGCTATAATCCTTTGTACCGCCACATATAGTTTTCTTATTCAGCGAATTCCTTTCGTGCCCGCTATAATTTTTGTACCGCTATAAATATTTCCCGTATTCAACACACATCGGTTGTACTCCCACAACCATTTGCCCTATTCCATACATATCTTTTGTACCCCACAACTATTTCTCGTACTCCTCACACACTTTCGTAATCAAAAATATTTTTCATACTTACATACATTTTGTATCGCCAGAAATGTTTCTTGTACTCATCACATTTCTTTGTACCGCCATACAGATTTCTAGATCTGTATTCGTCACAAAAACACCAGAACACGCCAATTATCGAATGTATACTGCATATTGTGTGTGTGTGTGTGTGTGTGTGTGTGTGTGTGTGTGCGCGCGCGCGCGTGCGTATTCAATCTCTCATCACAGGGCCACGATTGCGCTGCTGTTCCTATGCAGCGCCGTGAACGGGTACCGGATGTTTGCAGAGCGTATCCCGAATGGGGAACAGGTGCCCCACCCATGTAAGCCCAACGTCTTGTGGCACGGGGTTGGTCACTTTAACGCGGACGGCGGCGGTTTCAGGAACCCTTTTGGACAAGATTTCTACGATGCCGGACAGGTAATCAGTGCGTTCGCTCAGTCTGCATCTTTGTTACTTTGCTACACTGCTCCCAGGTGATCGGTGTATTCGCTCAGTTAGTACCTTTGTTACACTATTCCAATACAAATAACTTGCTTTTGTTATAAACAGTAGTGATTAATCTGCGTAAACTTAATAATGATACAAGAAAACAACGGTAATGGATGTGTGTAAACTACGTAGTGATAATCCACAATGGAGCAAAGAAATATGGTGTGTGTTTGCTGTCTCTCCGTGTTAGAACTTAGACAGGGGTCGGGAACCTTTTTGTCTGAGAGAGCCATGGACACAACATATTTTGAAAAGTAATTCTATGAGAGCCATACATTATGTTTAAAACTAAAAATTCAAGTAAATGTGTAATTTTGTGTAATTTTCACACTAAAAGTACAATAATTATGTCTCTAATTCTTTTTAATAACATTATTATGCTGTTGCTAATCAATAATGAGAATTTCTTCTCATTAATGCGACTTCTGGTGCTGCATGGCTTTGCTGATGGCTTTGTAGTCTGGTTGATACGTGGTGAGGTTAAGCTTCATGCAGGCGTTGAGACTTCCATCCGTTAAACGTGATCGCAGGTTGGTCTTAATGTTCTTTAGATGTGAGAAAGACTGCTCGCATGCATACGTAGAGCCAAACATTGTCAGTACAGCAATACTCACACGCTGCAGTGTATGGTATGTGACAGGAAGCGCGTTCCAAGTTTTGACAATCAGCTGGTCTGCGTGTTGAAGTTTTTTCATTTCTGCCCACTTGTGTTGGCTCGCCAACTCTGCTTGCTGTCGTGCAAGTCTTTCCAAATTTTCATTCAGTGACTTGAACTTATTCACCCACATGTCTGAGGCCTTCAGGTCAGCAGCTTGGAGCTCAAAATCTCTGACGGAGACACCGGGGATGCAACTCAGGTCAGTGCTGTCCACTGCACACTCGTGTGGATGGGTGATGAACTTAAAAAGACGGGTGTGCTCGCGAAATTCTCCAAAGCGCGCTTTAAATGACTGCAGGAGATTAGACGTGAAGCCTGCTAGCTGCTGAAGATTAAGATGTTGAGCAGGGTCACTTGATGTGCACATATCTTTGAACTCTCCCAGTTTTTCAAAGTGTAGTAAACGACCTGTTTCAATGTCGGTGATGAAGAGTTCTAGCTTGTTTTCAAATGCAAACACTGCTTGTTGCAGGGATAAGATTGTGTTTCCAACGCCTTGCATTTTCACATTGAGCTGATTTAGATGTTCAGTCATGTCTACGAGATAATAGAACTTCAGAAGCCACTCAGTGTCAGATAACTCGGGATGCTCGACATTCTTCATTTCAAGAAAAGTCCGGATTTCGCTCAGACAAGCCGCAAATCGGCTGAGCACCTTCCCCCTTGACAACCAACGCACGTTGCTGTGCAGAAGCAGACCAGGATAATTATTCCCAACCTCATCAAGCAGTGTTTTGAACTGGCGATCATTTAATGCTCGGGCAACAATAAAGTTGACTACCCGAACCACCAGTGATTTATATGGGCCTAATAACAGCAGTGTTAATCATTCTTTACAATTTCCACTAACTTACAATTTACATTATGTGAAAATCCAAACATCTAAAATTCTAAATCTTTACAATATATTTCTCCATTAATCCAAAGTTGCTAGTAATACGATTTAACTAATGAATACGTGGCGGGTTTTGACTCTCCCGTGATAACAATTAATCAACGGTAGTTCAATTACATACACGTGGTGTCCTCACCACTACTACAAATGTAATATCGCTGTGCCACTTAGCTTTGTAGAAAATATATTATCAATCAGCAATAAAATGCACAAGAAAATTCTACATACATTCACAATACAAAATATATAGAATTAATTCAACTCAACACAGAGAAATCAAGATATTACCACTATGTTGTGTTCTGATATTTCTCCATTAATCCAAAGTTGCTAGTTATACAATTTAACAAATGAATACGTGGCGGGTTTTGACTCTCCCGTAATAACAATTAATCAACGGTAGTTCAATTGCATACACATGGTGTCTTCACCACTACTACAAATGTAATATCACTGTTACATGCCAGCATTTATTTAAAGACCCTGCTCCAGAATTAAGATTTAGATTATAATTAAATTTCAGGATTTAGATTAATTAAATCTCCTCGCTTATTCTGAAACAGGCTGGCTGCCCAGATTTATCCTTCAGTCTGACTAAATTTAACCTCGTAGTTAGGACACGAAATTCAGTGACAGATAAACCTGTGTGACTTCACATTCAATAGTTTGAATATAATAATGAAAATACAATCAACATCACGCTCATGCGTGTTACAATTAAAATGCGACATTGCTTACGCAAGAGAATTTAAATCATTCAAAGAAAACATTTAGATTTTAGATTTTAGAAAGTGAATATTGAATTAAAATCACGCACATGCGCGTTACAAGTATAAACGCGATTATACACATTGTTTACAAACTTTACATCAAGGACTCTTTACATAAAAATAATCATATGAACGTGCACCAACGTTCTGTGGTTACAATTCCGTTAATTTAGCATTATAAACCATTGTCTCACAATTCGACAATTACTGTAAAGAATGTAATGTTTCTAGTTTAGCCATACTGTTACCAAGCCACGTGTCTAGAGAAGGTTGCAGTAAAGATATAATTTCTACATTAACAATCTCGCACATTCACACAATGATAACTTAAATAAAATGCAAGTTATAATTTAAGAAATCGATGTGTTTACCTTGTTCAATACACGAAGGTTATCGACACAGCGGGTTAGGCTTATTGGCTGATTGACTCGCGGAATAATTTGTGCCGCCGGACAACGTTCCAAAGCGGTTGTTCCTCGCAGAGTACCGATTAACATTCAAACCTGGTTTATAAAGACTCATGAATTCGGACAGAGAACCGTTATGTACGCACGTAGCGCTTGGGTGGTCCAGCTGTGCGTGCAATGTCCGTAGAAAGGGTCAGCCACGCCACGCGCTGACACGGTCGTAAACCACGGACCCTAAAAGTGCCAACTATCGGAGACTGGCAAGTCCGAGGAAGTAAGTATAATTTGCCCCGACCCTATTACAATCGCTGTGCCACTTAGCTTTGTAGAAAATATATTATCAACCAGCAATAAAATGCACAAGAAAATTCTACATACATTCACAATACAAAATATATAGAATTAATTCAACTCAACACAGAGAAATCAAGATATTACCACTATGTTGTGTTCTGATAGATCCGGTCCTAGTAATGAATGGACGCTCTAATTTTATCCATGTAAATCGAGTGCAATGCAGGTGTGCGTCTAACATGGCCCGTTCATTCAGGGGTCTATAATGAATGAAAGTAGAGGTCAATTCACAACTTAGCGCTACGTCACATTATCTGAAAACAAGTGACCGTACATGGATAGTTAGTATCCGACTTTTGATGCGACCTTCACCTCTGGTTTTAGCCTGTTTCTCTGAAGGAGTAAACAAGGTATTTCATCAGTCTCTAAGCCTAATCACTAACGGATGTCTCTTTATGGAGGCGTAAGACTGGGAAAACTCAGTTGTTTTTTTTTATAATCGAACATTTGTCTGAGAGCCAGTTGAAGCCATCAATAGAGCCACATATGGCTCGCGAGCCATAGGTTCCCGACCCCTGACTTAGAGCAAAGAACTATGGTGTGTGTTTGCTGTCTCTCCGTGTTAGAACTTAGAGCAAAGAACTATGGTGTGTGTTTGCTGTCTCTCCGTGTTAGAATCTCAAGTCTACAGATATCGCATTTCATGTACCGCGCACGCTTCTTGTGACGTATGACTATAATTATTTAAAATATGTACAGTTCATGTTTATTATGAAATATATGAAATAATAATAAAATGTATATTTTATACAACATTAAGCAATTGCTTGCAAAACAAAGTCCAGTTTATACCAATTAAAAGAAGTCCAATAAACCCTCCTTTCAACCACCAACATCAATTGCTTGCATTAGGCATATGTGAGTGTGTGTGTGTGCGCGCGCGCGTATGTGTGTGTGTGTACATAATACCAAATAGATAAAGATTCATCAAAGGGAGTGAGTGTCATTAGAGTGACCTACAGAAAAACCATAGTGATTATTTTCGGGGTGGGGTTGTCTCAAGACACAATTTTCTTCAATAGCATCGTCTCTTCTGTCATTATTACTCAAGCTCTAAATTCATTTAATTTTATGCTTCATTCTGTAAACAGTTATTTCTTAGATATTATCATTTTACGTTCATATTTGGATTTATTTCATTTTCTTATGTGCTTATTTTTTCAGTCTAAAGATTGTATAAAGCTTTAGAACATTTTTATATATGTTGAGCGCAGTGTGTGTGCTGCTTTTATTGTTTTGTGGTGTGTGTACTGTATAAGTTGTGTGCATTGTTTGTCAACAGAAAACACTCCAACGATTAGTAACGTCCCCCCCCGCCCCACTGCATGCACGTCTACTTGCCGAAGTATTTATCTTTCGAGAAAGGCTAATAATGTTTATAAAAGTTATATCCACTTAGTGACCATCTCATGTCGCTACTGGTCTCCAACACTTTTGCTCAATGAATCTTCTAAAAAGAGAACAATTCAGTATGTGATATCTAACATACAAATGTTTAACTAAGCAAGACATTTTCGCGTGACAGCAGTGGACGGAGGCCTTATGTCGTATGGACTCTGACGGAGATGGCCGGACTAACGGAGAAGAGCTTGGAGATCCGAACTGTGTCTGGCGGGAGGGCGAAATTCCTTCCAATACCACGGGGCTCTCCCACCCAGGTGAGACTCCACTTCGTGGTCTTTGATTTCTTTGCCTTGCTGGTTTGTTGGGAAAGGGAGACTACTTTCATGAATTAATTGCCGTGTGTCTGACATTATTGTTTTTCATCATTAAACAAATATATAAATCTTGGCTCGACGTTAATTTTTAGTTCTGTCTGACGTTCTATACTTGGTTTTGTATTCTCTTCCTTGACGTCACATTAATTGCCAGACTATTAACTGTGCTAAGGGAGATAATGCTTGTAGGTGACGTTGTTATGATGCCATGCCAATTTCTGAAGAAATCATGGAGATTAACTTCCCTAAAGATATTGCTGAATCAGAGTCTGACTCAGTTTTATGCTCTGATGGCCACTGTGAGCCGAGAATAATTTATGACATCACTAGCAATAGCAATTTTACAAAATTTGAGAAGACTTTGCTTTCTTTTGGTAAATCTATAAGCCCCTCAACCCCCCCAAAAAAAATAGAAAAAGAGAGAAAGAATAGCAAAGCAGTGCTATAAACCATTTTAAACTCACAATAAATTATATACTTATAAATTAGTGATATATTATTATCCTTATAATTGTTGAAACATCATTATATTCTTCAAGGAGTATGTCATTTACACAGTTATAACACTTTCTCAGTTTTGTTATCTTTTGAAAATCGCATTCTTTATAACTTTGCAAATTACAGTTAAAATTGACCCTTTCCCTTCAAAACGGCAACGTTTAAATCAGCAATCACACCTGAAAATCACATTCTATATCAACATTCATTGGTGAGTATTGCATTCTAAATGAAACTTTTTAACCTTATAAAATCAAATTCAAACTGAACGTTTTATCTTGTCAAATTAATTTTTAAGCCGATACTCTTCTTACCTTCCCAGGATTTAAAATGACCTTCTACGTCTTAATATCACATTCTAAATAAACTTTTGCCTTCTCAAACTCACATTCTCATAATTTCATCTTCTCAGATTCACTTTTTAAATCACCTTTTAACTTCTTAAAAAAGCTGCATTAAAATTTTTAGATCATTTCATAAAACACACTCAATCTGCAATATACGCCATTTTCAGAATTATTGTTCATTTTACAATCTCTGAGTCAATTTCTAATTAGATTTTACCTTGAGAATCACATTCAAACAAACAGCTATTTTTGCAAAATTACGTTCTATTTAAAACTATTGTTGCAAAGTTTCATTCCAAATATAGTTGTGCCTTCGGAAACTCACATTCCAAATAAAAAGTACATTTCACAATATTACATTCCAAATAAAAAGTACATTTCACAATATTACATTCCAAATAAAAAGTACATTTCACAATATTACATTCCAAATAAAAAGTACAGTTCACAATATTACATTCCAAATAAAAAGTACATTTCACAATATTACATTCCAAATAAAAAGTACAGTTCACAATATTACATTCCAAATAAAAAGTACATTTCACAAAATCACATTCCAAATAAAAAGTACATTTCACAATATTACATTCCAAATAAAAAGTACAGTTCACAATATTACATTCCAAATAAAAAGTACATTTCACAAAATCACATTCCAAATAAAAAGTACATTTCACAATATTACATTCCAAATAAAAAGTACATTTCACAAAATCACATTCCAAATAAAAAGTACATTTCACAAAATCACATTCCAAATAAAAAGTACATTTCACAAAATCACATTCCAAATAAAAAGTACATTTCACAAAATCACATTCCAAATAAAAAGTACAGTTCACAATATTACATTCCGAATAGTTTCCTTTATTTTAAAAATAAATAAGTAGCAAACTAAACATGGATATTTAAACATATTTATGTATTTTTTAATTCATAAGACAAGTCAAAATGCAAATGAATTTATAGGTCACTATGAATCTAAACATATTTATTCCTCAGGAATCTGCGAGCCAATCAGCAATCCTCGTTGCAGCCAAAAGCCATTCCACGTCGGACTCTTTCACAATCAAGAGGAATGGATGGCGGACGCCTGCACGTATGGGGAATTCGACTGCCCTGCAATTCAAGAAAATGGTAAGTGACCATTTGCTCTCGTTATCAAGTGACCATTTGCTCTCGTTATCAACTGACCATTTGCTGCCGTTGTCAACTGACCATTTGTTCTCATTATCAACTGACCATTTGTTTTCGTTATCAATTTACTATTTGTTCTCATTATCAAGTGACCATTTGCTTTCGTTATCAAGCGACTATTTGTTCTCATTATCAAGTGACCATTTGCTTTCGTTTTCAATTAACTAACCACTATTTATTCTCGTTATCAATTGACAATTTTGTTCGTATTATCAATTGACCATTTGTTTTCATTATCAACTGACTATTTGTTCTTGCTGTTAACTGACTGTCTGTTCTTGTTATCAATTGACCATTTGTTTTCATTATCAACTGACTATTTGTTCTTGTTGTTAACTGACTGTCTGTTCTTGTTATCAATTGACCATTTGTTCTTCATTATCTGTTTATTCTTGTTATAAACTGAACAGTTGTTGTATTTATCAATGTAATATTTGTTTTTGTTATCAATTCACAATTATGCTCATTATCAATTTACCCTTAGTACTTGTTATTGACTGACAATTTATCCTCGATTTCAACAGACTATTTGTTCTAGTTATCAATTGAGTATTTGTTCTAGTTATCAATTGAGTATTTGTTCTAGTTATCAATTGAATATTTGTTCTTGTTATCAATTCACTATTTGTTCTCTCCCTATAAGTTTCAGCTGTTAATTGGGATAACGATGCTCATGTCAGTGATTCACGGAACGTAACTTATCACACTAGTCACTGAACGTAACCT
The DNA here is from genome assembly GCA_028829895.1 of Sinotaia quadrata. Lineage (NCBI taxonomy): Eukaryota > Metazoa > Mollusca > Gastropoda > Architaenioglossa > Viviparidae > Sinotaia > Sinotaia quadrata. The sequence goes on from CM054183.1 coordinate 7,323,518, forward strand.
TATCACACTAGTCACTGAACGTAACCTTATCACACTAGTCATTGAACGTAACCTTATCACGCTAGTCACTGAACTTCTTTCTTAACCCTTCCAAGTCAATTTAGATTAGAGTATTTAAGAGTCACCGACTCATTTCCATTTAACCCATTTTGTGCCAAAGTTAGAAAATATTTAATTTTCATTCATACTGAATATTACGAATTCACGTATCTGTACTACTATCTGTACTATTATCTGTTCAAAATCAGAATTGTTAAATCAAACATATCACAGGCAATTGAATTTGGTTTATCCACCCACTATTATTTACGCTTGATAAACGCATAATGTTACATTCATGGCTAGAAAAGAAAATACCCAATCACATCAGATTGTGTCTCACGTTAAGTCCACTGACTTATTAAGAGGTATAGTGTTACATTCAAGGAAAAAAGAGAATAGGATATTTACTTACGTCAAATTTTGTTTCAAGTGTACTGACTTATTAAGACATATAATGTTACATTCAAGGCAGACAAAGAGCGAATAACTACTCACATCCGACTTTGTCTCAAGTTAAATGCACGTGACTTATTAAGACGTATGTTACATTCGAGGTAAAAAATTAAAAAATACTCACTTACGTCAGATTTTGTCTCAAGAGTATTAACTTATTAAGACGTATAAAAATGTTACATTCAAGGCTGAAAAATAGATAATACTCACTTACGTCAGATTTTATCTCAAGTTAAGTGTACTGGCTTAAGTACAGCAGGCTGAACCACCAGACAGTGAATGTATTGTAAGTGTACTGACTTAAGAGCAGGCTGAGCCACCAGACAATGAATGTATTGTGTGTACTGACTTAAGAGTACAGAAGGCTGAGCCACCAGACAATGAATGTATTGTACTGCTGCACAAACAAAACTTGCTTCAGAATAACAATTTATTTTGTTGTTGTCTAGACGTACATAGAATGTCCGCAAGAGTGCAGCCTACCCAAGTGCCCACTAAGGTGACGACATACATGTGCCGGATCTTCCAGTTCGAGGATATCCGACAAGACTACCACTTGATCGCCACCACCCCCATCATCAACAACTCCTACATCATGCACCACATAGTCCTCTTTGCTTGTCCAGATGGTACTGAAGTTTTGAATTTATTAACTCCCCTTTTTTCTCCCCCCCCTCCCACCACACCTCCTCCTCTTCTCTCTCCTCACTCTACCCACTTTCTCTCCATTTCTTCCTGTTTCTTTTTCTCCCTCTCCCTCTTCCCCCTTTCTCACCCTCTTCTCCTCACTCCCTCTTTTCCCCCTCTCCCCCTCTTCCCACTTTCTCCCTTCCCTCTCTCCCACTTCTCCCCTCTCTCCCTATTCCCCTCTCACACCCTCCCCGCTCATTCCCTCTCTCTCTCCCTCCCCCCTTTTCTCCCTTTTCTCCCTCTTCCCCTCTCACTCTTACTCCATCTCCTTTCCCCCCTCTCCCCCTCTCTCTCTTCCCCCTTTCCCCCCTCTTCTCCTCTCACTCCTTCTTCCCCTCTCACTTCCTCTCTCCCATCTCTCTTAAATACTTTCAGTTTAGTTTATAAGTACGGCTCATATCATATTCATCATCTGACATTGTTTATAAAGTGGCAAGATTGGGAAGAAAAGTAAAATAATGTTAAAATTAAAGCATTAATAAATAAACGAACAAAAAATACCACTCCAACATTTACCTCATAAAAATACAAATAAAAGAAATAAAACTGCTGAATAAAATAATGCATCAACAAGACTAGCATATATTTATTTAAAAAACATTAATACATCATTAAAATTAATATATTTTGTTTCTAGAAATCGACTGTTTAATTTTAGTCAAATAGTCATTTGGGCTCGTATTCAGTGATATATTATATTAAATAATGGTATCTTTCACCTGTGACAATTATTTTATTTATTAAAATAAATTGTGTAAGTAATATTAACTGGCAAGATTCAGATAAAGATTTTGTCATTTACAGCAATCGGTATCGAGATCACATTTTCAGAAAATAAATGAGTGGGGGCAGTGCCAACATTTCCATTCACTGGTGACAGACAGGATTTATATTAATTGGGGACAGTGCCAACATTTCCATTCACTGGTGACAGACAGGATTTATATTAATTGGGGACAGTGCCAACATTTCCATTCACTGGTGACAGACAGGATTTATATTAATTGGGGACAGTGCCAACATTTCCATTCACTGGTGACAGACAGGATTTATATTAATTGGGGACAGTGCCAACAATTCCATTCACTGGTGAAAGACAGGATTTATATTAATTGGGGACAGTGCCAACAATTCCATTCACTGGTGAAAGACAGGATTTATATTAATTGGGGACAGTGCCAACAATTCCATTCACTGGTGAAAGACAGGATTTATATTAATTGGGGACAGTGCCAACAATTCCATTCACTGGTGAAAGACAGGATTTATATTAATTGGGGACAGTGCCAACAATTCCATTCACTGGTGAAAGACAGGATTTATATTAATTGGGGACAGTGCCAACAATTCCATTCACTGGTGAAAGACAGGATTTATATTAATTGGGGACAGCGCCAACATTTACATTAATTGGGGACAGCGACAACATTTCCATTAATTGTGGGACAGTGACAACATTTCCATTAAGTGGGGACAGTGACAACATTTCCATTTATTGGGAGTGTCAACATTTACATTAATTGGTGACAGTGACATTTCCATTCATTGGGCATATTGTCAACATTTCCATTAATTGGTGATAGTGACAGCATTTCCACTAATTGGGGACAGTGCCAACGTTTTCATTAATTGCAGACAGTGCCAACATTTCCATTAATTGGTGACAGTGCCAACATTTTCATCAATTGGTGACAGTGCCAACATTTCCATTAATTGATGACAGTGTTAATATTTTCATTAAGAGATGACAGTGACATTTCTAATATTTCTAATAAGTGGTGACATTGACAACATTTTCATTAACTGGTGACAGTGACAAGATTTCACTTCACTGGTGACAGTGTTCTTTCAAGTAAATGTTGGCGATACCTTGCACTGTTTCACGATGTAGTGATTACGAAATGGTTGAAGCGATCTGTTTCGCAGTAAATGATGACATTTGATAACTTTCACAAGTTTTTGGCGGAGGTGATATCTTTTACAGTAAATAGTAACGGTGACACTGACAGTGGTAGATTCACCGCACATAGTGACAGAGATGCAATCGTAGATAGTGAAAGTGATACATTTCACAATCACTAGTGACAGTGGTGTATTTCACCATCACTAATTACAGTGAAACATTTCACCATCAATGACTCTCGATTTAAAATAACATTTTATCATTAGAGCGCAGAGTGTAGGCCTATTCGTAATAGCAATATCACTAGACATCCTTCGACAGAGATATGTTTAAATAGTAACTTCATAACGTCTTTAGTTTGTCATCAAACCAGTCAAGTTAACGGTCACTCTGTGAATCTGTTTGTCGGCTGACCACAACTGCTATCACTTCAGATGTGCCGGAGCGGTCGGAGTTCGAATGCGACATGCTTCCAGACTTAAGGTGTACGACATTTCTTTCTGTCTGGACGCTGGGGTTAACTGGAGATTGTTACCACCCGAACACCGGGATGCGATTAGGGTTAAACGGAATCAAGAAACTGGCCATACAGGTAAGAAATACAGACAATGGGGTACGATTAGGGTTAAAGTTTAAACAAATCAATTAGCTGGCCATACAGGTAAGGAATACAGACACTGGGGTACCATTAGGGTTAAACGGAATCAAGAAGCTGGCCATACAGGTAAAGAATACAGACAATGGGGTACCATTAGGGTTAAACGAAATCAATTAGCTGGCCATACATATACGACACGAGAAGAAACACAGAATGAGTAAGGATTGTGTACCTAAGACCTTTTACGTTTGTTTCAATTTACTGAATATTGGTAAATTAAATGCGAATATTGCATATTTATAGCTTGGACAGTTCAGATATTAATATAAATAATAGATAAAATGTACATCTATGATGCTAGTATACAGCCAGACATAGACAGACATAATGATGGATGGGTAGACTGACAGATAGATAATTAGATAGGTAGATAGATATATAGACAGACAGACATATAGATAGATAGATATATAAATAGATAGATAGATAGATAGATAGGAAGACAGATAAAACATACAGGATTAAGTTAATTGAAGTTACAGCTGACAGTTTAGGTAAGGTTCATGATTGGAAAACGTGTGCAGTTGTAACAATTAAAATCGAAATCAAAATAGGCTATTACATAAATTCTTTATTACAAAGTATTAAATAAATCCTTTATTACCATAATATTAAATAAATTCTTGATTACCATAGTATTAAATTAATTATTTATTACCATAATATTAAATAAATTCTCCATTACCATAGTACTGTAAAAGATTTTAATTGCCTTAGCTCCACTGGAATAATCCGAGTGCAGTGGACAGCTACATTGACAGCTCGGGGTTAATTTTGCACTACACCCCCACCCTTCGCCAGTACGACTCATCGGTCCTCTTGTTGGGTAACGAGCACTTCCTTATCCCCCCGAAAGTGAACAGAACCGTTGTGAGGTCCAAGTGCTCGCAGATTTGTACTGCTGAAAAAGTGACAGAAACCATTTACATCACTGCTGGTATCAACCACATGCATTATTTGGGTACGTTAATACCTCGCCATTTTGAACAGTCGGGGCGTGTAAAGAGAGACAGATAGGTTCAGAGAGAGAGAGAGAGAAAGAGAAGAGAGAGGGAGTTAGAGAGAAAGGGAGAAAAAAAGCTAGAGAGAAAGAGAAAGAAGGAGAGAAGGAAAAAAGAAAGAGCCAAGCAAGAGAAAATGTATAACAGAAAAAGAATGAGAGACGGATAGATAATATAGATAAATAAGACAGAGAGAGAGAGAGAGAGAGAGAGAGAGAGAGAGAGAGAGAGAGCTCGTGATAACTGGGTTCCGTATCCGGCTAACAAAGGTACAATGGTCATCTCAGTATTTCAATCATTTAGTTTCTACTAATTAAAATAATTATTAAAATATCAAACTTTGATTTTCTGGTCACCTAGCAGCTAATTTATTTGTTATTCAAGTCAATTCTCCTTTCGTTTGTTTCCCTAAATAAAAACTGAATGCAAAATCCAAACAAAAACACACCAAATAAGTAATTTATTACGTACATTAAAACAAAAACACACTAAATAAGTAATTTATTACGTACATTAAAACAAAAACACACTAAATAAGTAATTTATTACGTACATTAAAACAAAAACACACTAAATAAGTAATTTATTACGTACATTAAAACAAAAATACACTAAATAAGTAATTTATTACGTACATTAAAACAAAAACACACTAAATAAGTAATTTATTACGTACATTAAAACAAAAATACACTAAATAAGTAATTTATTACGTATATTTAAAAAACCCACTGTAATGGACATGATAACCTTATAATAAATGCAAGACTTAATGGGTGCCTTTAGAACATGAGCAGTGACACACCCACATATTTGAACAACGCGCATGCGTGAATGCTGATATAAATTAATATTCAGTGTGGATGAAGGAAAGAAAACGAGAACAGATTAACAAGTTGACACACCTATTAAAATACGTGTCTCAGAATACAAAGAATAAAACATTTATGAACGATGAAAGAAGGGGGAGGAAAACTGTTTTTTTTTCTCTCAAAGAGTCTTGGAGTTGTTTCCATCTTTCATATATTAATGTTGTTTTCAACAAATCTTATATTGTAACGATGTGAATTACAACTGTGTCCTATTGTGTGAATTAGAGTTGTAGTCAACAGGAGCTGTATTCAACAGTTCGTGTTAGCAATTGTATGAGGTTATATTCTAGTTGGAGTTTTATTTCAGCAAGAGTTAAAGTTGCATTCACTGATAGATATATTCAACAAGAGTTAAAGTTGCATTCACTGATAGATATATTCAACAAGAGTTAAAGTTGCATTCACTGATAGATATATTCAACAAGAGTTAAAGTTGCATTCACTGATAGATATATTCAACAAGAGTTAAAGATGCATTCGCTGATAGATATATTCAACAAGAGTTAAAGATGCATTCACTGAGAGATATATTCAACAGAGCTGTAATCGAGCGGGAGTTAGAACTGTATTCGAAGGCACATTATTCAGCGTGGTATGGGAAAAATGTGCTGGAATTGTATTTTTAAGTGTGTGTTATAGTTGTATTCAAGTGTGAACTAGAGTTGTGTTCCAGTGTGAACTAGAGTTGTATTCCAGTGTGAACTAGAGATGTATTCCAGTGTGAACTAGAGTTGTATTCAAGTGTGAACTAGAGGTGTATTCCAGTGTGATCTAGAGTTATATTCCATTGTGATCTAGAGGTGTATTCCAGTGTGAACTAGAGTTGTACTCTAGTGTGAACTAGTGTGGTATTCCATTGTGAACTAGAGTTGTATTCAAGGGATGCTACATTTCACTTTGTGTATTAGAATATATTCGAGTATTTACCAGTTGTATTCAATAAATGTTGTACGAAGCAATGTGTTGAAATTGCATTAAAGTGTGTAAGAGTTGAATTGATGTGTAAAAATTGTATTCAATAAGTGTTGTGTTATCAACAAGTATGTGTGTTAGTGTTCTGTTCAATAATATGTGTTAGAGTTGTATTCGACTATATACATTAAAGTGGTTTTTTTTGTAGTGTTGTATTTAATAAAGTGTGCTAGTGTTGTAATCAGCAATCTGTGTTAGTCCTATATTTATGAGTGTGCTTTGGAGTTGTTCGACAATTTATTTTAGTGTTGTACTTCATTGTGTATTATTTAGCATTAGTGAAGCAGTAATTTAAAAAAATAAATTTATCTTTGGACAGGACGAAAGCAGCGAGTGGAGCAGTTTAGAAACGGGACCCATGTGCGGACCATAACCGACGACCAGATTTACAGTTACGACAGTCCAAAGTTTTATTCGTGAGTTTCCTCCCTTGTAGCACAATTTTAATCGTAATAGAACGTCAACACTAAACCAGTTGGTACTTGATAAATGTCGTCTGATGTTCATGTGTAGATTACAGTGTCGTCTGGCGTTCATGTGCAGATTACAGTGTCGTCCGGCGTTCATGTGTTGATTACAGTGTCGTCTGGGGTCCATGTGTAGATTATAGTATCAAGACTGTCTATCAATGTTGTTTAGATGGCGTCCTTCATATTAGTTTGCGAAAAGAATAATTTGCATAAAAATTAAATTCTAGAAGAATAAATCATCTATCTATCTATCTATCTATCTATCTATCTATCTATCTATCTATCTATCTATCTATCTATCTATCCATCCATCTGTCAGTCTGTCTGTCTACCTGCCAACTTTCGTACAGTCAAATCAAGTTTGTACGTTGATTCATTCACAGATTCAGTGAACCCATCTCCGTGTTGCCAGGCGATGAATTGATAACGACGTGTGAATACGCCTCCAACTATAAAACGACAACGACATACTACGGCGAATCGACAGCAGAGGAAATGTGCTATTCGTTTCTCTACTTCTACCCGGCTCAGGCTATCAGCGGTCCACCCGTATGCACTACTTATGAAACCGTTAGCTCGTGAGTTTTTTTTAAAAAAAATTTCGTTAATATTAAAATGTGCTATTCGTTTCTCTACTTCTACCCGGCTCAGGCTATCAGCGGTCCACCCGTATGCACTACTTATGAAACCGTTAGCTCGTGAGTTTTTTTAAAAAAAAATTTCGTTAATATTAAAATGTGCTATTCGTTTCTCTACTTCTACCCGGCTCAGGCTATCAGCGGTCCACCCGTATGCACTACTTATGAAACCGTTAGCTCGTGAGTTTTTTTTAAAAAAAATTTCGTTAATATTAAAATGTGCTATTCGTTTCTCTACTTCTACCCGGCTCAGGCTATCAACGGTACACCCGTGTGTACTACTTATGAAACCGTTAGCTCGTGATTTTAAAAAATCACTAGACAGGAAATTATTAGAACGTAAATCATAGTAGAGCGTAAAACATTAGAACGTAAATTACTAGAACTTAAATCATAGTAGAACATAAATCATTACATCATAGTAGAATGTAAATCATTAGAACATAAAACATTGTAGAACATTATACGAATAACTATGACCTATATAATTCCAAAAATGTTAACTTTTCCCATTATTCTGAATACTATCCACTAATATACATACATACATATATATAATTATACAGCAGTAGAGTTAGAAGTTCAAAATTTCTGTTTTACAAACGGTGTCACCCATTCTTTCACCTCTCTCTCATACATATTCACACACGCATAATATTCATAAACCGACATAACTCTCGGACCCAACAAAAGGCAGAAATATATAATTGCTACGTTACCAAAAAATGACAAAAATCATAAAATTCACAACCAATACATTTTCTTCAGCCACAACAAATATACAATTGCTACATTACATAAAAATGAAAAAAAAATCATTTTAAAATCTTCACATGGCTGAAATGAAAAGGATTATTATACAAGTTAAGTACACAATTTTGTCAGGGGAAATATTCCTGAAATGAAGATACAATTATTTGACTTAACAACATTACAATAAGATCTTTATGGCGTATTAGTTTTACAGTTTTAAAGTTTACAAAATAATAACTATCCCAAACAGAACCTCAAACTGTGCGCTGACCGAATCAAACCACAAATTCGGGCATGTAATTTTCTGCCAGAAAATTGTGTATGTGTGTAAATTGTGTATGTAACTTGTATAATAAACATTTTTCATTTCATTTCATTTCATTTTTTTCCGCTCAAGATGCTACGCACATACGCATGTATTTCCCTTTCAGTCACGTGATTTGCATCATACGATTTTAACGGTTAATAATGTTCATGCCAGAATAATGTAATTAGTCAACTTTATTTATCTGTGAGGTGTGACCCTGACACATACAATGTTAATGACTAAGAATGTTCTTGACAGAATAATGTAACTAGTCAACCTTATTTACCTGTTAGGTGTGACCCGGACACGTACAATGGATGTTATGGACCGGAAGAGGCAAAATATTATACGTCTTTTGCGCAGCTGGAGGTGTATCACAACATCACTTCCGCCTGTAGACCTTTTGGCCCATGTACGTCTGAATGTTTGACCGCTATCATGACAGCACGTGAGTCTGAACCTTGCCTCACTTCCGGTGTCGCATGGGAGCGCATCCAGGAATGGGGTCTAGCCCCTACTCAAGAAGGGCGAGAGTTTCTGGCGGCAATGGAATCGTGCGAGATTGAGATCTACCAAATGTTTAGTTCAAACATTTTAAATACTCTACACTAAAATACACGATAGGGATACGACAATACAGATGTTTTTAATACTTCATTAAAAGGAATATTTCTTACTTTAGTATTTTCAGGAGAACACTTATTGCTTATTCGTTCTCATGTTCAAGGTCTTATGTTTTTTTAAATGTTTGTATGTAAGGTGTATTAAATCTATTAAAATATAAAGCAATAAATTTGTTTTGGAGAAAAGAGAGAGACGTCTGTTTATTATTATATTTCATCTCATTGATTTGTTCACTAGTCTGTCACCTTTTAATTATACACTCCACATCTGCCATCTTTAATTACACACTCCACATCTGCCATCTTTAATTACACACTCCACACCTGCCATCTTTAATTACACACTCCACATCTGCCATCTTTAATTACACACTCCACATCTGCCATCTTTAATTACACAGTCCACATCTGCCATCTTTAATTACACACTCCACACCTGCCATCTTTAATTACACACTCCACATCTGCCATCTTTAATTACACACTCCACATCTGCCATCTTTAATTACACAGTCCACATCTGCCATCTTTAATTACACACTCCACACCTGCCATCTTTAATTACACACTCCACATCTGCCATCTTTAATTACACACTCCACATTTGCCATCTTTAATTACACACTCTACATCTGCCATCTTTAATTACACTCCATACCTGCCATCTTTAATTACACACTCCATATCTGCCATCTTTAATTACACACTCCAACATCTGCCATCTTTAATTACACACTCCACATCTGCCACCTTTAATTACACACTCCACATTATCAACAATTATGTTTCTTCACATTATTATATTATTAAAATATACATCGTGAATGCCAGTTTGAAATCATTGAGTTTACCTACAACACCTCGTTCTTTTAAATAAACTCACAGATTTCACAGATTTCACATGGATTCACGATCTCATTTTCTTGTTAATTTTACATTGTTATACTCAAGCTGAGTGGAAACATTGTACAAGCTGTGTAAACTTACTTGGTAAGTGTGGTGTCTAGTTAATAATTGGAGTTTGAGACTTAATAGTTAGGTAAGTGTGGTGTCTAATTAATAATTGGAGTTTGAGACTTAATGGTTAGGTAAGTGTGGTGTCTAGTTAATAATTTAAGTTTGAGACTTAATAGTTAGGTAAGTGTGGTGTCTAGTTAATAATTGGAGTTCGGCCATTAAAATGTCTGGTGATGTCAGTCGGCAATGGTATATAATACAACACTGATGACGTCAGACAGCAATGATATATAATACAAAACTGAAGTCGGAAGCATCCTAACATAAAACACATTCTTAACTTACAAAGTCGGCGAAAACATAGCGCTGTGACTGTTTACAGTTGTAAATAGGCGGATGTGGTCATAAGAATATTCTTTTAAATATTTTAAAAATATTACAATTGTCTAAATAAAAAAATACACTGATCGCGTGGCTGGACTGAATTGTCGCAGAAGCGAGTCGTCTATTGCTGCTCGTCAAGTTTCCTTGTACCAATCGTTCTTACTAATGCAAAGAATTTGCATGCCAACAGATGTTGCTCCACTGCTCCACACGTACGAGCTAATTTTATTTTCCTTTGACTGGAGTGACTTTTTCGCAGCAGTCGCGCTCACAAAATAAAAAGAAATATTTGGATCAAAGAAGTTACTTCAAAAACAGCGCAATGACTGAAATAAAATTTATTTAATTTTTTAATTTCATTTCTATTGTAAAGAATTCCGAGAGATACAAGGCGCCATATGATTGTAAGCATGCAAGAGACTCACGGTCATTCTCGAGACGAAATCGTGCATTATATTATATGCTTCATAGGCGATTTTTTTTTGTTTCCAGTCGAGTGCTCCAAGCGTGCAGCTGATCACTAATCACTTACTTGTGTAGTCATAGTGACGTGCCTTTCTGCTTTATCTTGAGAGTTAACGCCCTTTTCTCGTGACTGTATAGTGTATACCATAAGCGTGTCTACCTTCTTGCTTATGTGTGCCATACTGTTCCTGGCACTTTATTATTTCAGGTGTCACACATTTGTCTATTTCATGTAATCACAATGTTGAAACTGTCACTGTTCAAAGATAAGCAGACCCTTACGTTCTAGGTAAATAGCTATAAATAGTTCTTCAAGATCCTTACTGTTCTTGGTAAATAGCTATTCGAGATCCATAATGTTATAGGTAAATAGCTATTGGAGATCAATACTGTTCTAGTAAATAGCTATTGGAGATCAATACTGTTCTAGTAAATAGCTATTGGAGATCAATACTGTTCTTGGTAAATAGCTATTCGAGATCCATAATGTTATAGGTAAATAGCTATTGGAGATCAATACTGTTCTAGTAAATAGCTATTGGAGATCAATACTGTTCTTGGTAAATAGCTATTGGAGATCAATACTGTTCTTGGTAAATAGCTATTGGAGATCAATACTGTTCTTGGTAAATAACTATTGGAGATCAATACTGTTCTAGTAAATAGCTATTGGAGATCCATAATGTTCTAGGTAAATAGTTTTTTTATCCATAATGTTCTAGGTAAATAGCTATTGGAGATCAATACTGTTCTTGGTAAATAGCTATTGGAGATCAATACTGTTCTAGTAAATAGCTATTGGAGATCAATACTGTTCTAGTAAATAGCTTTTCGAGATCCATAATGTTCTAGGTACATAGTTTTTTATCCATAATGTTCTTGGTAAATAGCTATTGGAGATCAATACTGTTCTAGTAAATAGCTTTTCGAGATCCATAATGTTCTAGGTAAATAGCTATTCGAGATCCATAATGTTCCAGATGAATAACGAATCCACAATCCAGTTGTTTTAGGTGCACGTCTGCGTGCATCATTATTGAAGTGTTCATCGAAAATCAGTGTTGCGGATTTTGACTGTTTCAGATGTCTAAAACTCTGAACGCTTAAAATGACAACATCATACAAAACAAAAAACAATCATTCACAGTAAAGGGGTTTGGTGACGTTGTTCGGCTTCCTTTGATGTCATTCACAGTAAAGGGGTTTGGTGACGTTGTTCGGCTTCCTTTGATGTCATTCACAGTAAAGGGGTTTGGTGACGTTGTTCGGCTTCCTTTGATGTCATTCACAGTAAAGGGGTTTGCTGACGTTGTTCGGCTTCCTTTGATGTCATTCACAGTAAAGGGGTTTGCTGACGTTGTTCGGCTTCCTTTGATGTCATTCACAGTAAAGGGGTTTGCTGACGTTGTTCGGCTTCCTTTGATGACATTCAACGTAGCAGCGACCTTTCCAGTACCCGTCTTTTTCTAAGACCAGCGAAGCGAATAACAATTCTGGCAGCGAGTCGCCATCACGGTTTCGTATCAAGAAGCTGAATGCCTCTTTCTCGGTCCAGAACAGTGCATTGTGATTGGCTGGAAAGAGGAATGTTACATTTAATATGAAAAACATGTTTTAATTTATTTTTTTGGTACTTGTATTTACACGTTAAGGTAGTATGCCATGTAGTACCCTAGTGGCTAATGGCATCCATTAATAAACTTATGTGCATACTTGAAAATAACAAAATAAAAATAACTGTTGCACAAGTAATAATTAGTATAGCAGACAAGCCCCTGGCATGGCCCTCTTGAAGGATACACTATTGGGGGTGGGGGTGGTTTGATGCTTATGGGTAACTGAAAGTTTAAATATAAATTTTAACTGGTATGGATGGACGGATGGATGAGTTAATATATGGACGAATGTATATATGTATGTAAAGACAGAGAAATAGAGGGATGGAGGGATGGGTGGATGGACGGATGGAGGGACGGACGGACAGACAAACAGGCAGACAGACAGACAGATAGATAGATAGATAGATATGTGGACTCATCTTTAGTAACGCTTCAATTCCCTAGACAGTGATAATTATTCAGTGCCACAATACCAGATCACGTGCTCAATTTCCTTGCCACAGATTGTCTAAGCTTTTAAAGTAAGGTTAAAAATAATTTATATGAATAAAACGCAAAGTCACTTCACCTGATGATATTACAAGTACAGTCGCCAGAAGTAGTGATTTCATCATTCTAATTAAGAACACTGTCACTTTCTGCCAGTGAGAGAAGGTCTCAATGGTCTGGATTTCGTACGGGTCTTAGAAAATCTTGACTGAAGGCAGGTCAGTCAAGAAATTGCCTGGACCATTATACTCGACTTCTGTGTACAATAGACTGTGATGACAATAATAATTTATTGATTTTGAAGATATACTTTTATAAATGCAAATCTGAGAAATGAACTGTTTAAAAATATATTTGTTAAATTACGCGTTTACAAACACAATCCTCGAAAAAAAAAGAATTACTGAAAAATGAATTAAATATACACACACACACACACAAACACACAAACACACACACGCACACACACAGAGAAAAACAAAGAAAACAGAAAATTGTAAAATAGCATATCCACTAACTAAATAAGCAGAAAAAATCCACTAACCAATAAAACTAAGCAATTAACCAATCTAAAATAAATAATAATAATAAGAATGATGATGATGATGATGATGATGATGATGGTGATGATGATGATGATACCATATATTTATTACCACTCTGAAAAATATTTTAACTGACTCTCTGAAAAATACTTTAACTGACTTTTTATAAGAAGAAAATATATAGCATTTAGTTGTTGTTTTTTGTTTTGTTTCTTTTTCTTTTCTTTTCTTTCTTTTTTTTTTGGTAGGGGGCATGATTAGATATTTGCACTTTCGAGGTGTGCCTTTAATACATAAACGACCCAATTGTTGGTTTCTACATTGAGGTGTGCCTTTAATACATAAACGACCTAATTGTTGGTTTCTACAATGAGGTCTAATTATGTGGCGTTTACACGTGGCATTTAGCCTAAACCGATTATACAATTAACCCGAATACACTAACTAATGACAAGTATCGTTGCCATTTTTGATAAACTGTTGATCATAATTAGGTTTTAGTTTAGTGATAACCATTGTCAAAAGCCAAATGACGTCACAAGCATTGACTGAGGCTCTCCAGATGGATTGCTTTTTGGGCAGTTTCTCTCCAACAAGGTGATATAGACTTCTTCTGTAGATATTACAATTTTATCGCGCGTGCGTGCGTGTGTGTGTGTGTGTGTGCGCGCGCGTATGTGTGTGTATGTGTGCGGGTGTGTGCGGGTGCGCGCGTGTGAGTGTCATGGCATGTATTTTACCCAGACTAATAGGTTACAAAGATTAAATTCATTTTCAGATAGTTTATAAAGTTAAATTATAATATAGTTTAAGTAACATTATTTTTTAAAAAGCCAAATAAAAATTAAGTAAGAAAACATATTTTGCGTTAGCACGCAATGTGCATTTCACACTGTCAGTCAAATGAAACTATACCTTCTGTGTTTGGAGGGCAGACACTTAACGGAGACAACCTAGCAGCCAGAGCGTAACGTGACGAATTCACACGAGCGGAAAAGTCTTTTATATAAGTTCTTCAATGGTCTAACGGTCTAACTGTAGGCTAGACTGCATACTAATTACCGCCCCTACTTCACTGCCACGTACTCTCACGAGCACAAGCACGCACGCGGACACGCTGCGATACACATATAATTACGCGCGCGTTTGCATACGTAAATAAGCAACCAACGCTAAATTTGTATTTGTCGTCAGGAAGATAAAACCCCGCAAGTATACATCTAAACTTTTTTTAAATAGGCAACGAAATATGTAACTAATTAAATACAGTTATAACAAAAAGAAAGAAGGATTTTGTTGATACTGAAATTTATCAACACAAAAAAGCATATTAACTTATTACTGTTTGGTTCATATCGAATTTAAAACATATTAAATGACATGTAACTTGTTCATATGGAATTCAAAACATAGTACTGATTTGTATTTGGTTCATGTCGAATTTAAAACATAGTGCTGATTTGTGTCTGGTTCATGTCGAATTTGAGAAAAATGGTTGATTTCGTTGCGGAAAGATAAAAATGATGATACTATCATTTTGTTCTTCTATGCGAAAGTTTCACATTACATACTTAGTCTATACTGCATGTAACGTTTAACTTGTGTACAGCGATATGAATGTCTTGCATAGTCTATACTGCATGTAACGTTTGTGTACAGCGATATGAATGTCTTCTAAAGCTCGGCAACTAACCCTTATAAAAGCGACAACGATATTAATAAACAAAAAATTAAAATAAATAAATAAAATTAATTTAAATAAATAATAACGATAATACTAGCGCTGCTTCTTTTAGCAAAACTATTATTACTACCTAGACAAGCAAACAGGTATACTTGTACTTAATAAAATCACTACGCTTACTGAAATTAGCAAAACTACAGTCACTATTACTACTACCTAGACAAGCAAACAGGTATACTTGTACCTTCTTAAAATCACTACGCTTACAAATATTACGAACAAGTTAACATCTATTTCTATACTGAAGAAAACGGGCATGTTCAGTAACATTAAGAACAGCGCATGTTAACATGAATTTCTGTGATGAAAATAAACAAAAAAACGAGTGCGTTCAGTAACATTAATTAAGTACAGAACATGTTAACATAAAAACAAATTGATGACCAACAACACCAGTAGCATTGGCAATGACATCATGTTTGGTGATCAAAAATTGAAAATATTAAATAAATTCAAGTACTATGGAGCCAGCGTGACAGACGAGGGATCAGAACTGAAATATTGTCCAGGATTGCGATGAAAATAACAGCAATGGCAAGGCTGAAGAGAGTTTGGAAAGACAGAAACATCTCAGTAGCTCAAAGATCACACTGATGCGCTCCTTGGTTGTATCTGTGTTTTTATATGACTGTCAGTCATGGATCCTCTCAGCAGATCTCGAAAGGAGGATACAAGCTACTGAAATGAGATGCTTTCGAAGGTTGCTTGGCATTTCGTATAGAGATCATGTCACGAATGACGAAGTGAGAAACAGAATTAGACAAGCCATTGGGCCCTAGGAAAAACTATTGGCCATTGTGCAAAACGCAAAATGAAATGGTATGGGCATGTCTCACGATCAGCAGGGTTTGCCAAAACAATCATGCAAGGTACTGTGCAAGGAGGGCGAAAGACAGGAAGACAGAGGAAAAGATGGGAGGATAACATCTCAGAGTGGACAGGACTGAAACTGAGCAATACGGTAAGATTAGCAGAGAACAGAATGGAATGGAGGAAACTGGTTGTCAGGTCATCAGTGGTGCCCCAACGGTCGGCAAGACTAAGGGATAGACAGACAGACAGACAGACCGACCGACAGACAGATAGATAGATAGATAGATAGATGTTAACATGATGTTTCTGTACTGGATAAAACAGGCGCGTTCAGTAACATTAAGGACAGGACAAGCTAACATGTATTTCTGTGCTGGATAAAAGGGGCGCATTCAGTAACATTAAGGACAGGACAAATTAACATGTATTTCTGTAATAAAACTGACGCGTTTAGTGGCAGTTTTCGGAAAACAAGAGTCTGTCTATCTATCTATCTATCTATCTATCTATCTATCTATCTATCTATCTATCTATCTATCTATCTATCTATCTATCTATCTATCTATCTATCTATCTATCTATCTATCTATCTATCTATCTATCTATCTATCTATCAGTTCGTACTCAATGTCGATAGCAACAATCCTATTCGTGAAACCTGTTGCTTTGTTGACGAGGTAATTTTAAGAAATTTTGATAAACAGATTTAAAGGTCAGTTACGTACTTACGTCATACACTTCTGGTCAGTCTGAATAAGACATACAGTTCATGAGGTCATTTGCAAACAACACTGAGGAATGAAAATAAAGGCATTTAGGTACTTACACGTCATAAATGGAGGTCAAATATGGCTTTGACGTAGTTCATTTTTCAAAAGTGGCTTTGACAGATGATGCAGCCATTGTCATTAAACTTCATAAACCAAAAAACTAACTATGCTGACTACGTCAGCAATCTCTTAACTGGGAATCATGATCGTCAAGACCAGTGCACGAAATATTTTACGCAGTCTTGAAAAACTGAACAAACAAACAATAAATACTTTCTACAATCGCACAGCATTTTCCAGGTAGACAAACTCTTATCTTACTCATGTCAGTTGCGCGGTTAGAGAGTGATTTTTCTATTTCGATTTAATAAGACTGCACAGAATATTTAATTTTCTTGATAAAGTGAACAAAATCAAGGTTTCGGGTAGGTACGACACACACAGTTCACGGGTAGGTACGACACACACAGTTCACGGTTAGATACACGTAGAGCTGACGATTTAGATCCGACGTGGAAATCTGTTTTAAGGAATCTCGATAAATCGAAATGAAAGTGTTCACTGAGTCTTCCTCCTAATATATCTGACCATGGGTGGCTTGACTTGCATCAATTGCTGTCTTATACCCCACACATCTGATCATGGATCGCTGTCTTCTACTTCTGGCTACAGGGGTTTTGACTTGCATAAATCACCAAGTCTTTACTTCTGGCTACTGGTGGTTTGACTGGCATAAATCATCAAGTCTTTACTTCTGGCTACTGGTGGTTTGACTTGCATACATCATTCGACGTACATTCACAGAATCTTGATAAATTAAATATTGACAGCAACGTTCACGTCTCCTGGTGGTCAGGTGGGCTCGCCACAAAACTCACAACGTTAGGTTCAGGAAGTGTTCATCATGGAACAGAAAGCAATCAGTACATCTCGAACAACACCGCTGGTGGTCAAGTGGGCATGAGCAGAATGCAATCTGTACACCTCGAACAACACCGCTGGTGGTCAAGTGGGCATGAGCAGAATGCAATCTGTATGTCTTGCAACTCACAGGTGACCACGATCACGTACGGCGAATAAAACATAATGTTTGCTTTCAGGAAAGCTTCACAAACAGAACTGATGGCATTACGTACATGGCATGACACTTGACAGTTATTTTTTTTTGTTTTATTTGAGTAAAATCTTCACAAACAGAACTGATGGCATTACATACGTTTGACACTTGACAGTTATTGTTTTGTTTAATTTGTGTTTATGTCCGCTTTCAATCTTTTACTGATTTCGCAGACTAAGGAAAGTGAGAAATTTATATTACGGAGGGAAGAGACATACCACCATGGGTTAGGATATATAAAGTTCTATAAATAGTTTGGAGGATATTCAGGGTGCAATTTTCAACGGGTAGCGATCATCGGCTTACTCTGTCCAAACAATGAACTGCCAAGGGTCTTTACGTTCACACAGATCCAGATTTATCGCCCCATCCGATGAACTATTACTCTAAACTTGAACTAGGGAACAGTTCAGGATCACCAGCAACTTGTGCTTTTGCCACCTCGATATGAGGTTAAACCCCGGCCACCTGAGAGAGGAGACATAGAGTACGATACACGTGTGTCTCTTATTTGACAGCTATGGTCAAGAGGGTTTGCTACAAAGATCAAGAGACCATTTTCAATGACTCGTGATTGACAGCTATGGTCAAGAGAGTTTGCCACAAAGATCAAGAGACCATTTTCAATGACTCGTGATTGACAGCTATGGTCAAGAGAGTTTGCCACAAAGATAAAGAGACCATTTTCAATGACTCGTGATTGACAGCTATGGTCAAGAGAGTTTGCCACAAAGATAATGAGACCATTTTCAATGACTCGTGATTGACAGCTATGGTCAAGAGAGTTTGCCACAAAGATAAAGAGACCATTTTCAATGACTCGTGATTGACAGCTATGGTCAAGAGGGTTTGCTACAAAGATCAAGAGGCCATTTTCAATGATTCTTGATAAACTGGACTAGATTGGTCAAAACTGGACTAAACTGGTCAAAAACGAACGTTATGTCTAACTCACTGTACATGCTGTAAAATTCAAGAAATGTGTGACCTTGAACAGCTCACAGGTCACTTTATCTCATTTTAAAAATAAAATAATTAAATATCCGCAAATTAGTATCTCTGTACATTATTACCAGCAAGGTTTGAGCAACAGGTGTTTTGTGAAAAGAGCTTATAGACTTTGGAGTAAAATGAGATAACGAACTGGGCCACTGACGTCGAAAGCGCCACCTGTTATCTTTTTGCCCGCGAAAGCGGAAATCGGTAAACGTACGCCAAGACTCCTTACAATGCGTTCATCGATCGATCCTTTGTTTGAAAACTAAAGTGTCTGTATAAATAGTGCAAGGCGTTGAAAGGGTGATCCTTTGTTTGAAAACCACAGTGTCTGTAAAAATAGTGTAAGGCGTTGCAAGGGCGAGACGAAAGAAGAGAAGGTTATGAAGACCAGGTGTGGTGAACAAAGACAATTAGAAAAAAAGAGTATCAGTCTTTATTTGGAATGACAGACCACACAAAAAAAAATGATTGTCATGAATATAATTTCTTTGAGATAATAGAGGAAAATCAGAGTGACGAATTTTATCTATCTATCTATCTATCTATCTATCTATCTATCTATCTATCTATCTATCTATCTATCTATCTATCTATCTATCTATCTATCTATCTATCTATCTATCTATCTATCTATCTATCTATCTATCTATCTATCTATCTATCTATCTATCTATCTATCTATCTATCTATCTATCTATCTATCTATCTATCTATCTATCTATCTATCCCTCCCTCCATCTACAAATACATTAATATTTAAGCAACTGTTTCGTTAGAATACAATGCCCCAGTCCAAGAACGTCCTGTTCTATTGAGAATACCGTCAAGGAGAAAGGTGGAGTGACTGCGTCACTAAAAAGAGAAAACTATTATTTCTTTTTCTGCTTTAATTTACATCAGGTATGTTAGTTTTTGTTTTAGTTTACGTCAGGTATGTTAGTTTTTGTTTCAGTTTACCTCACGATATGTTATTTATTTTGTTTTAGTTTACGTCGCGTATGTTATTTATTAATGTTTACGTCGCGTATATGTTTTGCTTTAAGTATATATATAACCCTACCCACAGACCAAAGCAGACCAAACATTGCTTACAAACCAGCCTTATGTCAACCCACAGCATTAGGCAGACAAATATGTGGTCTCCCTAAGTTTTGTATTATTTATTTGTATAAATAAAACCTCATTTTGCTATTTTTCTCTCTTACTATTATCTTTATTGTAAATACATTAGACATATTTCAATATATTTCATATTTCAATAGTTTCTTTTGTGCATTCAAGTGTAGTTTTGAAGTTTGTATATATATATATATACACTGAGGTCCACCTAATGCTGGTTTTTAAAGCATTGTCTACCTAAAGCTGGAAGTAAGTTTATATACATACATACATACGGTTGCACATGAGGTCTCCATGGAACAGTCTCTGGCCCATGGGTAGTTCCATTCTAGTTTGCTTTGCAACTCAGTGCTCATCAAAACCACATCCACAATAAAGTGACGTCCAAGATAAAGTGGTGTCCAAGTTAAAATGACATACAGAATAAAGTGATCTCCAAGATAAAGTGACATCCACAATAAAGTGATATCCAAGATAAAGTGCAGATCTGCCAGTAAAATATACATGAGCTAAGAAATCATCCTTATGTGTTCTCTCACAAAACACTTTTACTAACATGGTCATCATACATTTAAATATCATAAGTGAAATATAAATTATAGTTAATGTCAAGACATAATATTAGTTAGGTAAGTAAAACCACATACCTTCAGCAGTAATATATACGGAGGATGATTTTCTTCTGTGGATAACCTGCGGTCAGTAGTATGAATATACTGTTAACACCAGGAAACAAAATACATGTTGCCTCGGCAGTCAGCTGCATTTGACTAAAGATTTACAGGTAAATTTCAGGTACATGTGTTCACGTGGCTGAGCTGCACTTTGATTGGTTAGTTTAGTGAGCTGTCTGGAACATTCATGTATGTTTGCAACCTGGTGATAGGGGTAATCCTTTCTAGAAGGTACGTGTACGTGTAGTCTATTTTTAGAGGAGGGGTGGATGTGGCTACATAATCCATTATGTGACAACTATAAGGACTCCTCTCTATCAGTTCTACTGGATGAAAAACATCTCCAAAGAAAACTACAGCAACCACTTGAACAAGTAGAGACCTGGACTAACTCTTTGGGAACTAGACTTGGCCCCTGACAAAACATAAAAGCAATAGAATTCTCAACTACAAAGGTGTGTGTGTGTGTGTGTGTGGGGGGAATCAAGCCCACCCAAAATATCAAAGGGACACAATAACATACACAGAATCCTCAGACTTCTAGGCATCACTTTTGACAGCAGCATCACTTTCACTGAACACATAATAAACACAGCACAAAAAGACAACAAAATCCTAAACCTACTTAAACTGACAAGAGGAAAAGACTGGGGAGCAGACATACATGCTACAATTAACATCCAATGCACTCATACACTTCATAATACATACTCAGTCACCAACAAGCAAAACTAAAAGAACTACAAACCATAATAACCAGCATCTATGATCTACATGCATTAAACTTATTAAACAAACGGGACAATTCAAAACCATTGGCAGAAGAAACAATAAAACCCTAAGAACTTGGGCAGAGTCCAATTCGGAGGCAACCACCCAATGTCTGCTCTTAACAATAAATGGTACCAAAAAAAGGGTACAGGCTGAAAAAACATCCAAAAGGAATAAAATCACCATTTGGACAGATCAAATACTCCCCACTTGCCAACTCACCAAAAATCTTCTGAACTAACTTAAATTCAATAGCATACCCACAGAAACCTCTCAACACTCATCCCTCCCGGCAAGTAAACATCCCCCAATTGACACCTCACTCTTAGGCATCAGCAAACATGCTCACCCACTTACAACCCCCCACCCACAAATAGCATTAGAACAACAACAAAAAAATACTACCCAGATCACACCAAAATGAATGTTTTTCAAGCATTTTCTCCGTGGACATAGTTCAACAAGTACGATGTTTTACTGGCTCAACCCAAAATTCATGAAAACCCACGTGTTGTTCTACTCAGGTAAGCGAATTTTACCAATTTATTTATTTACTTACTATGATATCAATAGACTGGAAACCTTAGTAGTGATCATTATTTTTCTGATGGTCCATCCTTGTTTCTTTAAGTTGGGTCCGACCGTACATAAAGTCTGCTTTTCAGACTTGAGCGTGCCTATAGTTCGCGAACGAAACCATAAAATTATTCAGATTAAATATTTTAAAATATACTAATTTTAAATTCTTTAGAATGTTTGGCATTTATAACATTTCTCAAAATCTATTCATAATTACAGCCACTTTTCATTTTTTAGTAAGGTCACACGTACAATATTTTTTTTTAGCAGCAAAATAACCCGACAGGCTCACTCATCGCGTTACTATATGACTTGCCAGACAAGAGGCCATACCATGCTAAGAGAAATAAATCTGTCACTGACTAAAGAGACATGATCAGGGCAGTAATGTTTGATGGATTCCCAGAAGAAGCATGCATTGCATTTATTACTTGGCAAAAATGTTTTCGAAGACAATGCTGAGTTCTTTTCATTCTTCGAGGTTAATTCAAGGTCATTAGAATTGAAACAATTCTCCCAAATCCATAGTGGGAAAGCCTGCGACAGATATGAATTTCTTTTTCCATATTTGCCAATAAGTTTTAAATCATTATATATGGGGATATGTGTGGCTTTTAGACTGCGTGACACAATCAGCAAGCTTGACTACAAACAGAAATGAAAAATGTGTATGCTGTTAATGACGCATTCAGCAAGCTTGACTTCAAACAGAAATGAAAAATGTGTATGCTGTTAATGACGCATTCAGCAAGCTTGACTTCAAACAGAAATGAAAGATGTGTATGCTGTTAATGACGCATTCAGCAAGCTTGACTTCAAACAGAAATGAAAAATGTGTATGCTGTTAATGACGCATTCAGCAAGCTTGACTTCAAACAGAAATGAAAAATGTGTATGCTGTTAATGACGCAATCAGGTGATGAGTTGGAGGAGGGCAAGCCTCTCTCTTATCATCACGAAAAGTCCCATCGCGCCTAACACACCGTCGGACTGTCAGACCTACAGGGTGAGACGTGTGCCAGTGCTAAACTATCTTCCTTGCAGTGCCGACTTGTTAATGTCCACACGTACAGCCACCAATCCTGGTCTCAGGTGGCAGACGGGGATGAGGTGGGGCTCAGATGGCAGACGGGGATGGGGTGGGGCTCAGTTTATTAGGGCAAATCACACGCACACCACCTTACTGGAGCTTTCCGAATCAATCTGGTGCTTACATGCTATTTCACAAGAATTTTGGAGACAGGTATGGCTGGAAGGAAGATGTAAACACAAAGTACACTGTTCCAAATGATTGACAAAGCGTCCTCTGTAAACAATTTGACCCGGGAAGGGTGATAATGAACACCAACTACTAAACATTTCATCTTGCGGGCAAACATTACCTAGGTCAGTGATAAGTTGACCCATTCCTGTTTCCTCTCTCTGGGCTGTTTTCTTTCTTTCTTTACTTACAGCAACAGCGTTTGTCTCCCAGTTGTTCCCGTTTCTGTTTGATGGGTGTTTGCATATATTTGTTACAGAAAATAACGTGTATATATCTGGTGTTGCAATTTAAAAAACATTTCCAGCAAAATACATATATATATATAAATGCCAAAGTACGCTTAGCTTAGAAAAAGACATTTCCAATAGGCATAGTTACTCTCAGATAAAAATGACCCTCTCACAGTTGCAAATAACTACACGTCTTATTGGAATATATGACTCTTTCAAATGGTAACTCCTGCAATACACTTTTATCTCAAATAAATACACATATGAACCCGAAATACATTTTCAATAACAAGTTTAATAACATATTAATTCAATATTACAATACATCACTGCATTATCAAATTTTATTTTGGGCCAACTGTTAATCCTTGCCATAAAATATTTATTTGTGCCTCTTTTTTCAGGGGGTGGGGTGGATGGCGGTGGGGAGATTTTCCGTTGAGTTTTCATTTTAAGTGATAGAGAGTGCTGTTTAAAGAAGCACACCAACATTTGAACAACAATATCTCTTTCCCTTCATTTCAGTGCAGAATATGCTCTTCTTTTTGACTTGAAGAGCTGCAAACAGCCAAAGTCTAGTCCCTCTAAAATATAAATAAAAATCTACTCAGTGTCATCGACAACAGGGTGTACCTTTACCTTCATATTAGTGCAGAATATGCTCTTCTTTTTGACTTGAAGAGCTGTGGACAACCAAGGTCTAGTCCCTGTGAAATATAAATAAATCTCTATTCAGCAGCATTGACAACAGGGCGTACCTTTTCCTTCAAAAGCATCCTGGCCAAATAACGTTGGCGGGCTTCTGACACTGCATCATCAGTGGTATGCCTGGCATACTTGGCCAGAGAATCTGTCCTTTCCTCTACAATGACGTTGTCTTGCTCATCATTCGTTTTTTCTTCTGCTTCTTTCCTCTCTGGTTCGTTGCCTTCCTTCTTCTCCATGTCGTTATCTTTTTTCTTTTTGCTGATGGGTGTGCTTCCTTGTTCTGAAGACTCACTTTCACTGTAAGGATCATCTCGGTCCAAATCACTTCCCTCTGGGTTGGCAGGAAGTATCTGACTTGATTCCCCATCTGGTACTGGGGATTTGTGCTTATTCCCCCATATGTCTTTGCCATCTGAGGATTCTTCTCTTGACTTTTCTGGTTCACATGTTGGTCTTTCAGCTGATCTGTCAGTAGTGTCCTTGAACTTATCTTTGGATTTCCTAGATTTCTGGTTCTCAGATACTGATTTTCTACGTTCCTTTTCTTTTGAACGGGATTTCCTGTCTCTAGAAACAGATCTTTTTCTCTCTCTTTCTCTCGAATAAGACTTCGGTTTGTCTGAGCAAGACCTGTGTCGTGTATCTCTTGAACGAGACTTAATTTGCTGCCTGTCTTGAGAATCTGATCGCTTATGTCTTTTACTGTGGGATCTTGACCGTGATCTGTCTCTATCCCGACCTCTGTGAAATGGCGACCGTGATCTGTCTCTATCCCAGCCTCTGTTCAATGGTGACCGTGATCGAGCTCTTCTGTGCTTGTAGCTGTTTAGGCTATTATCATGAGATTTGGACTTATGTTTTGATGAATTTGACTTTGTTTTACTGCTTGGAGATTTGGATCGAGATCGATAGTGCCTGTGTTGATACTTTTTGAAAGAATGTCCTTTAATTTTGCAGGACTCTTTGTTTTCTGTGGTTTTACTGCCAAGGTCATTGTTTTCTTTATGCACTTCCCTGCAAAGACAGACCAAAAAAGTCACATAGAGTTTTAGTATGTTTGGCCTTAAAATGAAATCATGTTTGTTTAGCCATATTTTCAATTTCAATGACTGCAATAATTTCAGTACATGCTGCAATGAATGAAACTTTTGAAAGAGAAGTCAGCTTAAGTTAGAGCATGGAGCAACTATTTCCAGTTTCAAAAAGCTGTCATATTTGTTTCCACTCATAACAATATTAATAAAGATAAACCCTAGCAAGCTGCCTTTGATATTCAGTTTCTGAATTTACTCCCTTTTTCTACAAATAAATTATAAAAATGATAAAATATAGTTTAGAAACAGTCAAGATATAAAAATGGTTTCAAACTAGGACGTGATTTTAGTGGCATATACACAGAAAATGTTTAACAAAGATATATTAATTAGTTTGAAAGTGTTGATTAAAATTTTACTCATTTCAAAGTATTTTCATTTAGGTCTTACCTATCAGAAGATGAACTGCCATCATTGTCAGAGGCAGGCTCCGTTTTCACTGTCACTCTGAGAAAATAAACAATATATTTTGTTATATAAAAACAAAATGCAATCTTCCACATACACTTTATTTCTAAAACTTTATTAGATTTGTGAATACTGTTTTATTTATGAACTTTATAGTTATTAATAGCAAAATCCAAGATTTCATATGTGCACAATGTTGCAAAATTGACACTCTCTTTGTTTCTTGACTTATTCCTGAAAAGTAAACCTTTTCATGACTCATGAGTTCAGAGGTTACTCTAAACTGTACAGTATTAGAAAGCTTGGGCTTGTCATATGGTAGGGGACTCTCCCACATATTTTAAATATAAATTTTAATTTCTAATCTATAATCTTAAGATGAAGTTTCATTTGTAGTTTTATAGGTCAGAATGCATTTCTGTTATTGAAGTGTAGCTGTTTTTTGTCTATTGTAAATTGTAGTGATAGTCTAATTATAACATCTTGTTCTCTGTTCATCTACATATCTATTTTTAGATCTATTTCTCAGTTTATTATTGAGTGGGGGCCATGAGTCAAACTGACCGGCAACGCACTATCAAGAGTTGCTGATGTATGTATTATATCCTTAGCTACTAAATATTTTGTATAGTACATTATTACAAAGTCACTCCAGGGTACCTTGCAAAAGGGCTTATCTCCAAACTAGAAATATTTTGTTTATGAAAGATGTTTATTGAAATATATTTGGATTCCATATGAAATGAATAAATGCTTTCTTGGATTTTATTGGAAAAAAGCAAAAAAATTTAAATGTCAAATTATGTATGGAAAGATTAAAGACTTTCTCAGATTTACTGAGAGATAAAGCAAAGTATTTCCATTATAAAACATAAATACTATAATCATTCATTTTTAACAACTATATCTAACTAAGAAAAAGAACAAAACAAAAATAAACCAAACTATCAAAACAAAACAAAATAAAACAAACTATAAAAAAATAATTTAAACAGGAGATGGCTGGCTTTGAGGAGCTAGGTGGAAGGCAAACATCATAAAAAAAAACTTAACAGAATACAATAAGTAAATAAAACAAACTAAAGAAATTCCACATAAACATTTTTTCTTTCAAAAAGATTTAATGACAGACAGCTCCAAAGAGTACTAGAAGCACACAATTTTCAAAATGTGCTACTAGGAGAAAACATAAAAATTAACATTTATACTCACTCCTCACTATTCAGATCAGGCTTCTTGTCAGCTGTAGGTTCTGTACCAGTTGTCTCCCTGTACAAGTAGCGGTAAAAACCACTCAGGTCCTTTTGCTTTGTCACATCGAGCATGGCTGTAAATATAATATTGTGTTATTTAAAATAAATACAAAATAACAAAATATTAATGTTGTTATTAAATATAAAGAAAGCCAAAATTCTAGATATTCTGGATGAAATGTTTGAAGGTCTAGTCTCTTTATGGTATTTTCAGCAATTCCTTTTAAAACAGCTTTTACGTTATCCAATTTTTCTTACATTATGGGTTTGGTCTAGTGGTCTGTCCTATGCATTCTCAAGTAAACAGAAATTTTGAAAAATAAAATAAATGGTCAAAATTGTGAATTCTCCATAATTTTCTACTTCTCTTCCTTAATAATGTAATTTCTGTCAGTTGTTTGTAAGAATTACAGGGAATCTTTAAGGGTAAACAGGTCTGATGTACTGATACTTTATGAGTTATGTCTCTCAACTGCTAGTGCATCAACAAAGAGGTGCCTTTATATTGATGTGAAATGATATATTTCATCTATTACTCATGCATCAATAACACTTATTTAAAAGGTCTTTATATTGAAGTTTAATGAGATATTCCGTGGGTGGACTGATTGTGCCCAGGCAATGTATGATGGTCAGCAAAACCATGCTGCGAGAATACCCCACTGATGGCAAGACAGGACATTAAACTGTCACTTCTGCAGCGGTATGGTGTGAAACTGCTAGACCCAACCTACAGACAGGCGGTCAATGTTATTGGACTGCATCCAACACTGATTTAGGCACCAGCAGCATGCCATGAGGGAGGGCCAGACATATGCAAACCCCCAATCTATGTATAGTCTATAACTATATGTGATGTACTACTATATGTTAACACTGAAGATAGTGAAATGAAATTTAGTAGTAAATGTTTATATTGAAGCAAAGTTGAAAATTGATGATAAAATGAAAGTTACTATTATGTGTTAAACACTGAAGCAAAGTTGATAAATATTGTTAAATGGCATTTACTACTAAATGGCTACAGTGAAGAACAGTGATGGTGTAATGAAATCTACTATTACATTTTTATAATTTAAGCAAAAACAATAAAATGATGGCAAAATGAAATCTACTACTAAATGATTATTGTGAAGTGAATAATATGATGATGAAATGAAATCTATTAAATGCTTATACTGAAATAAAGTTGAATAAATAATTGTGAAAAAAATCTATTACTTAATAATTATATTGAAGCAAAGTAAAAAATACAATGATGAAATAAAATCTACTAAAATATTTACCATGAAACAATGGAAATTATTACTAAATGATTATACTGAAGCAAAGATAATAAAGTAACGTGAAATGAAATACTTTTTCTATCAAAGCAAAGTCAATATAACAATGGTGAAGAATCTACAACAATTAATACTGTAAGCAAAGTTTATATCGTTGGAAGTAGATAAAAAAAACATAAGGAAAGCATAGAATAAATTCCAACTAAAATATCAAAATCCAAATGTTCTCAGTCTTTTTATAAAAAGAAAATTAAAAAAAATATGTGCTAAAAAAAGCACCCTTAATGATTCATATCAAATCAAATATAAGCAAGAAATCATGATATAATCAAGACTTTTGCTGCTCAAAGCAGAATAATAAAAATCTTCAAATCACAGAGTTATATCCCTTGATTCTGTGAACATGTGGATAATCTATTTATTTTTTAAATAAAACAAACTTGAATGAAATAATCAGTACTAGCTGTAACCCCTTTACTATTAAAATAGTGTCTTATCTGTCATCAACTTTATGGCTGTCCTTTGCAGATCTACAATGAATTTTAAATACTCTATACTGAGACCAGTATAGAATATCTTTGTTAAATGTATAACTATTTCTCACATCTACCTAACATATATTGGACATTAGAAATCATTTCAAATTAAAATAAAAAGTCAGACTTAAGAGAAGCACAGTTATTTATGCTCCCAAAACTTGCACTATGTCTGATAAGTTACAGTCAGTTCATAAAACTAGTTAGTTCTGACAAAGCAGGGTTACTGCTAATTTTGACCTAAGCTGCCACAACTTAATATGAAATATCTGTTACAATATTTTAAACAATATGTCTGATGTATATCAGAAATCTGTTGTAATGATTTTGCAAATGTAAAGGGTATACTGTACAGCACATGACAAAAACTTTGGCTCCAAGGACAAACCTTCCATTGCTGCCTCCTGACGCTCTCTTTCTGCAGCCTCCTGTTGCTCCAACATCTTCTGCTTATAGGCTGAGGTCACGAATGCCTCTTTGTCTGCAAAGGCATCACCTTCAGCCTCCCTTTCCTTCTGAACTTTTCGCTCAATTCGCTGCTCTTCTTCTCGTTTGCGCACTTCAGCCATTTTTAACAATCCTGCTATATATTTTGGCTAAATATGCAAAAAAAAAAAGATGTATGGACATGAAAAACAATTAATCATGAAAACAAAATTTAGATATATGAATAAAAAGTTTCTAAATTGGAAACAAATTAATAGAAATGAAAATATTAACAGACTTTTACAAACAAATGAATAAAATAACCTATAGCCCCCCCCCCCAAAAAAAAAAAAAAAAAAAAAGTTAAACAAAAACTACAAATAAATCATTTGTAAATAACACTTAAAACTAGTGTTAGTGTCATAGAAGATAAAATATTTAATCTGAACCTAGTGTTACAAGTTTACTCAATGTAACCAAAACTTAACTGTATATTCCTTTAAAAAAAAAAAATTGTTTATCAATTTACAATTAAATTAGGAAATTGATTATTTGAAAAAAAATATAAGTGCTGACCTTCTTGTCTACTTTGTTGGCCTCTTTAATGGAAGTTTTTACTTTTTCTGACTGAATGTTATCATAAATGGCGTCATATTCATATACTGTTGGGTCTTCTTGAATAGCTTTATCAATTTCAAGCTGAGTCTGTAAAAAACAAAATGTATATATTTTATTCATGAGCAAATTAAAATTTATTGTATATATTTTTTTAAATGGCATAGAAAGACCTATGTAATCCCACTTTTAGATTTATGAAAGACTGACTGAATATCTGAGAGTAGTTGATAAATATATAACTGCATGGAAAGATTTTTGCAAGAACCTGCTCTGTCATCAAGGAAGAAATTTTAATTAAAAAAAAAATACATACATGTAATATGATTTATTTTATTAAACCATAAGAAAATGCATACATAAATATAATGCTGCACTGAAAGTGTGTATAAATGATGAAATTTTGCATATAAAATAAACTTGTATTATATATTGATATTAGTATTAGCATTATAATTAATGATCCCATTTCTAAGCATACCATGATAACCTGCAACCAAATGATCAGCACCCTGATTGCAGTTAAAAAGTGAAAGCAAGAACACTAGGGTCAAATCGATTTAAAGAAAAAACAAGGCACAGACATTTTAAAAAAGTTTTAAAACCAGTGCACTGATATAATACAATGACTTAATTCAATGCTGCAAACTATCATTTGTGATATATTACTGTATCACTAAATCTAGACTTACTGGAGAAAATAGGTTTATTAATTGGAGTTTAAACAGTAAAACAAAAGGTGTGTGTGCATGCGCGCGCATGTGTATGTGTGTGTGTGTGTGTGTGTGTGAAAGTGTGGATGAGTAGGGGTGGTGGTGGTTGTCAGTGTATGTGTGTGAATGTGCATGTGTAGAGGGCAGTGGTGGTTGTCAGTAAATTTGGTGGTGAGATGGGCATAATAAAGAAATTGGCTGGTATTATTTGCAAACCTGACAGCAGAGGGTGGGGGGGTCTGGGAGGTTTCTTTTCCAAACAGTAATACAAAATTGAGTTATTTAATGCTTCAAACTTGTAAACTGGGATATTAGAACTTGTAGAAAACTTTTCCTTATGAAAAGTTTTAATTGTCAATTACATATACTGCATGGTAAAACCATTTTCTTTCCAAACATGATGTAATATATGCATTATACTCTTGAGTCATTAACTGAAATGCCTGTGTGCATTACATTACAAATCTCACTCATTAACAGTAATGTTCAAGTTTTTACAAATATGGTAAATTCACATTACAAAGAAAATTTTATTTATCAAGAAAACAGACAATGATACATCCTCTGAAAAATTAAATGATTGTTCTCTTAAGCAGTTATGTGCATCCTGGGCAGTGATGAGGCTAAAAATATTTTAAAACAGTTAACTCTTGATTTGTAAGATAAAAGATGTGTTTAAAGCAAGAGGGACAAATTCATCACGATCTTGCAAATGTGTTTTCTATGGTACTTGAGAGGGAAATCAATGCTCTGTGTCATAGTAGAGTCATCACTTTGGCAGTTCACTTCTACCAGTCTGAGGAAACCATACAGGTTTTGGTTAGAAGTAGCACAATAAAATTTGGTTTTGAAACTTGTTGACTTCAAAGTTCGTAAGTGAATTTGTCCCTGTTGCTATAAACATCTCATATTGCAAAAAATATTATTTTACCTGTCGCTTGATTTTAGTCCTGTCTGCTTCCTTCTTCACTGTCTGGTTAACAGCAGCAAGACCACTTTCCTTAAATCAAAATAAAATGAATACATTGCACAAATTGTGATGATGATACAAATATAATGATAAACTCCCCCAAAATATTAATGGTGCAAAATTTATGTAGATTTACAATGTGAAAATACACAAATAGAATCAAATAATTGTTAAATAATGGCTAAGGTTAAAATTCACAAAAAACTAATAAAGTGACAAAGTCATACAGCTTATGAAGGGGAGCCAAGTAACCTAGTGCTGTGAACAAATGAAATATATTTAGAAGAGTTGTCACACAAATGTGTCATTAATGTTTCAACTGTAATTCTAATTGTAGCAGTGTTGGTACCCATAAATTAATGAATAATATAGGACAACACAGCTAACTGAGGTCACACTTCCGTATAAATAAATTTGAATACTGAAATAGTTATGCTGAGTTGTTTTATCATATAAACAGAAGAGAAAATATTTTCTTTAATGAACAGACTCTGTTCATTCTTTTGACCATCAACACTTGACTAGGTATGTGACTGTGACTGGGGAGGATGAACCATATATGTGTTTAATGACCTCTCTGGTATTCAACAAATCATTTAATCATGTCGATCATGATTGTATTCATGCTCATGCTGCAGGGTGTAAGCAGAGTGAGGGTGTGAAGAGAGCAAGGGTGTGTGTAGAGTGAGGATGTGGGAAGAGCAAAGGTGTGTATGGAGCGAAGTTGCGAGGGGAGTAAGGGTGTGTAGACTGAGGTGTGGGCAGAGCTAAGGTGTGTGGGGACAGGGTGTGAGGAGAGTGAGTGTGTGTGTGTGGAGTGAGAGTAGGTGTGTGGAGTACAGGTGTGAGGAGAGTAAGGGTGTGTGGAGTGAGGGTGTGAGGAAGGGTGTGTGTATGGGGTGAGGATGTGAGGAGAGTAAGGGTTTGACAACTTTGAGTGGAATACTCATGAGACCTTACATCATAAATATAATTTTTACTGTACTAATATTCAATCAACATATTAAATTTATTTTAAACACCAACTCCTCACAAACCTCCTCACTGTCATCATCAAAGACATTTGTATTGGCTGTAGATGCTAGCACAGGTCCTTTCTGAATTTTTTTCGGAATAAACAAACCATACCTGGAAAACATTAAATAAAACAACAAGAAAACAATCATTATAAATCAACAGTATAGAGTTTTTGTCAGTTAGAAGACATAACAAACACTTTATTGTGATAAGAAATTAATCACATTAGTAGGCAAACATTAAGTCTAAACATTAAAAAATAAGAAAAGATTAATTATTTAGAGTTTACCTTTAATTATTAAACTTATTTAGATAAATAAATAAAAATGTTAATTGAATATTTTCTTAACAGAGGATTTAATCTTTAAAGTTAAACTGAGGATCTAATCTTTCAACAGCTCTAAGGTATTAACAATATTAATAAGGACAAAACAAAAATTAATAATCAATATATCAATATAAAAATAATTACAACAATTATAAAAATGATACAGAAATGCAAAAGTACAGTTTCAAAGTAAAAATAATGAGAAAAGGAAAAACAAAACAATTCTCGCTGGTAAAGAAGATGGTCTTGAAAATACTCTTGAATGTGATTACGTATCTTCTTTATTTGTGTCAGCACTCAAAACAATTTGTTTCAGGTAAATGGAATATGCAAAATGTTGCACTACATCTGATGATAAGCATACATATTTTACTTCTAGCAAGCATATACAAATGATTGAGATCAGAAAGATATATTTGGCACCACACTCAATAAATGTAATAGAAGAAAGAGAAGATATTTTGATCTTATATTCTTACTCATTACTATGAACAAGTAGCCAGTGAAGGCTGTTGAGAAGAAGAGATTGAGACACAACCATTAATGGTCAATTTTTGTAAAACTAAAAGCTATAGTAGTAGTACAGTAATAGTAGTAAAACATAAAGAATAGTATTACACTACAGTAGTAAAACAGAAAGACTAATATTACACTACAGTTGTGACTTGTAAAACAGAAAGACTAATATTATACAACAGTAGTAAAACAGGAAGACTAATATTATACTAAAGTAGTAAACACAAATACTAATATTTTATTATACTACAGTAGTAAACAGGAAGACTAATATACTACAGCAGTAAAACAGAAACACTTATATTATACTACAGTAGTAAAACAGAAAGACTAATAATTTGTAAAATTATACTACAATAGTAAAACAGAACAACTAGTATTATTATTATTATACTACAGTAGAAAAACAGAAAGACTAATAATTTGCAATATTATAATACAGTGGTAAAACAGAAAGACTAATAATTTGTAATATTATACTACAGTAGTAAAACAGAAAGACTAATAATTTGTAATATTATACCACAGAAGTAAAACAGAAAGACTAATAATTTGTAATATTATACTACAGTAGTAAAACAGAAAGACTAATAATTTATAATATTATTACTACAGTGGTAAAACAGAAAGACTAATAATTTGTAAATATTATACTACAGTAGTAAAACAGAAAGACTAATAATTTATAATATTATACCATAGAAGTAAAACAGAAAGACTAATAATTTGTAATATTATACTACAGTAGTAAAACAAAAAAACTAATATTATACTACAGTAGTAAACAGGAAGAATAATGTTACACTACAGTTGTAAACATGAAAAAGAACCAGAAATACACAAGAAATTTTGTGTCTTCAACTGTGAGAAGATTCATCTAATATGCTGCCCAGAAATGTACAGAACAAGTTGGTGCATTGTAAGAGAGTTGTCATAAATACACCCAGATTTCTAAGACTCATAAGAGTCTAAGTACTCATCTAATATTCCTAGTATTATTTATACTTAGAGTGAGTAACACATCTAAACATATCTATTATTCCTAGTATTATTTATGCTTAGAGTGAGTAACACATCTAAACATATTTATTATTCCTAGTATTATTTATGCTTAGAGTGAGTAACACATCTAAACATATCTATTATTCCTAGTATTATTTATACTTAATTAATGTTTCTGTTATTATCTAATTCATCAAAACATTAGCATTGTCTTTACAATTTATAAAGCAAAGAATAATGCTATTAATATTAATATGAATATATTTATTTAAACAACATACATAAAATTTTATTATTTGCTATCCAGATTTATTTTATTATATAATTTATCCAATTTAAACAAATTATGCTTGATAAATATAGTGTAAAAGAAAAAAAATAAGTAAAAAGAATCCCAATGTTAATCTAACTCTAAGACACTGCCCCTCCTTCCACCACAAGCAGCAACATATATACATATTAAAAAAGATAAGTAACTATTAAATCATTTATTATCCCGACAAAGACAAATATATATATACTAATATAGTTAGTTCTTTTTGTTTATCTAAGCTTATTATTAAATATACGATGTTAACAGTTGTCGTTCACCTCTCTCTCCCTAAATCTGACACCACCACCACCACCCCCCAATCCCGTTGTTAGCATTCTTTCGCTAGCGAGTTGTCATAACAAATTGCGAGTTACTCATGGCTATAATTATCAAGACATGATTTTAATTATAATTTATAAAGCATTAAATTAAATTAGATTTGTCACTGTACCATTTGAAAATCCAAATTTCAATTAATTCATGCTTGAACACTAACAAAACAAAGCTTTTTCACTGATAAAAATAACAATTTACTTTAAAAAATAAAAAGATTTCTGTTAGTTACAAGTATTTAGTTGAAATAACTAATACATTAATTTTCAATAAATTTTAGCTAGTGTTAGTTGTTACACATACTTCTGTTTGACCACAGTAAAAACATTTCAGTACAAATACAATGCAATTTTATACTTAAAATCTTTATATGCAATAAGAGAATTATAAAGAATGAAATCAAACTTAAACGAGCAGCTTGAAGGGATATTGAGGACAGTTACAATTACATACTTTCCCTTGGATGTCGCCATTTTTGTTTACAACTCTAGAGTAGTTTCCCTTGAGACTCTAAAATTAGTAGAAACGCCCCATAAGGGCTAGGCGAAGAAAATATAATCCTCACACCAGAAGTTATTATTTAAATTAGAAAAGATAATCTTAAATAAAGATATTTATTCATGCAAGATACTTAAATTCTCATCAGTCGTGAAAATGCTCGAAGGAAGAGTTGGAAATGTTTGGAAAAAACAGCAAGTTGGTGAGCATATATATGTTTGCCCAAGTTTTAAAATTATCACTTACGCTACAGATATTTAAACGAATTTATATATTTATATTATTTTAAAATGTCTGGATTAGCTAGCTTATCTATGGAGAGGGAGGCAATAATCCTTTCCCCGAAAAAAAACAATGAAAGGCTGGCTCTTAACCACTCTTTTGAAGTGTTTCGTCATGCCCTCATCCTTTGGTTAAAAGTGTCAATAAGATCCGTCTATACTTAACATCAAGCTTTGACAAAGGGACCGGTGTGTGGGGGTGAGGGTGGGTGGGAGTAGTCTAGCTTGTGTGACAAGTGTGAAAATAGGGGACAGGAGAGTTTGAAACTTGTGTCGTTACAAAAACATATATTTTAACACAACTTTTTGACTCACCATATCAGCTTTAGAGACGATTTCTGCTTGTCTGGTTTTAAACTCTCACTTACAATCACTGTTTAAAGCGTATTATCTTGTTTGCACACTGTGAAGGGGTAACTATATATATCGGCCAAGAATAGAAATAAAACTGTATTGTGATTATAACCTCAAAATCTGATGTCAAATACAAACGATGATTGATAAGTTTTAACATGCTTTCGTGTGAAAACAAGACAGCATTTCGCTGATTTTACTAATATTTAATGGCCTAGTAAAAGCAGTAAAATAAAATAAATTTATCTATGGCAATAGAATATCACATTTGGTTTTGTGTTTAGGCCAAGACGTTCACACTCTTCCTTGATGTATTCTTTGAGTATAGTTAAAGTATGGAAGGGTACTTCTTAACACCACGATTACCATGACTATGGACGGGTTAAAGGTCAAGGATATCTGTTCAAGGCTTCTAGGCTATCGGATGAGATAATAAACTGGGTCCAATGTGCTTACAGGCACTTCAAAATCGGTGTGAAAAGTGGATCTAGAGAAGTTGCTGTTCCCATCTTAGATGAATCTGAATACCGATTAACCTTTGACCTGAATGTTATTTCAGTTAAGATCATTTCGTGCCACCCTAATATAAGATCATCCCCAAAGAAAGTCAGTATTCATGTGTAGGTTTTCCATTCTCAGCTACTTCTTCAAATTTTGCGGTTGTCTTTGTCTTCTTACTCAACATTATTTCCTGTTTCGACACTTTATCATTTTCTTGGGACTGGTTGCTGGATTGAGGTTTAACCTCCGCTCCCAATGTTCGCTGATTTCGCACACGGATGATTTGTACATATATTGAATGAAGGTTGAGGCTGAGAAGTATTGCAGCTGGTACTGTGTGTGAGAGAGAGAGGTTGGAGGGTTTTGATGCCCATGATTAGTGTTGACTGATCAAGATGATAAACGTTTCGCGTTCTGATCGATCTGTATCTCCCATCCCAGTTAAGTCACCATGAAGAAATATTTATCATTTTGAGCATGTATGTAATTACACTAAACGTAATGGCCGTTCGTTAAGCGTTATGATCATTGTAGTTACAGTCTGGAGTCACTGACCTTTCCTGTTATATGTTTTGAACCTCTCACAATGCCACCCATTCATCCACCTCCCTACTAATGGATGAGAGGAGCGAAGGCACAAGCCAGGCAGTAGAGCCAGTGGTCAGTCGTACCTGCTTCGCACTCAAGAGAAATGGCTGCCTCTCGTTGTCGCAGTTTATGGTCTTATCATTGTTATCTAACGTCTCAATAGGCACGAAACAGTCTTTAGTGTGTGCATCGGGCTAATGAATACCATTGCAGGATATTGTAAGTTGAGTATGGAGTGTGAGGTGGAGTGGAGTTATATTGTGATGAACAGGAAACATAGGTTTGCTCCTTAATTATATTTTACAGGGAGCAAGTGGCCTTTTGACTTTCAGGTTTTAACTTTGAGTTTCACCTTGAGTCTTGAGTACTGAGTTTCAAGCTTCAAATTCACGTGTTCACAGTTATATATGAGTGACTGGGGAGTCACAGAAACATCTGTTGTGGTGTCTGTAAGCATAAGGGAGTGCACTACACACTTTTGATGTATCAGAGCAAAGTACACTTGGTACATTCTGGAAAATTATAGCACATTGAAGGTACCAGCATTATTGTGATCATGTTCTGCTTGAAGGAACAGACACAGTGAGCAGAGCGCTCAAGCAGTTCAAGAGGAAAGTGTGCATCAATGTTTTCCATGCATGTGGCAGCAGACACCTGTTGACACCTGTTGACATGCAGATATTGTTGCAAAAGCAAGTAAAAAGCAAAGCAGAGAATAATCCAGGTAATGTCAAAGAATATAATAACCTACCTCTAATAACTCAATTTCTAATCTCTGATAGGACTAACCTGCAATTTGTATTGACTCTATTGTTGAATTGTAATTATACTTTTAATAGAGAGAGAGAGAGAGAGACTGTGTAACATAAAATTATCTGAACATGAGTTTGTGGAATATTGATGTCAAATAATCTGTTTCATTGTAATTGTCATGTATACTTGATTGTTCATTTAATACATTTATTGCTAAATTTATTGACATTTATGCATAATCGTATGTTGGAGAAAAAAGTGGGTGGATGTGGGCTCGCTAAATATAGAATAAAGTCGGATTTGTCTTCTCCTTTAGTAAGAAGTTTTCCACATAGAAATATTATGTGACCATAAATGTTTTATAGTGGAAGAGAGAAACGTTTACACGCCACATATCTGCCAAGTGATAGACAAGTGGTGTCTGTTTTAGGATCATTAATAATAAAATTAATATTCTCATCACTTGCAATTAGTTATGAAAGATTAATTAATAATAATAATAATAGTTTTCATTAACTAAGTGACGTGACTGTCATAAAGCAAACTCAGCCAGTTTCCTTTGAAGACTTTATGTTTCAAGATCTCAAATTAACGATGTCAGAAATAGAATATGTCTAAAGACTTTTGAATAGCTCTGATATTTATCTCACTCTGGGATCTACTTTTAACTGAATTAATTCGCGCACGTGATCATTGAGTGAAGTATTTGATGTGCACAAAGAGAAGTTGACTTGTAAGTGACATAATGATGCAGTACTGACGTTGGGTGTGCTCTTCAAAAGTCACTTAATATTAACCAGTAAAAAATAAGTAAAAGTTCTACAAAAACTATTTGGTTGAAAATGAAATGTCTTTCTGTGTTGAATATTAACAATTTCCCTGGCTCTATTAGCAGGGAGATTACTGCAAATATTCA
Organism: Sinotaia quadrata; assembly: GCA_028829895.1. NCBI lineage: Eukaryota > Metazoa > Mollusca > Gastropoda > Architaenioglossa > Viviparidae > Sinotaia > Sinotaia quadrata. The sequence continues at coordinate 7,362,845 of CM054183.1, forward strand.
AATTGTTTCACACTTTTACTTTACTAACTTATTATGTACTAAGCATAGTGCATGTGTACCCTTCAAAGTACATTCGTATCAAACAATGCACATGGCATTATACCCCTACTGGATTAATCTACAGAACAAATTCCGGCCATATAAACACTATTAGCGATTTTTATTCTTTTTTGCTGCTCTTCATTTTAAAGTTGAATATAATTAAATAATAAGTAATGAATATCTGTTTATTTTATTTCTGTCTTATTTTCAGGACTAACCACTGGAGTACTTTTAGCTCTGCTAGCACTCTGCATACTTCTAGCAATTATAGTGTACAAACCACGCCCTATTCCAGGAGCGCGCGGCAACAGGAGGTCGTGCGCATGCTTGTCTTGGGGCACCACAGTCAGTACGTGGTGGAACCGAAGGAGACACCTGGAAGAGGAGACGGAATCCAGCGCGTAACACAAACCCGCTCTCAGGAGCTTCATCGAGGACCGGCTTATTCTCTGAATGGATCCGGTGTACTTTTTGTCACACATCCGGTGTACGTTTTGTCACACATCCGCGGACTGGACACTAGTTAATTACTAAAGAAATAAGTACAGTCCGTCAATAGTGTCGATGCGTGCTTCTTTTCGAGGTCATCTGATGTCATGGATGATTGGTTGGGGCGGAGAATGTTGAAGCGCATAAGGGTGCCTTGCGGGATTTCGGCAAGTGTGAACACTGCATTAGTTGCAGTTTTCGAGTCACCACTCCCTAAGTGTCCATGACTGAACAAGGTCAAATTGGGCTTGGTCACACTCAGCTAACGACTTCAAACAATAACAGGAAAAAAAATCGACATTGATTTATTCTTTCTTGCCGAGATGAAAGTTAAATTGCTTGTCGTGTAGCATGGAGCCCGCCGTTCTCTACAGCTTTTTGGATCAGACAATCCGATCGACGGGTTGGGTGCTGTTGACGTCATCGACTTGAGTGCAGTGGATTGGACTAATCGTATGGACTCCACAGAAGTGCTTGTGATTAGGAGAGAGGAACAGACCAGATCTGTGGCATCAGCGAGACGTAACTTACATAGATACTTAGAAATAGAAAATACATTTTCGTAGGAAATGTAGAAGAAACATGCAAGTTATTGTAGAATTTAGGAAGATGACTATTAAAACGGTATCATTTGAGAGAGAGAACTGATGTAATATTTTTCATTCATACGTAAAATTTAAATTTAAAATCAATAAACTATTGAAATCAATCAATAAGTAAGTTTGAATTTATTAATTATTATTAATTTTAATTTAAAATCAATATTAAACAATTGAGATCAAGAAATAAGTAAGTTTGAATAATAACATTTATTTGTCTCCCCCTTCCTCTATTTCTGTATGGCACTCTAAGGATTGTAAAATGATATGTTCAAATGTGACTTCAGGTGAGCACCCTTTGTAAAATTCAACTCTTTCAGACACCAATAAAGAAATACACACACACACACACACACACGCACGCACGCACGCACGCACGCACGCACGCACATACATTCTCTTTGTCCTTGTGAAATCACTTACAAATAATAATAAGTAATTGAAATGAACATCTTTTCAGATGAATCATAAAAGGAAAAAAGGTTGATTAGATATCTTTTCAGAACCCGGTACAATCTTCTCTATTTCTCTTGGTCTCTACACTTGCACATGTAATCCTACGACAGGAGCAACCTGCCCTCCTTAGGTAAATTAAATGCAAAATGTTTCCTTAGAATGATATACTTAAATAAATAAATAACTGTTACGGGTACCGTTGCATGCCTGCTAATTTACCTTCATTTTACAATGGAGGTATTGCAACTCGATATCTCGATCATTAAGTTACGCCAAGAGCAATCCGTTAAAATTAAAAGAGTGCAACAAAGAAAAAGAAATAAAATCATAACTTTTATAACTTGATGAAGCTGATGGCTGTTTGACTAGTTCTGTCCTGCTGATCTGTTAAACGCATTTAAATACCGACACACCTAGCACAAACCTCTAAAATGAAAGCGATACATAGTAACTTGCTTTTGGGGGGAACACAGATAAGAGAGTATAGACTCCGCTAAGACTTAGCTCCATTTTATGCAACAGAGGTAACATTAAGATAAATAAATACTTTAAAAAAAAAACTACTAGCATTTTACAACTTCCTCTTTTTACACCTGAAAAAAATCTGGGTTAGGTATTATTCCACAAAATGCGCGACTCGTTCCAGGCATTCAAAGGATCCATTACAATGTCTTCATTTTTCGATGCCTTAGCTCTGAAGTCCACAACTTTTTCAATTCACACATTGTCGATATCGCGGCGCGCTCCCGCCGATCCAGTTTGGTGTAAAAGCAAAACTGTGTTCCTCCCAAGCAGGAGAGCGATATTTTCAAGTTAGATAAATAGCCGCGACAGAGCGATCAAATCTTATAGCCTTGCCAGCACCCACAATCGCAATTAATCCACTAACAATATCAATTATGTGCTGTTCACCGCCAAGCGAAACAGACGACAAATTAACCGTTGCACTGTTTTACCTCCATGCTAACAGAAATATGGAATAAAAAATGTCTGCGCCGGACCCATTTATTATGCGTTTTCTGTCTTTTTCTTGGTCTTTTTCTTTTTTCTTTCTTTTTTCATCTTCTTTTTTTCCTTTTTCTTCGTCTTTCTCTGTTTTTCTTTTTAAAATTAGTCTCCTTTTTTATTCGTTTTGCTCTTCTTTCTTTATTTTTCATCATCATCTTTTTAAAAAAATAAATAAAGAAGATTGTGCTCACTAAAGAACGTTGAGGTTTGTAAGTGATTTAGAAAAAAAAATTGCTTTATACAGGAACAGTCTATGGCGGAGTAAATTTGCCTATCCTATTATAAAACTTTTATAATTTTTATATAATTTGTTAAAAGTCAACGTGACATGACCTTCGGGCACTGCCCATGATGATATTTTTTGTAAGTATCAGAGTTGGAGTAAACAACTCAGGTAAAGAATATGATAGAACTTGCTGAAGTAATCCAAACCAGTTCCAAGTGGATGAGTAGTTTTTCTGACTAATAGTCTCTTACTTGCTCATAACAATTTCAACCACTGGGGATAGACCGAAACTTACCTTTTAAAGTTTTATATTTGAATCACTTTGATTTTGATGTAACTCAAGTTTGGTCATAAAGGTGATCATTAGCTTATGGCTAGTTAACTGACTGATAAAGAAAGAATGCATTTAGAAATAGTTTGTACATGTTTGCGATTGATCTATGATTTGAATTGGAGAATGATTTTGTAATTGAACCATTATTTCTATGTTCACTAGTTTGATTATGTTGTACATTATACTTGTGAAATTTGATGGATGCAATATTTCTTATGCTGCATGTGTATTGGGCTAATGAATATTGTTGCAGGATTTGTAAGTTGAGTATGTGTGTAAGAGAGAAAGTTTAGAGATGAAATATTCCTGAAATTTAGCACTGCTCTTATTTTGACTTTTGCAGAAAGGAGCATGCTTTTGATGTTTTTGATATTTTGTAACCTTAATCCAGTGAGTCACACTCTACTGGATTAAGTAAGTGTGTGTATCCAGCATTATTGTCAAACGTATCAGTAAATGTGTTGCTGTGAATTCCATTTGAGAGCCAATATGACGGAAATTGACGTTTTAATTTGGTCTTGATAATTCACAAAGATTTTTTGAACATTCCTCGTGGTGTGCTTGAGAAGCGCACAGAAAAGGTTCTGGAACACTCCTTGTGATGTGCTTGAGAAGCGCACAAAAAGGTTCTGGAACACTCCTTGTGATGTGCTTGAGAAGCGCACAAAAAGGTTCTGGAACACTCCTTGTGATGTGCTTGAGAAGCGCACAAAAAAGGTTCTGGAACACTCCTTTGTGATGTGCTTTGATAGTGCATAGGAAGTTCTGGACAATTCTCCATGGTGTGCTTGTGAGCGCATCGAAGATTCTGGAAGAGTTTTGCAATATACCTAGAAGTGGTACATTGGACCATCATCTAAAAAGAAAGAAATTGACTTGTTGCAAACCTCATGATTGTGAACATGTCTGCCATCATAGAAAAGGTTATGTACATTGACTATAACTATAATTATCTCTCTAAAACTCCACTCTCATTTTTATGATGAATCCATATCTTTGAAAGTGATTATATATATTAATATGACTGCGGATGTCTATGCTAGGATAAATTGAAGAGTGCGTCTAAGGTTTGATCAAATAATTTTGTGAAGTGATGTAAATGTCAACACTCTTTTTATTATATTCATATGTTGTATAATTGATTATTGATTTAATATATTTATTAACCTTTTTGCAATTATATTAAAACCTTATGTTGAAGTAATAGTGGGTGGATGGGGGCTCGCTAAATATTAATAAAAGACGGATTTTTATTACTCCTTTAGTAAGAAGTTTCTACCTGACATTAAACGTCATCTTATTATTGTGTAAAGAGTAGAGTTTTACGACACCCTTATAATCCGCCAAATGAGAGATATGCTGGTGGTATTGTGAGAGAATTATTAATAACTATAAATTAAGATTCTCGTAAGATTCACTTGTAATTTAGTTATGTGTCATTAATTAATAAATAATAATTATAACGAGTGAAGGATGCCCAGAGGTGTCACACAGTCAAACAACCAAACAACCATTGACAATAAAGTAGGGCCTTTTTTCCCTTGCACATAATGATCTAGTTTAATCTACTGAAATACAAAACCACACTGATGTCATTAGTGTGAAATAAATATGAATTACACAACCACCATGATTTCATTAGAGTGAAGTGCAAAATCACTCTGATGTTTTTTTTTTAGCGTGAAATATAAAACAGCCCTGATTTCATTTGTGTGATATACTAAACCACCATGATGACATAGGGTGAAATATAAAACAGCCCTGATTTCATTTGTGTGATACACTAAACCACCATGATGACATAGGGTGAAATATAAAACAGCCCTGATTTCATTTGTGTGATACACTAAACCACCATGATGACATAGGGTGAAATATAAAACAGCCCTGATTTCATTTGTGTGATACACTAAACCACCATGATGACATAGGGTGAAATAGATGCTTGAGTGCGCGCGCACGTATTCATGTGTCGATATTTAAGTTATAATCACTGTAAACCTTAACAGACGTATATCAAATACACGTATATCTATCTGTGCATGAGTGCGCGCAAGTATTCATGTGTCGACATTTAAGTTATAATCACTGTAAACCTTAACAGACGTTTATGAAATACTGTATAACTATTGCTAGGACAAGGAGTTATATACAAATAAACTTTGAGAGACTTATATGAAATGTTTGTATATCTATTACTAGGACAAAGAGTTGTATACATAGTCTTTATTTGATAATCTGAAACTGCAGAAAGTTTGATTGGATCAAACTTAAATTGTGACTTAACCCGCCAGCAAAATGTAAGATTTAACTTGGTAAATTAATTTAGTAGTTGGTCGAATCAGTAATTTTATAAGCGAAATTATCATTTGAAAACACTTATAGCAAAGTTAACTGTCATATTCGATATTACAAAAGTCGCCAGGAATGCAAGTAGAATAACTTTTTCTATAACGATTAAAGTAAAACAAGGAAGAATAACATTATTTCAATAATTTTTTATTTGTAAATTGCCTATAATTACACACACATACAAACACACTTATATGTACATTCAAACGCCGGAGGCCCCACTACCCTCATACATAGACACACTTGTACACAAAGACTTTAATACTCTTTACACAGAGCTATATACAAGCAAATGCGCGTACACAAACATATTCATGCCATGGTTACATCCGTGCACAGACACACGGCGGCACATTGATTACCTTGTTCCATTTGCTACTCTTCCTGAGGCTTCGTCTGAAGTGTGTGTGTTTGTTTGTTTGTGCGCCTGTGTTTAACGTCACCACTGGAGCTTGTGTTGATCATTTCATCATCAGACGTTAACTGATCTGGAGTGCCCCAGTGGGACCAACAGCCTCATATTTGTATTCGAGGTGGAGGGCGGGAGGGCTGGCGGAAAGGGGTGAGGAAGGTTGCACCAGTTTGGCGCACACCCTCAACCGCCCTCCGTCAGTGGATGCGACTTCGTCTTGCCTTGTCTGTTTATACATCTTATATTTTTTAGGTTTGTCTATAGTGTGAAATATTTTTTATTGCCTATTCGCTTTTTAAAACTTTTTTCTTCTTACAACCTTTGAAATGAACTACATTTCGCCCGGCCCTGAAACCAGACAACGATTTTTGTCTCTTTGTCTTTACGACTGCAGCTCACGCAATTCTAGAGCATTGACGATACACTTATTACAAGCGAGTTCATAGCAGTGACCTGATTACGTCATTAGAGCCACGCGCACAAAATGGTCGGGGACCCAGGAGCATACGTGAGCACTTATTTACAAACGAGTTCACAGCAGTGACCTGATTACGTCATTAGAGCCACGCGCACAAAATGGTCGGGGACCCAGGAGTATACGTGAGCACTTATTTACAGCACAAATAAAACTGCACGCCACTCTGCTATCGTTTAGGGCAATTCGTTCGTGAATAGAGTTCTCTCCTCACAACATGCGATACGCGCACTTTTGCAAGGCAAACGGCAAGAGTTATGCTGTCGTCGGGAAGGGAAACAATCAAACGTGGAAACAATGAATTTGATAATTAATAATAATAATTTTATATATGCTAGTCAAGGGTTATTAAAAGTACATAGTGATGTGAGGATAAAATTTTAATAATTTGGACACAAGTAGGGATTTCGAGATATTGTAAATAAAAATTGAAAATAAAGGGATGTAATTCATACACAGGGATTAGGAAAATGGTTTAAGTGAAAAAAAAGAATTCATTATATGATGAATATTATGTGAATTGGGAGATGTGTGGATATTAGTGACAGACAAATCCAATTCACAGAAATTTATAATTAATGTAAAGTTTGTGGAATGAAACTCATTCTCTAGACATTTGGCTAATAGCAAAGTGTCAATAACAGCACTAACTATGACATTAAACAATGGAGTCATTGCAAAGTAAGCCAGATTTACGTTACCATTAATGGGCTGTTTATTTCCCTCTGCATAGTGGCATCAGTGTAACGGATTTTCCTCTATGTACGCCTCAAATACATTTTGTTCCCAAGGCGTGAAAAGCTTATTTCTTATTGTAGGTCTCTCGAAATGCCTTGAACTTTCACGAAATAAGTCTCTGATTGGCCAACTACAAATACGTCATACCTAGGTCTACTGCAGATACGTCATAATAATGCTTAGCATTGTTTCTAGCCAATGCAATGCACAATCCACATCGCTGGAATGAAGATCAAGCTAAATTCGTTTAGCTTCTAATCAGTTTACCAATTTTCTCTTTCACTCTTCTTTCACTCTTACATACACATGACTATAACTTTTCGTCTCTCTCTCAACTTTTATTGTTGTTAACTATCCTTCTTTGTACTGACATCACAGAATAATACATTGAGATTCAAAACAACTTTCTCCCCCCTCCTCATCAATCAATTGCGACTTCAAACTATTATGAATATTATTCAAATATAGCATCATCATCTTTATCGTCGTCTTAATCATCTCATCGTTGTTATGTTTACAAACCTATTATTTTATTATTTAAAAATGTTTCAGTATTTTCTCGGTAGCTGTGTAATACAAAGGTATTAGATTTTAGCTAAACAAAGTTTGACAAAGTCTGATGTTATTCCTCTGACTTTTACTTTTACAAGTTGAATTGGCAATCGGAAAGTTGAAATGTAGACTATTATTTCACGGAGAAGTCGCCAAATTGTACCGATAAAAAACACTATGTGGCTGACATCGATCGTTCGGTATAGTTTGAAAAGTTGTCTCCCTCAAAGATTCTTGCCTCGGATAAAGTATTATGAGCTGTATGTTTCATCGTCGTCTTTATTGTCTTCATCACTATATCATCACTGGTATTCTTATTACTTTTACTGTTGTTATTATGTTTATTATAGTTATTGCCGACAGCCCATAAATATCTATTCTACACAATGCGTAATGGTGTATTATTTCATATCATGGAATATTAAATATCTATTCTACAAAATGCATAATTGAGGATTCTTTCATATCATGAATATTAAATATATATTCTACAAAATGCGTAATTGTAGATTCTTTCATATCGTGAATATTAAATACCTATTCTACAAAATGCGCAATGGTGGATTCTTTCATATCATGAATATTAAAAGCCCGCGCGTGCGCACACACATGCACCAAACACACGCACGCACACTTGCGCGGTGTTCAGAACCTCTTTAGATAGCCGCGCGACTGTTTGCTATTAAGTATATCACGTGACTGTTATTAATCAAACGCGAGCTTGCCACTATTTGAATTAGACAAATCACAGAAGATTAAACATTAAAAAAAAAAATGGGCTGTAATATTCGACACTGCAGGAAAAAGGTAAAATTAATAGCTTTTACTTTTGGAAAATCTGATTTGAGGTCCACCCACCCTCCCAAATGAACACTGTCGAAAGGCTGGTATTAAATTCACGGTATTGGGGTGAACGATCAACGGTAAATGTCGGAATCATTCGTGCCGTTTACAGATAATTTAATCACCTTTACTGTTTTCTCAATATAATTTTGTGTATTGATTGTTAATATAAAATGTTTTCTCAATATAATTTTGTGTATTGATTGTTAATATAAAATTTTTTCTCAATATAATTTTGTGTATTGATTGTTTATAGATATAAAATGTTTTCTCAATATAATTTTGTGTATTGATTGTTTATAGATATAAAATGTTTTCTCAATATAATTTTGTGTATTGATTGTTTATAGATATAAAATGTTACGTGAAATTTCAAATTCAAGGACAACGTAAAAATTAAAAAAAAAACCCCACAGAATAAACTAGCAAAAGCTAACTTAAGTCAAACAATTAATATATACATTAAGCAATACCGACCTCTTGGAAGAAACTTGAAGTTTGCTATGTTCACACTGAATTATTCCAAACACATACGCCTGTACACACACACAAACATATGCACGCTTACATTATCACACAACAAATACACAGGCACACATACATACACACACAAACGAATACATACGCACACAAATACACAGGAACATACCATCGAATTACACGCACACTCAGAGACATGCACACACAAGCGAATACACACGCACACACTCACAAGCGAATACACACACACACACAAACACACATACACTTTTATACACATCAAAACTCGCAGCATCTTTAAGAAGACTTGTTCAAATTTGTAGCAACAAAATCAATAAATGATAAATAAATCAATAAATCTTTAAATGCTAAAAGAATCTAGTTTTATATGCCTGGAAGTATTACAAAATCTATAAATGCACAAATAATTGTGTTTTATATGTTTGGAAGTATAACAATGTGTATAAATAATTATCTTTATAAATGCAACAACAATTTAGTTTTATATATAATATAGAAGTATTACAAAATCTATTAATGCTACAGCAATCGAATTTTATATGTATGAAAGTATTACAAAATCTATTAATGCCACAGCAATCGAATTTTATATGTATGAAAGTATTACAAAATCAATAAATACAAAAACAATCTAATTTATATATATATATATATATCTAGAAGTATTACAAAATCTACAAGTACAAAATCAAACAAGTTTTAATGCAAAATCAAAATAGTTTTAATAAGCATGTAGGGATTACAGAGTCTGCAAATGCAAACATAAACAATATGTATTCATGTGTCTAAGTAATATAGTTATTTATTTAGCATAATATTTAATCATAATATAAACGATTATGTTAACAGTAAGTTCTTAAGTTGAAAAAACATTTAATTCCAGTGATTTCCTAGAAATGTTGATAAATATTTTCGATTTAATGAGAGATATTATTAACTCTACTTTTTTTTGTTTGTTTATTGTCAAGTGTTATAAATTTATTGCTTATAGTACCAGTCCCCCGCCCCGCCCCCCCCCCCCAACTCCAACAAAAATAGTATATACATTTACAAAATTGTTTGTTGTGTTGCGCAAAAACATTTTTTGCTTTATTTCTCATTATTTCATTTTGTGTTTAAAGAAAATGATAAGCGTCAATAATTAATGATCAGAATGTAACTATCGATATTTATTTTGATTTAAGACAAAAAAATTTATCCTCACCAGTTATAATTGATACAGCATAGAGACAGAAATCTTTCATTTTTAAAGACAGAAATCTTTCATTTTTAAAGACAGAAATCTTTCATTTTTAAAGACAGAAATCTTTCGTTTTTAAAGACAGAAATCTTTCATTTTTAAAGACAGAAAATGTACAACTCTCTCCACTCTTCAGAAAAAACAAAACAAAAACAAAAGACGGAAAAAAAAAGAAAACAACAAGGAACAAACACCCCTCTCCACATTTTGCATTAGTTTAGCAAATATTTTTCTAATTTTAAATAGAAATGAATATACATGTAGCAAACTTTAAAGAAAAAACATCGAACACACACATACATACGCTCGCGCACGTACACACACACACACACACGCACACACACACGCCCGCATTATCTTTTGGGGATGAAGGATATACGCAGATGATCGTGGAAGATGATGACAAGGGAGGATAATTTGTAGACTGCATTGGTGGTCGGGGTGTGGTGGTGTTAAACGTGGATATCGCAGAATGAAAGAATCTAAAGACACATTTTTTTTCTTATTTCTTCTTCGACTACCTACCTGTACAGAGCGTGGTATGATTTTTTCCCTTAACACCGGGTAATGACCTTTCTTGCTGACGACCATGAAATCTCTTTGATGTCGTGTCTTGTGCTTTCTTTAGGAACTAACTATCTCGTGAGAGCGGACGTCGGACGCGCGGACGTGTCATAAACTCAGACAACTGTTCATCGATTGGACAAATGGCGCAGGGATCAGATCGCTCTATCGCGCTTGGTAAAGATGCTGAACTTTGAACTCTACAATTTGCATAGTACGCTGTGACGTAGGAAATAGTGGCAGTAAAGAGAAAGGCTTGTCTACATTACAGCTCAATGACCGCCAAGTTCCGTCCGGTTAATAACAAGGACAAAATTATGTTGCAATATGCATGTCCACCTGATGAGTTTGTCGCGATGCTTCCGTTCTCTTCGTAGATAGTAAGTAATTAATGGTACATTCTTCGTAGATCTGAAGTAATCAATGGTACAATCTACGTAGATCGTAAGTAATTAATGGTACAATCTTCGTAGATATGAAGTACAATCTACTGAAAACCCAAAACATGGAATCTTTGAAGTCGACGTTTTAATTAAGTGGCAAAGTTTTAACTGGTAGAATCAATTGAAAATAAACTCCTATATAGAAAATAAATTTATTAGATTAGGCTATCCATATCATTTATGTAATCGTTCTTTTTCTTCTTGAAATTAACTCAGTGAGTTTTTTCCTTGATTACATTGATTACTCAGTTTGTTCTCTTCTTTTTTGCTGTTTAAATTAACTCAATTCTTTTTTTGTTGAAATTAACTCTCTTATCTTGTTCTTTATTTGTTGTTTAAATGAACTCTGTACCTTTTCTCTTGTTTAATTTAACTCAGGTACATGTATATGTAGTCAGTTTATGTTTCCTTGATTGCATTTCCATGTTAGTTTTTTTCCATATTGTTGAAATTATCACAGTTTTTTTTCCCCTTTTAGAAATTAACTCAGTTTGTTCTTTTGTTTCCTCATAGAAATTAAGTCAGTTTTTTTCTTGTTAAATTCAGGTAGTGCGACAAAGTAAATTTGCCCCTCCCCATTTTTTAATTTTAATTGTTATTTAAGTTACTAAGTTGTCAGAGTGACCCGACCTTGGGCACTCCTTATGGTGTTATTTTGAAAGTGAGTTTGAAGTAAACAGCCTAAGGGAAGAATATTATAGATTTGCTGATCTAGTCGAAACTGAGCAGTTTTTTTTATTATCCAATTATTACGATTTGTGAGAACGAGACCAGCCAATGGGCTGAGTTTAAGGAGTTTTTAGTGTGCATGTGTGACTCTTAATGTTAGTATGTACGTGTGACTCTTAGTATGTACGTGTGACTCTTAGTATGTATGTGTGACTCTTAGTATGTACGTGTGACTCTTAGTATGTATGTGTGACTCTTAGTATGTACGTGTGACTCTTAGTATGTATGTGTGACTCTTAATGTTAGTATGTACGTGTGACTCTTAGTATGTACGTGTGACTCTTAGTATGTATGTGTGACTCTTAATGTTAGTATGTACGTGTGACTCTTAGTATGTATGTGTGACTCTTAATGTTAGTATGTATGTGTGACTCTTAATGTTAGTATGTATGTGTGACTCTTAATGTTAGTATGTATGTGTGACTCTTAATGTTAGTATGTATGTGTGACTCTTAATGTTAGTATGTACGGCTGACTCTTAATGTCAGATTGCATGTGCTGAGAAATGACGAAAGTGTATTCAAGAAAAATGAGGAGATATCATGCTCTCACTAATTTGGCTCTTTTTCTCTGTGTTTAAGCCTTAGATAGTGAATGGATATTTGAGCTATAGTTAGATGAGATCATTATCTGATGGCCTTAGCAACAGCTTAAATCTCAATGAACAATTATTCAAGAAAGATAACCTGGCTATAAGGACAATAAAGCGTTTCTAAGAAGGCGCAGGAATGATCCGGCCGATCTGCAATACAGTTTCTTTTATATTTATAAGACCATTTTCCTCCTAATGCCGTTTTATGGCTATGTGCGTGCAATAAGCAGTAAGCACGTCTAGAAAGTGGAATATACCACAGTATGGTCTATGGTGAGTATTGTGCGTGCAATAAACAGTAAGCACTTCTAGAAAGTGGAATATACCACAGTATGGTGTATGGCGAGTATTGTGTGTGCAATAAACAGTAAACACGTCTAGAAAGTAGAATATACCACCGTATGCTGTGTGGTAAGCATTGCGTCAGCAAGTTGTTTTCTTCCATAATAAAAAAAAAGTTAAATCTTTTTTCAGCAATGGAAATAGTATATGCGAATGTATGTGTGTGTGTTTAGTATACATGCGTGAGTATGTGTACATTCAATATTGTATTCGTGTGTGTATACCTGTATGTATGAGTGTATTTCTATAAATACATATGTAGATATACGTATGAGTGTATTTCTACGTAAATGAATGGGTACGTATGAATACGTATGAATGTGTGTGTGTGTGTGTGTGTGTGTGTGTGTGTGTGAGAGAGAGAGAGAGAGAGAGAGAGAGAGAGAGAGAGAGAGGGAGAGAGTGTTGTTGAATAAATGTCATTGTTAATTTAAATTGTATTTTGATTTTTTACAAAACAAGAAGTATCTTGGCGAAATAGCTTTCATGTAATAAACATCTTCCATACAATGTACAACAGTTTTTAGAACTGTTTTTAGGTCTTGGGACAATCCAAGCAAACATCCAAACATTAAGTACATACATAAATATCTAGACATAAATTTAGTATATATATATATATATACACACACACACGAATACCTAAACATTCACAAGCATACACTCATACATACGCAATATACACCGACACAAATACACAAACACAAATACACACATGCACAGATTCACACTTACATAAAATTAGCGAACACTCTTTCTTCACTTGCGAAGCACAGTTAGAGAGGTTTTATTGGACTCTCCTCCAGAAAGAGAATCGCCTAGTTGTTAAATGAAATGATTCAACTTGTCATATACTGTAATTGCTCATTACAAGATAGTGCTCAATAGAGCAAAAGAAATAAGGGGGCAAATTTATATATTACTTCAAACCATTCATTGCAAGTCAGCGCATGCGTGTTACGTTCCGAACAGTGAACGCCCGTCTTCAACAAATAGGTGATACTCTGTATTTCCGACCATCTCTCAAACAAGTTATCTTACGCATGCGGTATTATTTCCACATCGTTAATTTAACATCATGGCTCTGATTTAGCCTTCCGCTGACTTGACAGCGCCTGGGTGACTTAACAGCAACTGATTATCATGACAACATTCTGCTGACTTGATGACAATTGGCTGAATTGACAACAATCCACTGCCTTGCCAACATGCGGTTGATTCGAAAACCATTCCATTGATTTCAAAGCCTGTGGCTGACTTAATAACAACTGACTAAGTTCACAAAATTCCACTGACTTGACATTATGTGACTGACTTGATAACACTTTACTGACTTCAAAACATTCGCTGACTTGATAATATTCGCCTAATTTCGTAACATACCACTGATTTTACATATGGCTGATAGCAATTGGAGGGTCACAACATTCCTTGGACTTGAAAATATGTTGTTGACTTGATAACAATTGACTGACTTCAAAACATTCTATTTACAATAACAGCTTGTATATGAGTAGATGATTACTTCACAACATTCCATTTACTTGACAGCATGCAGAAAACTTGATAACAACTTACTGACTTCACAACATTCTATTTACTTGACAGCACGTAGATTACTTGATAACAACTTACTGACTTCACAACATTTTATTTACTTGACAGCACGTAGATGATAACAACTTACTGACTTCAGAACATTACATTTACTTGACAGCATGCAGAAAACTTGGTAACAACTTACTGACTTCACAACATTCCATTTACTTGACAGCACGTAGATGACTCGATAACAACTTACTGACTTCACAACATTACATGTACTCGACAGTGCGTATTCTGAGTAGTGTTGTGCGTACGCAGAGGCAACAAGAGACCCGTAGTAACACTATTCATTTACACACACGCGCGCGCGCACACACACACACACACACACACACACACACACACACACACACACACACACACACATCGTGCTGTAAATAACAAGCACGCAGGCAAGAGGAAGAGATTGTGCTTTAGACAAACAGAGCCACTTCTGTTTACCACCGACATTGTTTACACAGTCGACTGATTAAAGCCAAGTTTTTGTGCGAATTTACAATCAACGGTATGTTCAATAATGGTTAATGGTTAATGGTTCCTTTGTTAAAAATAGCAGAACGAAGAATACTCCTAAGAGTCACGAATTAGATACCTTAGTATTATTCCAGACTACGATAGACAGACCGTGAGACGAAAAACAAATCTTGGCTAGGAGAGTTTGGCCTCCATCTGGTCTAAATCGGGAGCAGTAAATTAATTAGAATTAAATTATTTCTTAAAATTTCTGAACAATGATTGTCCTTTGCTTTCATCCTGACAGCTGAAACAACAGTAGCACTGAGAATCGAATATGGTTTTAGGATTGTACATTTTCTTAACTAATCACATGATGTGTCTTGTGTGTATGTATGTATGTTTGTTGTGTTTCGATCAGGTGCAATAATACACCCAGAAATTAGTCTGAAACTTAACCTTTGCTTTAGTTTGGTTCTCGTTTCCTTTGGGACTTTTGTGAGGCCCAGATTGTCTTCTCCTTCCTGAGAAGTATTGTCCACAGTTTTGACATCATCACGAACGATTGGTACTTCGGATGACGTCCACACAGCTAATGCGTGACTTAGTTCGAGCCAGGGAAAACAGCTTCACCTGGAAGAAGTTCCTTAATACTGTCTTAAATTTTCTAAAATATATTTATTAAAAAGATGGAGTTTCCATACTATTACTGTTTATTTTATTTTTTTGACGTATTAATTGTTATACTATTATCAAGTGATATAAACGTCTTGACACTCTTAAAAACACAGTTAAACAGAATTTTCAAACAAGAGTTTACAAACAGTTCGTCAGGACACATTTCAGAAAATCTTATATAAAGAACTAGTTAATGTAAAGATACATATTTTTGTTTACAAACAGCCACGGAAGACTGTGGCAGCCGTTCACAAACAGCTAACTTCGCAGACTTCACATAATCATTTACAAATAGCTAGACATGGAGACATCAAAAAGTGTTTTTCAAACACCTCGTCATGTAGATTTCAAAGAGTCTTTTTACAAACAGTTAGTCATGGAAGGTACTGGTCGTTTATAAACAGTTAGCCATGGAGGGCACTGGAAGTCATTTATAAACAGTTAGCAATGGAGGATTCAAATGCAAACAACTAGCTAGAGAGATTTCAAATTGTCTTTTACAAAAACTTAGTCAGGGTACGCTCGGACACTATTAGCCGAGAAACTAGTAGTTTTTTTTCCAACACAGCTAGCTATGAACACAGTTTTTCACGCACAACTAGCCATGAACACAGTTTTTCACGTACAGCTAGCAGGGAACACAATGTTTTAAATACCGCTAGCCAGAAACAGAGTTGTTTTTTTTGTACACATCTAGCCAAAACAGTTTTCTTTTATACACAGCTTGCAAGGAGCTCAAGTGTTTTGTTTGTTTCACACATCTAGCAAAGAGCACAGTTTTCATTCACACACAGCTAGCCAAGAACACAGTCAGAAACACAGGTTTCTTTATACTCAGGAATACAGTTATTTTTACACCCAGTTAGGCAGGAACTCAATTTCTTACACCCAACTAGCCAGGAACACAGCTTTTACACACAGCTACCCAGGAACAGTTATTTTTACACACAGCTAGCCAGGAACACAGTTTTCACACACAGTCAGTAACATAGGTTTCTTTATACTCAGCTAGCCAGGAATACAGTTATTTTTACACCCAGATAGGCAGGAACTCAGTTTCTTTACACCCAACTATCCATGAACACAGCCTTTACACACACCTAGTCAGGAACAGTTATTTTTACACAAAACCAGCCAGGAACACAGGTTTTTTTGTTTTTTTTAAAATATACAGCTAGCCAGAAACACAGTTTTCATACACAGCTAGCCAGGAACAGTTTTTCACATAAAACTATCGAGGAACAGATTAATTTTTTTTATACACAGCTAGCCAGTAACGGTTTTTACGGTCAGGAAAACTGATGGACAGAATGTGGACTATAGGTCTTGATTATAATATTAACAGCTCACCTGACCTCACCTCACCTCATTTTATGAACGTTTAGCTTTTCTTCCACATACCTAGTAGTGAACAGTTTTTCACGCACAACTAGCCACAGCTACATATCTCGTAGACATACAATTAATAAAATTGTCAAGTGCGCACAGTATTGCATCGTTCGGCATTGCATTATAACATCAGGCAATAATTAAGGACTTATTATGTTTAACTATTATAACGTCAGACAATAATTAAGGACTTATTATGTTTAACTATTATAACGTCAACCAATAATTAAGGACTTATTATGTTTAACTATTATAACATCAGACAATAATTAAGGACTTATTATGTTTAACTATTATAGTTTGAATAAGGAACCATACTGAGTACATTATCAATGAGTTACATCATTATTTTTGTCAGAAAACATTATTTCTGTTTAATCTTCTGGTCAAAGGTTGTCAAAATCTATTTTTAGATATTACTCTCTCAATCTTCGTTTGGACATCAACGTTTCATCACTGATCAATTTTTATGTTCTCTTTGCTGTTGGGTTTTAATTCTTTAATTAATGGCACTAAAATCTTAGTATTCATCCTTGAAGTTTGGGTACTTATATTTCAGTGATTATACTACTAAGTTAAATCTCGTTTAACATACTAAACTTGATCGCCCTCTTAATTACCTTAATTTCCCTCCTTTAATTAGAGTACCGTACAGCTGCTAATTTAGGCCCCTGGGAAGAGACTGAAGTAGATAGGAAACATATAGCATCCATTTTTAATATAGGCTACCGTTATTTCAACATTCCTATTTAATTTAGGCTGCCTTTCATTCAGTATTTCTATTTCACTAAGGCTACCACAATGTATTTTTGTATTCCTCCTTTAATTAAGGATACTGATTTTTCAGTCTCCATTGTTTAATTAAAGACACGAACGTTTTAATTTCCATTCGTTCAGTGTCAAAGTGTGGCAAGCCTCCACCCCCCTCCGAGCAATACTTATAAGATTCCTTTGATAAACGAATATTGATTAAATGTTTCCACTCTATTTAAAAATTAGTTTTAAAAGCGCATATCTTACAACTAAGCCAACAGATAATATAATTCATTCGAAGTACAAAGAGAGTTAGAAGAAATCACAAATATATTCTCCAGAAAAGAAATCGTACAATCTTTTTGTTTTCAATCAAGAAACTTAATTAATTCTTAAAAATGTTTCAATCGTGCCTGTTACTGTTTAGAATATTGATCGAACAAGAGAAGTAATACCACGCCTTTAACTATTCATCTACTATTTTTCAATCCCAAACACCTTACTCGAATGAATACACATACTCACTGTCACAGTCTGATAAAAATGTCATGACTTGCTGACCTACTTGTTGGTTACTTCAAATATTGAGATTTGAAAACCCTTTGTTCAAAGCTCTCCCCTATCGAGAAGCTTCCAGAACAGGTCAAGACGTTATGTAACTTTAGGCCCATTGTCTAGGTTCTAGAACCAACTACATGCCATGCGATCCGTCACGTGATATGCTTTATGCTTTCCTATATATATCGGAACCGCTTCCGTCCCTTCACTGCGAGAAACAATTAGCTACATCAACTAGCTACTCGGGTCATACGGCAGCTGACGAGATAGATGAGAATCATACACTTCGACTTCTCATAAAGGTACCATTTTATTTGATTGTATTCTGTATATCTTGACTATGTATGTATTTGTGCTATGTATTATATTATTTCGCAATATACTTGAGCACGGTTCGTTGAAATGACTGAAAACCTATAAGTTATGGAATATAAATTTATTGTAACTCTTTTCCATTGTAACTTTAATTTATATTGCTTTTAATTCACTAGAGCCAGAATGCCTGCGCTCGACATGAATTTCTCATGTAATTCAATTATTGCGTGTAATTTTAATTGTAAATTGTGAAGGGCTTTGCTGTTTGAATTACCCCTTTGTATGAACATTAATTTAACGTTGTAACTATTTTTTATGATTCATACGTCATGCTGTTAAATGAAACATGCGTGAGAAGATTACTTTTTTCTAAATCTAAATTGTAAACGACGTGAGGTCGAATTTCTAATTCAGAGCATTTAAACTGGAACGTGCTTAAGTAAGGGCATATTAAGCAGAGACTATATTGGGACGCATTTTGCTTTACCCAGGTCAGTCTTCTTCTTGGGCTTGGTTTTGCTTTGCCTTGCCTTGCCGTGCTTTGTTGTCCGCATCCTTGAATTGGACAAGTTGTCTTTGTCTTCGTCCGAAGACCTGTATAAACTGGTTTGAATTCACTTATTCTGAGAGTCCACGCCACTGTAAGCAATGTTGGGGTAGACGTACGCTGTCTAAAGACTCAAGTTCACTAGCGACATAAAGGACACCCTTCCCTGTATGCCACGTGCATCTCCGCTAGAGTGACTACTGTGAGATAGACTGGGACGGACTGAAGGAACCAGGCGAATACAGACTTTACAGCTGAGTATTCCTCAGTTGAATTCAATTATCACAAGGAAACATTGGCTATCTTTTCTCTTGAGAACGATAAGCACATACGTGCATGAATTAAGAAATAGACTTTTCGCGCTCGTATTTGATTATTGTTAAATTGTTAAACTTTATTAAATCTTATTTTAATTGTTAAACCTCTTCGTAGTTAATTTTTATGCATAATAGACCTATAGATTTATCTTAGATTGAATGGGGGCGGATGAGCTGAATGATAATAACGAATGCATATTAATTTAGAGAAATTTAACGACTTCAATCTAGCTAACGTTCGCAATTTATCAGTTTGTAAATTTGTCGTCTGCACTACAAGACACACTTTTAAATTAGTCAAATGATAAGTTGAGCAACCAGTCTGCATAGGATATGAGAGAAGGAATTAATTATCTTTAAAGTCCTTAATTATTCTAGGCAGGGTCTATAAATAAATACTGGAAACGTAACACTCACACACACACTTGTTTAAATATTTGACTTAAGTCGTAGACTATAATATATTTTGTGTTTGCAATCCCGCTCGGGACACCCTTGTTGCCCCATCCAGGCTGTTTCGCATTTACCGCAGACCGTTCACACATCAAACTGTCTTCGTGACCGTTCACACATCAAACTGTTCGTCACTAAGAAAATTACGATTACTCCCAACGGAATATCCTTCTCTCCTATCTGAGTCTCCAGCAGACTGAATAGCCAGATTTCTTTTCGTAGAGGAACGGTTACTCTTTCCTGCAGCATGCAACCTGCTTTAAGAAGACATATGCATAATAATACTTAAAGAATGACCATATAGTAAATGTGAGCGCGTATGCACGCACGCACACGCGCGCACACACACACACACACACACACACACACACTGCCATGCTTGCAGTCTCTTTTGATTAATCATAGCATGCAAAATACTTACCTTAAGCGACTTGTTTTAGGAAAACATGCTCACATACATACATAAACAAAGAAGCACACACACTCACACAAGACTCAGACTCTTAGAGGATTTAGGAAAAGGAAGTTCACCATTATATACATCCCATTAATGTATAAAAAGGTAGTTCACCATTATGTACATCCCATTAATGTATAGAAAGGAAGTTCACCATTATATACATCCCATTAATGTATAAAAAGGAAGTTCACCATTATATACATCCCATTAATGTGTAAAAAGGAAATTCACCATTATATACATCCCATTAATGTATAAAAAGGAAATTCACCATTATATACATCCCATTAATGTATAAAAAGGAAATTCACCATTATATACATCCCATTAATGTATAAAAAGGAAATTCACCATTATATACATCCCATTAATGTATAAAAAGGAAATTTACCATTATATACATCCCATTAATGTATAAAAAGGAAGAGAAAACAATCGCAAAGGGACAGAGGCTGAGATGAACGCCAGAACAGACTCCATTCTGCAAAAGAAAATTAATGTGAAAGTACTGGGTTGTGTTTTTTATTTATTTTTTTTTTGTTTTTTCCCCAAAAGATGTATTGAATTAGTTTTGAATTTTTCTAGAGACAAATTTAATCCCTGATAAAGAGTCAAGGACAAACTTAATAACAAAAGTGGAAACAGAATCCATTTCGTCAATAAGATTTTAGGAAGGTGATTATCTTACAGGTTTCCCATAATAATCGACATTTGGTTTAAATCTAAATAACAGCTTCGATGGAATCTTCGGGGAATGGGTGGATTTTCATGAGCACAGAACCATTTGCCCGAAATCATAAGTTCCTAAGCCTTAACTGATTGACCTTCACGACCCGTTGCAGCATGTGACGTATGCGCATTAGGCCAGTTCTCCAAGGAAACATTCGGAGACCTTTCCCACTTTACAGGGTGCAATGTGACCGGATATAGCGTCACCACGCATGTCGCCGGACCGGAAGTCCTAGGAAAAAGACCGCCATGGCGTCAAGGCAAGCAATCAATGTGGTGGCTTTTGTTTGTACCGCTATGGCGCATTACTGACGCTATTTGTTCAACCAGACATGAAATCGGTCACGCCAACCATAGAAGTCGAGAAGGAATGCGTATTATGTCGAAAGATAGTGAATATTACGATAGCTAGCAGGCGAACGAATCAGTGAGTGAACGAGCAAGCGCGCGAGAGATATAGTGAAAGAACTGGAGAGAGAGAAAGAGCTACAAAGAATAAATTAGATAGATAGATAGATAGATAGATAGATAGATAGTTAGATAGATAGATAGAGAGATGGGTAGATAGATAGATAGATAGATAGATAGATAGATAGATAGATAGATAACAAAGAGAAAGATAGGGGAGAAATTAACACCAAGACAGCATGAGAGAAAGAAAAAGAGAGGATAAGGGAGAAGGAGAGGGGAACAAGAAAGTATGATGAGAAACATAAAAACTCAGAGAGTAAAATAGAAGAAGCAAAAAGTAGAAATTGAGACAAAGAAGGAGACAGAGCACGAGAGAAAGAAAAAACGAGAAATTTAGTCAGACAATCATGCGCATAGAGCGAATGACAACCACACACACGAACACACAAACACACAAAGAGACAACAAGAGAGAGCAACTTACAGACAGAGAAGGGAAGATATAGAAAGAAAGGCAGAAAAGGAGAGACAAATATAAAGTGTACGACAGAGAAAGACAGAAATAAAGAGAGAGTAAACTATGAGAGAAAGAAAGGAAATAGAAAGAGAGAGAAACTTTCTCACAGAGAGAGAGAAAGAGTAAAAGAGGCATGAAAAGAGACTTTGCTCTCTGCAAGCGGTTAATCGTTTATCATAAGTGATATCATTTTCAAACTAAAGACTATAGTATCAAATTTGCGTTAAAGTCCTGGGCAAGAATCCATTTTTCTCAGGCCCACTGAGTGGTCATGGTTACGTAAGACGGCGGGATGATGGTGGATGTGCAGTTTCTATAGGCCATCGGAAGGGTAACTAAAATTGACTATGGGCCTCCTTGTTTAGGCACTTTGATGGGACGATAAAGCAGGTCGTGTGTGTCACGGGAATCACTGAAACTTAAAAAAGATGAAAGGATAGACGCAGTCAGAGCGAAATGCGATTAGCAAAGTTACACCACCCCTCCCCATCTCTCCTGTTCTGTTACTTTATCTCCTCCCTTCTTCCAACATCAAACCACCATTGCACCTGTCTGCAAAATCAGCACACTCGCACACGTACAAGGAAGGCGACTGGAACTTATTAAATGAAACCAGTAACATTCTGAAATCTATGGTTCTGGAGTTGGAGAATATTGGTTGAGTTATAATTTACGAATACCAAGAACCGAACCTATTTGTTAAGAATGCATATCAGTCATCAAAGTACAATTTTAATTGTGTGGAAAGCGGAGTAATCGAGAAAATTACGAAGTTGCAACCTTTTGGGTTAAAAAGACTCTGTGCACTATTTTTGTTGTTACCATTCTTGCGAACTATCTACCAATATTCGGACAGCCATTTAGGGGAACAAATCCACGTCAATAATAATAATAATAATAACTTTATAAAGTTTTTATACTTACAAAAGATCCTTGAAAAAGCTACGGCTAAAGATATATTATAACAAAGCAAATTGATGAATCTATATATGGATCACCCTCTGTGTGTGTCTGTGTGTGTGTGTGTGTGTGTGTGTGTGTGTGTGTGTGTGTGTGCGTGTGTGCGTGTGTTTTACTGTAAGTCGGGACCCTAGAATACCGTGAAAGGGGACCAGAAAACTCTCCAGACCTATCCAGGACCGAAAATATCGTAAAACGAAGAAAGACCCTCCCACCCCCCACCCAAACTCTGAGAGGAAGGAAGGCAACTATCACCACCACATATCAAATGACAATATATAACAAAAAAGTGCATTTGCAAAGTAACTAAATAAAATTAGTAAAGGGAAGTTTGAATAATGAATGACGCTGAAAAAGGGAGGGGGGAGGTCGATAACAGTTTTGCGTCACCGCTGGAGCTTGCGTTGATCATTTCGTCATCAGATGTTCTCTGAACTAGAGTGCCCCAATAGGACCCCACAGTCTCACATTGTGTTCGAGATGGGAGGGATGGCGGAAGAGGGTGAAAAAGGTCGCATCAGTTTGGCGCACACCCTAAACTGCCCTCCGTTGGAAGAGGCAGTGCTATTTTTATATACTGTGATGTTGCATGACATGACGTCACCGGAATGACAATTATGCACACCCAGAAAGACGTCATTTGTGACGCTTGTAAACCTGTTTGCGCTGACTGGCTGACATAGGGTAAGGTCTAGGAACGCCGATCTGCTCATGCTGTTTACGTCATAGCAACCGCGCATCGACATACCCACCAAGTACATGGTAAACAAAGCACATACCATCTGGAAGGCAAGTACTTACATTTAGTAACACGATTACGAAACAGAAGGAAAGAAATGTAGGTACCTGTCAAACTTACAAAACTGCATATATTGACTGGCACACTGGTCAAATGAATGAAACTGCACATAATGACTAACACACTACACAAAACACACTGAGCAATGCATTATTCACACGCCGACTGACACGCTTTTATGACACGTTGACACTTTTTAGACGGCACGAGTCATCGGACTGATTCACGTTCCGAGAGACCTGCAATGACAAACGAGCACTCATGTACACGTTCCATCATGCGTTACACGTGTACACAACCTCCATTCGTCGATACACGGGTTAGCTTCGGTGCAATGTACTTACATAGCGGCTGCCTTCGACGTCTTGCATCGCCCTGGAGGAGGGATAGCACCGGAAGTAAGTTAGACTCACTTCCGGGTGAGTTCTTTGAGACTGAGCACATCGATCATTCGAAATATCGATTAGAGCTTATTTTGCAAGAACTTGCATACGATGGTAATTAAACCCTCTTCATTCCGGCATTGGTGCGATCGGGCGATGGGATCAAATGAGAGAGAAAGAGAGACAGAGACAGACAGATAGACAGAGAATAAGAAAGAGAGAGAATGATCGTCAGTATTGAGAAACAGAGTTTAAAATAAACGCGATAGATGCAGAGGTAAAGACGTATATAAACACGTACAAAGGCAGGCAGGAGAGAGGAGAGAGAGAGAGAGAGAGAGAGAGAGAGAGAGAGAGAGAGAGAGAGAGAGAGAGAGAGAGAGAGAGAGAGAAGCAGATAGAAGGAGAGAGGATTGTTCCTACTCTTTTTACTATTACATATTTGTATTAATAAATACATATTTATATTGCAAGAACACAAATATGGTTTACAGATTTAGCAATGTCGAAAGAGAAATAAACCCAGGGCAATAAGGTCGATGAAAAAAAAGAAGAAGAATGAACTAAAATAATGAATAAAACGAAGGACGAAGCTTGATTGATTCCATCGACGGATGAGGGTAATAACCGTTTTCCTACCAGACCTTGCTAATTAACGAAAACATCGAAATAATATTACAGCTGTATAATGAAACAACGGAAATGAATTCAAAGTACACGTATCCGACTCAGCACATTATAAGGCTGAAGCCATTGTGCTTGTGGGAGAAATGTAACATGAGATCTGATTGGACGGCAATAGACTACTTTTGACCCAACAGTAAGGCGTTGGATTTCAAGGGAGAGAATGCCAGAACAAGCAATACCTACTGCTGAGTGTGGATATTCTAAACACGTGATATTTATTAGTGAGGCCAAGTCTAAGAATCTTTCATTTGCAAAATTAAACTGTTTATGCCTTCATTCGCTATCCTCAAATAATCGTCTCGCTTAATTTAATTGAAGAGCGTAACAATTTACTTTCTCCTTGGTTTTGATAATGTTGAATATCTATAAATAGAATCTATCTATCTATCTATCTATCTATCTATCTATCTATCTATCTATCTATCTATCTATCTATCTATCTATCTATCTATCTATCTATCTATCTATCTATCTATCTATCTATCTAAATATCCATCCATTTATCCATCCATCAATCTATCTATCTTTCTGCCCGTCCGTCCGTCCATCCATCCGTCTATCTATCCATGAATCTATTTATCTATCTGCTCGTTTGATGCTGTATGAAAATTTGAAATGTTGTAATATTTGTAGACTAATTATTACTAAGAAACAATTTTAGCTATGTCAGTCGATTGTAATTTTGGTACGCACATACTGAGTTTCGAAAAATATATAAAAGCAGTGAAGCAATAATCCCATATTTAATTAACAACATTCGATAAAAATCCATTATTTTAAAATCGACTCATAGAAATATGAAACACATATCTAAGATAAGATGTAATTTCTAACTATGCAATCAAGTTGCTTAAAAATTTAATTTTTAAATGTATGTATGGGGAGTGTAGTGTGTTTGTGAGAGTGTTAGAGAGAGTGTAAATTGTGTAGGTATTTGTGTGAGAGTGTATGTGTTTGTATTTTGTGTATTGCCAGTGTGTGTGTGAGAGTGTATGTGGTGTATGTGTTTGTGTGTATTTTGTGTATTGCCAGTGTGTGTGTGAGAGACAGAATGTCACGCATTTGCTTGTGTATGAATTGAGAGAGAATGTTCGTATATTGAGAGAATGTGTGTGTGTGTGTGTGTGTGTGTGTGTGTGTGTGTGTGTGTGTGTGTGTGTGAAGTGGGAAGGTTCGAAGAAGAAGACAGTAAATGAAATAACACTAAAAACATCTTTCCATAATCTTAAACTTAAGAAGTAACTTGAGACAATGACTTAAAAGCAGTCTATAATGTTTTTAACTTTTTAATAGAATCAAGAGAAAAAGAACCCTCCCTTCACACAACAAAGAATGAGGCAGCTATAGAAAAGCGGCGTTTTTAAAACGCGTTCTGTACATTATTATATAATGTTCTCTAAAACTATGACCACGCCGTTGTCGTTATCGACGGCTTTAATGCATTCATCGATTTTGTAATTGGAGAACGACATGATTTGCATTTGATTGACGTTGAAATATAGCACAGGTTTACTGAAGTCCTAAGAGCCGTGTGCAAAGGTCAACCCAAAGCTGCCTCCTGTAGTGATGGCAGTAAAGTATAAATGCGTATAGGTCTGCGCACGGCTCTGAGTGTCAACGATCTAAAAAAAAATATTTTTTTTATAGAGCTGTGTGTCTCTGCCAACATGAGATTTTATGCGACCGGGCAAAAATGATTTCTCACTGCTGCGCGTCTACTGTACCACTTGTAAGGTGTACCGATTGATTTTATCGAATTAAATAAATTTCTATATCCTGTCTCAAAAGAATTCTTATTTACATATCATGTTTGCGTGTGCAGTGTGCGAATTGCAATGATTCTGCGCGCCTGTTTATAATCATAAACTGGAGTTGTACCCCTTTCATTTGTGAACGAAGAGTTCGTGTAAAAAAAAAAATGCAGCAAGCGATATTTTCTGGAAACTAAACCTAAACATAAAAATATCCGATAAAAGACAAAATAAATGAAAACTGTCTATACATTTCTTTTTACTCGCTCTCGGCCTCTTCAAAAACAGAATAATAACTAAACAAAAATACACAGAAGAGAACAAAGATTAACTCACCTATCCTTTTCTTTTCTATCTCTCCACCATCTCCCGTCTCTCCGTCCCCATGACCACCAGGTTTGCAGTAATGGTTAGAGATATTGTTTGCTTTGTGTACGCGCGCACGACGAATTAATAAATGAACAGAAGTGTCTGTATTTGAGAAAAAAAGTATTATCTGGGTTAAATTGCAAGCGATAAATACCACTACTGTTATATTTAAAAATAAAATATAGGTAATTTTAAAAATAAATAAATATGTAAACCGATATATATTTTATTCCCTTGAATGCAAAACTTGTTGAGGTCATGGGCGCGTCTGCCAAAACATTTATCTAAAAGAGTGCTGAAGACTGTACCTGGTTTTAAGTTGTCCCACGTGATTACTTCTGCAAATAAATAAAATCAGAGCTGGCATATCTGAAACAGACAGCTGTCCGCTTTGATTTTAAACAACGTATCCACGAAGAGGCAATGGGAGAAGAATTCGGAGTTTGCGTAAACGTGTAAATATGGCCGGTGCAGGGATGAAGGACGATCAAGTAGTGCACGTGCACTGAACAAATGAAGACAATCACGGAACAGGACACAGCCATGATCGGAGGCGGCTACGTAAATGTGGACAACTGTAGTAGTGCACGTAGTACTAACTATTGATACACAGACAACTGCTATAGTAGTGCACTTAGTACTAACTATTGATACACAGACAACTGCTGTAGTAGTGCACGTAGTACTAACTATTGATACACAGACAACTGCTATAGTAGTGCACGTAGTACTAACTATTGATACACAGACAACTGCTATAGTAGTGCACGTAGTACTAACTATTGATACACAGACAACTGCTATAGTAGTGCACGTAGTACTAACTATTGATACACAGACAACTGCTATAGTAGTGCACGTAGTACTAACTATTGATACACAGACAACTGCTACAATAATTCGCAGAGTAGTAACAATTGACTAAAAGACAAGTGCTATAATATAATTGTTCGCAATACAATTGATATACAGAGAACTGTTATATGCGAACTATAATAATTCACAGAGTACTAACTATTGACATACAGACAAATGCTATAATACTAACATAGTAATAATACAGACAACTGCTATAGCAATTTACATAGTACTAAGTATTGATATACAGACAACTGCTATAAAAGTTCACATAGTACTAAGTATTGATATACAGACAACTGCTATAAAAGTTCACATAGTACTAACCATTGATAAACAGACAACTGCTAAAAAAGTTCACATAGTACTAACTATTGATGTACAAATAACTACTATTTATATGCAACGCTACAATGCAATTATAAACTTTCATCATTGTAACTTTAACAACACTATAATTCAGTTTTAAACTGTTTCATCATGATAACCTAAAAACAACCTTGTTTTAAACTGTTTCATCTTCATAACCTAAAAACTAGGTTGTTGTTGAGAAGATATTTTATATCATCACTGATTCTTTGATTACTTTACTTGGGAATCCTTTTACTGGCCAACTAGAGATAATAAAATTGGCTACTTCGACTGCGGGTCGTATTCAAGTAAGAAGAAAAGTGGAACTCTACATTTTTTTACCTTCAAAATGATATTGTTCTCAAATCGACCTCAACAGACAATACTTTTCGGAATCTATATCGTACTCAATAAAATCTTAATTCGAGTCCATTTATCTATGTGATCTGTTTTTAACAATGAGCATAATAAAGTCAAAGTACAGATCTATGAGCATAATAAAGTCAAAGTACAGATCTATGAGCATAACAAAGTCAAGATACAGATCTTTGAGCATGTTAAAGTCAAAATACAGATCTATGAGCATGATAGTCAAAATACAGATCTATGAGCATGATAAAGTCAAAGTACAGATCTATGAGCATGATAAAGTCAAAATACAGATCTATGAGCATGATAAAGTCAAAATACATATCTATGAGCATGTTAAAGTCAAAATACAGATCTTGACTCTTGGCCTCTTGATCGCTTACAAACGGGAATGTCATTTGACTCTCTCAACTGCTAAACACTGGCTAATAAAATACAGTGCCAAAGACCACACTGATTTGTTACAATAAAAGCACGTGAATTAATAAAACCTTTTCTATATTCAGTGCTGGCGAGCTCTTACGAATATTATTCATATTTGCATGTTTATAGAAATCTGGATACACGTAACGATAAAAAAAATGTGCTTAATTGTTTTCATATTTGTATGTTTACTTGTTGAAATCTAAATGCAAGTAAAAATAGAAAGAATATTTTGAATTAACCATAACTGGCTTCCATGTTAAAGTAAGAATAATAAATATATTTTGGCCACTAGTACAACAATCTTGGACTTTTAAAAATAAATAAGAAGGAAACTGCTTTTAATTATATATTTTGTAAAAGCAATTTAATTCATTTTCCAGACAGGTTTAAAAAGAGCAAATTCAGATTGTAATAATGATGATTATTGTATTGCTTAATATCCACTACAAAAATAAGCTTTGAAAATTTGATGGGCCCGTTAACTCTTCTGAAAATTTGAATGTGTTCTTGGCCTACAACCTACAAGATGCCTTAAGGGGCGATAACTGTGCTAATGCAAGGTAACGTTCAGTTATGCCCTAGAGAGCGCTTTGCGTGACGGCAATATCGTTAGGGCGAGGTCCAGATTTCGATTGGAGGCGCTTTTTACACGAATCGACTGCTTTGCCATTAAATCATTAAGCACGTCTCTCGTCACCCTCATAATTTTAGCGATTTGATTTACAAACATATTAAACGTTTTGAAACAAATAACACTCTATTGAACACAACTAAAATAAACTTAATTTGGCGTTCAAACGCGCATTTCAATGTAAGACTGAAGAAAACGAAAAATATAAACTGATCTTCATAAGTAAAGATAGTCCATGTAATATAGAGCAAAATATACAACTTAACGCTATCAAATCAAGGGCAGACTACTCAATCGATCTTTATAAGTAAAGATAGTCCATGTAATATAGAGCAAAATATACAACTTAATGCTATCAAATCAAGGGCAGACTACTCAGTCGATCTTTATAAGTAAAGATAGTCCATGTAATATAGAGCAAAATATACAACTTAACGCTATCAAATCAAGGGCAGACTACTCAGATCGACCGAGAGAAAGAAAAAGTAATTGGCACATAATCGTAGAGTTTTAATGATGACTCCTGCCAGTCTGAGTCACATGACACTACGTCTGAGAGAAGGTACTGGTAGACCAAGTAAAAAATAAAACCCAGTAATTGTGAATTCAGTGATCTACATATTTCGTGTTATGTTAATGACATATTTAAGGTAAGTAGATGATCTACATATTTCGAGTTATGTTAATGACATATTTAAGGTAAGGAGATGATCTAATATTACGTGTTATGTTAATGACATATTTAAGGTAAGCAGATGGTATTTAAATGTTAAGTCGAATTGTTTGAATTACAGAGAATATAAAATATTCTTACTAAGCATCATAGACATGGTGGATGGATAACAAACAAAACGGGTGGGTGTATATATTTGTATTTTGACGAAAATGTGAATAGATGTATTGAATGTCTTGAGCAAGATTGTGATTATTTCAGTCAATTTTATGATTGTTTCAGTCAATTTTATGATTATTTCAGTCAATTTTATGATTATTTCAGTCAATTTCATGATTGTTTCAGTCAATTTCATGATTGTTTCAGTCAATTTTATGATTATTTCAGTCAATTTCATGATTGTTTCAGTCAATTTTATGGTTATTTCAGTCAATTTCATGATTATTTCAGTCAATTTCATGATTGTTTCAGTCAATTGTATGATTGTTTCAGTCAATATTATGATTGTTTCAGTCAATTTCATGATTGTTTCAGTCAATTTTATGATTATTTCAGTCAATTTCATGATTATTTCAGTCAATTTTATGATTATTTCAGTCAATTTCATGATTGTTTCAGTCAATATTATGATTGTTTCAGTCAATTTTATGATTGTTTCAGTCAATTTTATGATTGTTTCAGTCAATTGTATGATTGTTTCAGTCAATTGTATGATTGTTTCAGTCAATTGTATGATTGTTTCAGTCAATTGTATGATTATTTCAGTCAATGTGTGTGTGGAGAAATATGGGAACTCGCGTCACACTACAAACATGCAAACACATACATACACATAAAAGAAAACCACAAGAAATACATCAGTAAGAAAGAAAACAAAAATTGAAAACAAAATACTTTACAGTTTTCACATTTTTTAGAAACTAATGCCTTGACAAAATTCTTAGAAAATAGTTATTTCTCAGTATTACTAACGTAAAACATTTAATCTGTCATTGTTGTTATTTTCTTGTATATCCTTAATAACTGAACTAGCTTAGACCACCTTTCAACTTGTGTTTCTTTCGCTGGTGAATTGTGATCAGAAGCTAATTCCGCCCTTCCCTCCTCCCGCCCCCCCCAAAAAAAAAAAAAAAGAAAGAAAGAAAAGAGAAAAAAAGAAAAAAGAAAAAGAAGAAAAGGAAGAAAAATGTTTTCGCGCAGAAAGACAAGACTTAACTGCATTGTTATGTGAGATGTTTACGTCACACAGAATCAGAATGTTGAACAAGTTTATTGATCGATGTACAGCTTCCGTTCTTTTGCCTTACACATCTAATAATCACGCGCAATGTTACGGTATAATCAGTCAAGTACCTCATCGAACATTGCAGCGTGTAAATGGGGCTACACTGCATACATGGGTAATCGATGGATATTCAAACAGTTTATTTGGTTAACGTTTCTTAGAATACTTGCAGCACTATCACTGCCTAGAGACTAGGGTTCAAAGCCTCACGGTCGTGACCTCAGGTGTCGCGAGAAACATAAGATCGGTCTTTGCCTTGTCTGAATACCTTGTGGATTCCACTGAAATTCAAGTGTATTTCAGTGAAATAAATGGTCACTAACAACAAATCAACATCAACAAGAAGGAAAAGGGGGTGGGGAGGAAAAAATAATTTTATAGTAGTGCAGATATTTCTTGACAATTTGTTTAAATGAGACTCTAAGAATTATAATTGAGGTTGCATGTTTGTGTGTGTGTGTGTGTGCATGTGTGTGCGTGTATGTTTCAAAGAAAAAAGTGAAGCAAATAAAAGAAACTAGATAGTGATCAGTGTTTCCATCATTTGATAACATGCCTTTTAACTTAGATTGTTCTTACAATTCATCAAACGTAGGGTTACTTACCAAGTTTCAATTAGTTCATCAGAATTAGGGGTTAGTCTTTACAGTTCATCAAAGGTATGATATCTCATCAGATTGTGCTTACATTTCATCAGAGTAAGGGTAAAACAATGTTCATATTTAGTCCTTTGTCACTGTACTAGTTATTTGGTCCATTTGCGTTCATTGCTTACATGGTCATTATATATTTTATATATTGTTATATTTCTCTTTGATATATTTAAATATCAAAGAGAAATATAACAATATAACATACAGTTAAGGTCACGAGATAAACATGAATATAATATTTAGTTATACAAGCAAAACTGCATACCTTTGGCAGTAATATATATGGAGTATGGTTTTCTGCTGTGGTGATAACTGTCATAAGTGTTATTAAAATGATTTTGAATTACTAAGGCTGGGAGCCAAAATACATGTTGCCTTGGCGGTCGGCTGCATTCTACTGACCAAATTTACGGGTGAGTTTCTGGTACATTCGTTTGCATGGCTAAGCTGTGTTTTGATTGGTTGATTTAGTGAGTTGCTGGAACATTCAGGTGTGTTTCCAGCCCGAGGATAAGGGACAGCCTTTCTAGAAAAATAATTTTATGTGTTATCTATTTTTAGAGGAGGGGTGGGTGTGGGCTACATAAGCCATTATGTGACAAGAGCTAATTAATATTTATGACTTTCTCACATTTTCCAACCAACATTCTGTCAACACACAGGCCATCTATCCAAAACAAGTTCTGAATTGCATCAGCCTAAAAAGTTGCATAATAAATAACCAGGTCAACACCAACACCAGATCTAATGTATAAGCCAACACAATTACTCCTTAGATGCCAGGGATCTAGCATTGTCACAAACCAATACAATTACTACTTAGATGCCAGGGATCTAGCATTCTCACAAGCCAACACAATTACCAGGGATCTAGCATCCTCACAAGCCAACACAATTACCAGGGATCGAGCATTGTCACAAACCAATACAATTACTACTTAGATGCCAGGGATCTAGCATTCTCACAAGCCATTTAATTACCAGGGATCTAGCATTCTCACAAGCCAACACAATTACCAGGGATCTAGCATTCTCACAAGCCAACACAATTACCAGGGATCTAGCATTCTCACAAGTCAACACAATTACCAGGGATCTAGCATCCTCACAAGCCAACACAATTACCAGGGATCTAGCATCCTCACAAGCCAACACAATTACCAGGGATCTAGCATTGTCACAAACCAATACAATTACTACTTAGATGCCAGGGATCTAGCATTCTCACAAACAAGAGTCCTGTTACTCTACGAGCACTTACTCGCTCAGAGTTATCTCCACCTCCGACCCTCTCCATTCTGGACGTTCACTTCAGGAATAAACTGTAAAGATATTTCCAAATCATGTAAATCACAAATAGCACCTCATTTAAAAATTATAGATCAGAATATGATTTTTTTTAAAATTAAAGATATGTATAAGAAT
Organism: Sinotaia quadrata; assembly: GCA_028829895.1. Taxonomy (NCBI): domain Eukaryota; kingdom Metazoa; phylum Mollusca; class Gastropoda; order Architaenioglossa; family Viviparidae; genus Sinotaia; species Sinotaia quadrata. Next base: position 7,396,586 of record CM054183.1, read on the forward strand.
TCCCCATCATATGATACATTCAATCTCTCTCAAGTCAATACATTCAGGCTAATTCAAGTCAATACACTCAGCCTAATTCAAGTCAATACACTCAGCCTAATTCAAGTCAATACACTCATGCTAATTCAAGTCAATACATTCAGGCTAATTCAAGTCAATACACTCAGCCTAATTCAAGTCAATACACTCAGGCTAATACAAGTAAATACACTCAGGCTAATTCGAGTCAATAGACTCAGACTAATTCAAGTCAATACACTCTGGCTAATACAAGTCAATACATTCAGCCTAATTCAAGTCAAAACATTCAGCCTAATTCAAGTCAAAACATTCAGCCTAATTCAAGTCAATACACCCAGGCTAATACAAGTCAATACACTCAAGCTAATTCGAGTCAATAGACTCAGACTAATTCAAGTCAAAATATTCAGCCTAATTCAAGTCAATGCACTCAGACTAATACAAATGAACATTAGCTTATTTAAATCAACCCACTCAAGCTCATTTACGTGAACACACACAAGTTCATTCAATTGAAAACCTACGCTAATTCAAGTAAACAAGTCGTGCTAATTTAGGTGAACACACGCTAATGACCAAAATCACGCTAATTCAACTGGACACACTTCAATTCAACTGAACACATTCACGTTAATTCAACTGAACACACTCACGCTAATTCAAGTGAACACAATCTAATTCAATAGAGCACACTCACGCTAATTCAACTGAACACACGCTAATTCAAGTGAACACACATTCGGGCAAATACAGCTCGACCCAATCGTACCGTGTCATTTTGATTGTCCGCATGAGGTGATTTACGGCAGCAATATCCCGAGCCAAGACGCAAGGTTTTCACAAGTGTATTCACGGCTCGCAGACTACTAATCATCTTATAAATTAATAATCGCTTTGAGCAAATGCTCGATTTTGATCTTTTTGACAACAGTAAAATCTGTAAACAGTACATTTCTAATTAGTCTGCCGGCTCGAAAAGTGTGGAACCAGCAGTCGCTGCAAACAGGAAACAAACATTGTTTTCCTTTTAAGGCGTAGCAATCGAATTCTTTATAGCTCACATTCCCTCATGTTTCCTTTCATTCGGCATGAATTACTATTGACCATTCAAAACACCTTATTGCGTCAATTATCCCTTTAATACAAAAACATTTTGCATGTATGAAACTCTGTCAGTGCCACATAGCCCACTTTAAATAATTCTTCAAATCAAGAAAGCATTTCTTTTTCCTTCAACTTTCTCTTAGGTGGAAGATGATGGTATTGTAATCTATCTATCTATCTATCTATCTATCTATCTATCTATCTATCTATCTATCTATCTATCTATCTATCTATCTATCTATCTATCTATCTATCTATCTATCTATCTATCTATCTATCTATCTATCTATCTATCTATCTATCTATCTATCTATCTATCTATCTATCTATCTATCTATCTATCTATCTATCTATCTATCTATCTATCTGTCTGTCTATCTATCTTATCTATCTATCCATCCATCCATCCATCTCTCTCTCTCTCTCTCTCTCTCTCTCTCTCTATCAACCAATGATTGATCAATTAAATAATCCAATTAGCATTAAACCATTAATCAAGTAACCAGACAACTCACTCACTCGGTCCAATCAAAATTAAAACCTTTCACTAAATAACTGGTGTAAGTTAACTTTAAATTTCATTTTGTGCAAAGTGTTGAAAGAAAAAGTGCACACTTCGAGTCACAGAGTGTAGTTGGAAATTGAAGGCGAAGCAAAGTGTTTAATGAACTGGATGAAAGTGATGCTTTCTTCATTGCGTGAAATTGACGTCCCTCTTGCCACTCGCTTAGCGACGTAACCTTGTGCTATGAATTGACCTTGACATTCGTCACTGATTGGAGCCAGACCTCAACCATCATCTTAACGACGTAACCTGACCTTGATATGAGTATAGTTTATCAACACTCGTCAAAAATTGGAATCAGACTAAACGACGTAAACTGACCCTGATATGAGTATAGTTTATCAACACTCGTCAAAGATTGGAATCAGACTAAACGACGTAAACTGACCCTGATATGAGTATAGTTTATCAACACTCGTCAAAGATTGGAATCAGACTAAACGACGTAAGCTTGCCTTGCTACTAGCCGACCTTGACATTCTTCATAGACTGGAGCCATACTTCAACAATTGTTTTAGCAACGTAAGCTTACCATACTTCAAGTATTCCTTGACATTTGACATAGATTATATATTTTTCATGACGTCACAAACCCACGTAACAATAAGTAATGAAACAATGAAACAAAGGGTCTAGTGGTTTTCGTCTTGCTTTGTTTCATTTCGGTGACTTTAATTAAGTGTTCTGTACGGCCCACATATAGGTAAAAATATGCACATTTATTTTTGCGGCGGTACGGCCCACATATAGGTAAAAATATGCACATTTATTTTTGCGGCGGTACGGCCCACGTATAGGTAAAATTATGCACATTTATTTTTGCGTGACTTAAGAAACTGGCAGACTTAGGATTTAAAAAACATGCTTTTTGCATGTATATCTCTATGGCGACTGAAGTGCATGAAGTGAGACATTAATACAAATGACCTCAGCGTCGCTAAGCACATCATAACTACCAACCAATCAAATCTTAAGGACGAAATGAAATAGAATATTGGTCAACAACAGGTAAGAACACATCCATATCAAATGAGTGATTTCCATTCTTAGAATCAAGACTGCAAAATTTAAATTTTCAGAGATTTGTATAAATGCATTTATTTTGGTATTGAATGTCAATATTTCTGAAAGAAATAAGAATTCTCCCGTTTATGCTCAAGACTGACCTCTCACCATAGCAACATAACATTTGACGTCACGACGTGGAACTACAATCCACATGCTCTGTCCGACATATTGTCTTGCGCTAAACGCGAGGTTTGAAAAAAAACATGGTTAAATATTACAATGCAAATGGATACTCAAATAGCGGACAAATAAAAAAAAATTCATATTTTACATTTCCTAAAGATCACAAATTACGAAAAAAGTGGATCACAAAGCTGAAAAGAGAAAACTTTCATCCGACAGCACATGCGAATTGTGTAGCGAACACTTCCAAGAAGAAGAATATGAAATGCAAAGCAGACAGTCTTTTCGGGACAGTCTAGCAAATTAATAATGAATATTAGTTGATAAGTGCCTAAAAACAGTTGTAATGATATATTAATTTAGACACCTCTTGCAATTTCAACTTGATATGTGTTGTTAACACAATTATTAGTATGTTTATTTAATATCAATTAATTAACTGTTGTTTAATTATTTTGCAATATCTGATATAATAAAAAAACCTACTAAATAAGATGTTTCATATATTAAGTATATATTCATCAAACCCCTAGCATCATCTTTTAATTGGTATGAATGAATTTTATTACATCATTGGCTGCTTGTGCGTTAATTGCATCAAAATAGTTTTCTTTAAATACTGTAGCATTACTTTTAACTATTCATAACATAACTGTATCTGACAAATTTTTTGAATAAGATAACCTTATTACTCTAGCCAGTACCAGGACAAAAACCGAAGAGTTTTATTTTTTGCTGTTAACTTTAGCTGGTAAATCCATTAGAATTTGATCATTATTATTATGCAACTGCCAAAACTACTCGTGTACAAAGGAATAGTTGAAGTAATTTGATCATAATTAAATATTATACTTTACATGTTATGGTTTTATAATACTGCATATTAGCAAAGTTATAGAATTCTTTTGCACTAATTATACCACCACATGTAAGTGGCAAAAACTGGGACTTCCCCTTCTAGGATTATAGCCATTTTGTTTTTGGTAACTGTACCTGATTGTTACTTTAGATCATGGATACACAATATACTAATAATTGTAATATTAATAAGAAGAAATGTATATAATGAACCTTTGTATCCAACTCTTAAATTAACATACCACTGGCCATTAATTGTTAAATTTAAAAGCTTTTTTTTTTTTAGAATACTAAATAAATAGCACAGTACAATAAAAATATCACTTATACAGACATTCATGCACAAACATGCCAATGTATATATATATATATATATATATATAGAGAGAGAGAGAGAGAGTGAGAGAATTATCTGCTCTTTAGTTCCTATTTAAATTTTTTACGGAATACATATAATACGGTGGTATTTATTGACGTAATATTTTTTCCAAGCGTGATTAATGTTGTTAGTTAAATTGACGGGTTTTCATTCGGCACAATTAAAGGTTCGGGTTTCCTTCACTCAGTGAGTAATCCCCCTTTTCAATGAAAGGCAATTAATCACTCGAATATAGTCCGCTAACAAAATCCCTCGAAAGGGTCTAACACACTCCTCGAAAATGTTCGTTAATCTTTTTCGTATAAGCATGGTATATTCCTTAAGATGATTTACATTATAAATGTCTGTTTTACCTCCCTTTGCTCCAATAAATAAATAAGCAGAAAACCGAAGAGTTCTTATGGAAGATTAACACGGTCCATGATTATTGATTATAATCATTTGGCGTACAGAAAATGTGAGGACTAATTAACCGGAAATTGCTAGTGTTTGGTTGATGTGACGTCATCTATTGTCACACAAGCTATGTGCACATGGCGCTCGTCTACTGGCTGGCCATGAATGTTAAAGGGGAAGTAACAACCGGCTAAAGAGAGTGAAACTACGTGATGACATATTTTGAAACAGTATAGACTAACAAACCTTTGGATGGTTTTACAAGAGGAATGCAGGGATAAAATACAGCAAACATGCAGACAAACTAAAATCGTGAGATTTCAGAAAAAGGTAGGACTGCCGGACTGCTTATTTTTTTTTAAAAATTTTTGTTGGGGGGTGTCGGGGAGTACTTCCAAGTGTCGCTGATTTCGCGCTGGAGATTGTATTTAGGGGAGTGTGTAGGGAAGGACCAAGGGGAACTTATTTTAGGGGGTGGGGATGTGGTGGGAGCCTATATCTCTACTGAACTCTTCCATTTACTGCAGATGAGTTGTGACTCAGCCAACTACGAATGGCGTCAGGGCCTGAATAAAATGTAAAGTACTATACTTCAGTTTCCTGCCCTGTCGATCCACAGACTTTAGGAAGATCAAATTGATGACGTCATATTATTCCAAACCAAACAAAGGCCATTCCGTTATTTGAATCTACAAACTGCAAAGTTAAAAAAAGGCCCATTATCTAACCGAATGATAGATAACTCTTGAGCGTTTGATACTTTTATTAGTTGAGCATGAAGGCGAACATTCGTGAATTGTATTGAGTTTTTTTAAAATTTTCATTGATTAACTATTAGAAATTCTGATATGTCTTTTTTAATTAATCTTTATTCATTTTTCAGTGAAGGGTTAGAGTCTTCTCCAGACTAATCCTTCACCTTTTTCCACTACGTCACTTCCGCAAAATCATTTTTCAAAATCTGGTTTCAGAGTAAGTTCCCTTGCATATTTCACACTCCCAAGCAATCTGCAAATGTAGAGGTTCTAGCCAGCGTTTTGGACAACCAGAGTACGCAAAATCATTATTTGATATCATGAAACGTCATCATTTTTTAAAAATCAACTGACTTGAGTAAATGAAAACTACGCATTAATTCCGGCTCCCAAAATGGTAGTATTGGAAGATCGATCTCATTGGGTTTTATTTCGTAAACATTGCTGGATGATGGGATGGTGTGTGTGTGTGTGTGTGTGTGTGTGTGTGTGTGTGTGTGTGTGTGTGTGTGTGTGTGTCTGTGTGTGTGTGTGTGTGTGTGTGTGTGTGTGTAGTACGGAGGGAAAGGACAAATTACTAAAAAGCATTGGTAAGTTGTGAAAACGAAAAAAAAAAATTAAATTCTTTGGTTGAAAGAACTTAGAGAACTAACATCTCTCTCTTGATTTGTTGATTATTAAATTATCTATCTATCTATCTATCTATCTATCTATCTATCTATCTATCTATCTATCTATCTATCTATCTATCTATCTATCTATCTATCTATCTATCTATCTATCTATCTATCTATCTATCTATCTATCTATCTATCTATCTATCTATCTATCTATCTATCTATCTATCTATCTATCTATCTACTTACACATGAATATTTTGATTCACACATAAGTCTTTCCAGTATACTTGACAGATTATCTAACCATATATTTTAGTTGCATGGAATCAAAAGTGAATTGTACAATAAAAATTGTTTAATATAATTTCTTTGACCATTTAATTGCAGCAAAGCATAAGGAAAATTTTGCAATATACTTTGTCAGTTCACTTATCTGTCCATGACACTATCTTCAGACATCAAATTGTAAAAAGCATCTTTTTCGTATAATTGTATGCATCCCATTTCTTCAAATTCATTATGTAATCATATGAATTCACACTTGTTTACACGCTATTCTTTATTCAGTTCATCCCCCCTCCCCCCTTAGATACATTAGTTTATCACACGTCTTTGCAAAATATTGATACAAGTCTGCTTTTACGCGCAGATGCCTTCCGAGCTGTCAGACTGCGCTACATCGCTATTCCGGCACTCCGTCAGTTTTTTAAATTTTTTTTGTAGACCGGTCGGCTTTTGTTTGTTCGAATCTTAAAAACCAATTCCAATAATTTTGACGCATAGGAATAGGCTGGGAGGGGGCTTCTGCCTATGTGCGCTTAAAGTCCCAGTGGGTGAGTTCCCAGCAGACTGTGCGCAAACGCAGTAATTCAAGAGTTTCCAAACATTGCACTTCTCTAAGACAGGCCGCCCAATCGGAGACGCGAATATTAATGGGTTAATGTGTGCACCCACCAATCGTCTCTCTTCGCGTATGACCTGGGACCAAGCTGGCGGTGCTCGCGTGTGCCCGTGCAAGGAGCACGGAGAGAGAGAGAAAGAGAGAGAGAGGGAAGGAGAGAGAAGGGGGGAGAGAGAGAGGATAACTTTGCTGTCCTGTGCCGAAGGCTTGCGTTTAAAGCGTCACACCGCCGCTTCTTTCAAGCCAGGCTGCGGTTCTGTGTCGTGTCTCCGTCCCGTACAGACTCATCGTGCACTGGATGCCTACACAGGTACGTTTCGGACACCTGTTACGAATTACACGATGTTGTTCGTTATTCTGACGATTTTTGTTAGCCAGTCATGATCATAACTAATAAATGATTTAAAAGTAAACTAAGAAGAGAAAAGTGTTGTGTTAATATTGGACAAAATGTGAAAATAAGTTTCCCTTATTAAGCCTAAATTCGGTATGTAGTCTCATTATGTATAAACTCGAACGATTTTATAAAATTTAAAATCCTCACTAAACAAACAAACGAAAAATTGATATGTAAGTAAAGTTTACATTTGTGATTACAGATATAACGATTTAAACAATGAAAATTAAACATTTACTGTTATCACAAATAAGTACAAACTGATAGCTGCGAGAATCTGGCTACTTTTGAAGGAAATTATTTAATAAGTTTCAATCATATTTAGCTAATGTTCTGTGTAATATTTAACTAATGTTCTGTGTAATATTTAGCTAATGTTCTGTGTGATTTTTCGATAATGTTCTGAGTAATATTTAGCTAATGTTCTGTGTAATATTTAGCTAATGTTCTGTGTAATATTTAGCTAATGTTCTGTGTAATATTTAGCTAATGTTCTGTGTAATATTTAGCTAATGTTCTGTGTAATATTTCGATAATGTTCTGTGTAATAATGAGATACTGTTCCGTGTCATATTTAGATATTATTCTATCTCTCTTTTACAACTTGTAAAGTTAAATAAAAGAAAAACGTGAAGGTTTAGTTTAATATGTTGCGGATTTTACACAAATGCACGCAAACACATTGTTTTTGGTTTAAATGAAGCTATTTTGAAATCGCAAACTAAACTTTTTTTCTGTTAAAAAATACCCTCACATCCCCCCCAAGAAAAATGGAGAGGAGTAGAAAAACTAGTAAAACGTGTTGAGTTTCTAGGTTTCCACAAATTATTGTGTAATATTCATTTTGCCCACTGTTTACAATTTAGGATTTCTAAAAATAGCAGCATAGTTATCTATATTATAATCAGCAGTGTAGTATATGATAGCTGAGTTAATTATCCGACACTTCCAGAAAAGAAGATTCGTTATCGTCGTACTGTACGTCATCTATAGAGAATGACCTTCACTCTTGTCTGTATCGTCTATAGAGAATGACCTTCACTCTTATCTGTATCGTCTATAGAGAATGACCTTCACTCTTGTCTGTATCGTCTAGAGAGAATGACCTTCACTCTTGTCTGTATCGTCTAGAGAGAATGACCTTCACTCTTATCTGTATGTCGTCTAGAGAGAATGACCTTCACTCTTGTCTGTATCGTCTAGAGAGAATGACCTTCACTCTTGTCTGTATGTCGTCTATAGAGATTGACCTTCACTCTTGTCTGTATGTCGTCTAGAGAGAATGACCTTCACTCTTATCTGCCAACACCGTCAGCTGAAAAATTATTGAACAAAAGCTCTCATTCCACTCTACCCTCAGTCACCCAAATTAAAGATTCAAAAATTCTTTTTCGCAATCATAGTTAATAGAAAGTGTAATGCACAATCATCTGTTTGAAATTTCTCCCGTTCTTCAGTAACAGAAGTCGCGTTAGTTAAATTTGAAGGAAATAGTCATACCCATTCATTATGTTTGATATTCATTGATCAAGCCAATTTATTCACTTCAAAACTAGCGAGCCAATGTTCATGACTCTTTTAAATTTATTCTTAAGCATCAGAAATTGAACAGACTTTTAAAAAAAGAATTAATTACATTACAGAACCAATGGCATTTTCTTGAGTATCAGAAATTTAACAGACTTTAAAAAGAAAAGAATTAATTACATTATAGAACCAATGGCATTTTCTTGAGTATCAGAAATATAACAGACTTTAAAAAGAAAAGAATTAATTACATTACAGAACCAACGACATTTTTTTAAACAGACTTTAAAAAGAAAAGAATTAATTGTGTTACAGAACATCTATGACACACCAATGCTCACTCTATTAATATGCCAGACAAATGGCAAAAATCTAAACGACCATACGCTGAGAACTCAATAAAACAATTCTTAGTATGGAGTATAGCATGTTAAATGCCAGAAAAGTACGTTCAAATGTGTGGAGTGCTTTATCTCCCCTTAAGCATGTGGTGCTGCTGCATATGTCTGGTGATGAAAGCATTTTTGTAACTGAAAGTTTTCATATTTCCTTAAGAGATTGATTTGGCATTTAAATATATTTTTAAAGACCGCATCTAGTGGTTGAGAAACAACAACAAAAAAATCCTCCAATCAAACTGTCACAGATATCAAAGGTGGTAGAAAGGTAATAGACATTTTGTTGAACAAACATTTTTTTTCTTGTGAGGTTCTAGCGTACTATACATAGTAGAGAATACACTGTGTTTACTAGAGAGAGAGCAATTTATGAAACGCACCAGCTCGCTTCAAGTTTATTCTTTGTGTGTGTGTGTGTGTGTGTGTGTGTGTGTGTGTGTGTGTGTACGGTAGAATTTAATCTTGTTATATATTATACAAATAAAGTCTACGTTTGTCTTGCTCATTCTCGTTCTATATTATATCTTTAATAAGTATTTTCGTGAGTTCATCATGTATCATATCATTTCTAAGTTAAATCCCCTTACGTCATTTACATAGTCATTCCTATGCATAATTGCAAATATAGTGTGCGACATATACGTCATTTACGTAGTCATTGCTATGCATAATTGCAAATATAGTGTACGACATATACTTGACAAGCTCTTTAGGCCCATACCATGTACAAGATCAATCATTGCTATGTACAGTTCTTAAATCGATAGTATATATTACTAGAACAGTCTATGATATGTCTTTTACTAATAGTCGTCTACGCTTGAGTATAAACAAGAATAGGTGCTGCTATGTCCATTTTTTTAAAAAACAAAAGTGCAATTAGAAAATATTACAAGTTTACGTTAAATCAGTTATAATTTAACCCAGCCTGTTGTTATTTGCATTTTAAGTCTACTTTGTATAGTATAAATACGTTTTCGTTTAGGTCACGCACATGGTAAAGTACGCAATGTTCTTTATAAGTAAGTCTAAGTTATGTGACTATGTCCTGTACATGTAAAGTCTAAGTATGTCCTTTACAAGTTGTCTATGTTCTTGACAAGTTAAGTCTAAATTAGACGCAATTGTATCATTTACCAGTTAGGTCTACGTTGTGTCATTTACCAGTCAGATCTACTTTGTGTCATTTGGCAGCTAGGTCTACGTTGTGTCATTTGCCAGTCAGATCTACTTTGTGTCATTTGGCAGCTAGGTCTACTTTGTGTCATTTGCCAGTCAGATCTACTTTGTGTCATTTGGCAGCTAGGTCTACGTTGTGTCATTTGCCAGTCAGATCTACTTTGTGTCATTTGGCAGCTAGGTCTACGTTGTGTCATTTGCCAGTCAGATCTACTTTGTGTCATTTGGCAGCTAGGTCTATGCTGTGTCATTTGCCAGTCAGATCTACTTTGTGTCATTTGCTAGCTAGGTCTACATTGTTATTTGCCAGCTAGGTCTATGTTGTGATTTGCCAGCTAGGTCTATGTTGTGATTTGCCAGCTAGGTCTATGTTTGTGATTTGCAGCTAGGTCTGCATTGTGATTTGCCAGCTAGGTCTACGTTGTGATTTGCCAGCTAGGTCTGCGTTGTGATTTGCCAGCTATGTCTGCATTGTGATTTGCCAGCTAGGTCTGCGTTGTGATTTGCCAGCTATGTCTGCTTTGTGATTTGCCAGCTAGGTCTACAATGTGATTTGCCAGCTAGGTCTACGTTGTAATTTGTCAGCTAAGTCTGCTTTGCAGTACGAGAAAATGAGTCAAAAAGAATCTTCTTCTGTTCAAAGTTATTTGTTTGAAATATTTGTTTTCTTGCTTCTTCATTTTCTCCCATCTTTTCCTAATTTTATTTATTACCTGTCACTTTCCATTTCTCACTCTTCTTTGTTGCCACAGACACGCAATTTGACGACAGACTCATTTGGTTTTATTTTCATATCAATAAATGTCATTTGCTCTTGGACTTGCAGGTGACAAAAGAATGATGGTGCAGCCGCCATCTTGTACAGTGTCCGCTGGCAGTCCTCCCTTTCTTCCTCTTTGTGTCTCGTCCACAGAAAGTCAACCTGCAAACTTCACTCCTTTGAGGCTCGTTTGGAAACCTTCCCATACCCACTTTCCACAGGCGGCTTTTTGATCCATTTTACTGAAGATTTTGAATATTCTAAGAGGGAGGGAGAGAAAAATTCGTGGTCTTGGCATTCCCAGTATGAATTTTCGTTGTCTCGATGTTCTGTCTAAGTGCTTATTGTGTAGCCTGTAAGTGAATAAACACTTGTGATTGGAAAATGTCAGTACACCATTGAGCGGCCGTTAAAAGTCTCTCGTTGTCATCGCCTCCTTTCTCTTAACGGTCCAGTTCTGATTCATTGATCAACATTTCCGAGTTCTGAGCACCTGCACGTGTGTTGGCGTCAGAGATATATGTGCACACTGCGTTGACCTCGTTGCCTTTGATGCAAGAGGATCTATGCCCGTTGGCTGCGGAAAAGAATAGAATTCTATGAATGGTGAAAGGCGTTTATGAAATACACACTAACGGCGTTTTGACGATTCGGTTTCGGAGCAAATCAAAGCAACAGACTATATATATATAAGAAAGAAAAAAGAATTTAAAGTGTAGGATTTATAAAAATTTCTAAAGAAGCAGAACGCTGAAGTTTTATATTTATAGCCTAGATTATTTGTATATTATACTTTTGGTGTGTCGGCTTTAACTAACACAGTGGCTGTGCGTACTTTTAATTGGAATTTGGCTGTCAGTGCGTTCACTGGGAAGTTGAACGTTTTGCGCACTCTGCGAGAACAACAAAATTCCTTTTGGTTTCAGGTAGGTTCACATGCATGCTTTTTCACTGTCTTGAGCTTGCATATGATAGAGTTATAATCTCTTCTTTAGGACTGTTGTGTTGAGCAGAATGTTATATTTTTTACTTTAGCATAGTGCTGTGTTTTGTAAATTGTAGTTAATTCGTTTTTTTAATATAAATTTGTATTTTTCTTTCTTTCCTTCCTGTTTGTTTGTTTGAGTTGCTTTGTTTGTTTGATTGTTTGTTTCTTTTTTCATTCCTTCCTTCCTTTCTTTCCTTGCACATTTCTTTCCTTCCTTTCTTCCTTCTTTCTTTCTTTTTTCCACATTTCTTTCTTTCGACATTTCACTTTCTTTCTTTCTTTCTTTCTTTCTTTCTTTCTTTCTTTCTTTCTTTCTTTCTTTCTTTCTTTCTTTCTTTCCACATTTCTTTCTTTTATACTTTTCTTTCTTTCTTTCTTTCTTTCTTTCTTTCTTTCTTTCTTTCTTTCTTTCTTTCTTTCTTTCTTTCTTTCTTTCTTTCTTTCTTTCTTTCTTTCTCTCTCTCTCTCTCTCTTTCTTTCTTTCCACATTTCTTTTTATCCACATTTCTTTCTTTCTTTTTATCCACATTTCTTTCTTTCTTTTTATCCACATTTTTCTTTCTTTCTTTCTTTCTTTCTTTCTTTCTTTCTTTCTTCCCTTTTTTCTTTCTTTCTGCGATTATGTTGATAATAATCTTTCTTTTCGTTTTATCCTTTTCTTACTGTTTCTTTTGCCTCTAAAACAACCTATCCAAAACCGTGGAAGAACATCTGAACTTTAGGTCCACTTTACCTGTACGTTATTTTGCAGCAAATTATGTCAAAAATAGTAAAATTGTTTGTTTTAGATAGAGAGATAAATAATTTGAATTTAAGAGAGGATAATTCACCACACGACCTGCAATGAGTAGTGTAGCGTAAGGAAACGAAACCACAGTACTCTGGGACCGTTTTTTTTTTTTTTAAAAGCGCGACTCTCTCTCCCTCTGTGTCTCTCTGGATTTGTAACAATGTCACCGTTCTCTCTCTCTCTCTCTCTCTCTCTCTCTCTGGATTTGTAGCGTTGTCACCATTCTCTCGTAGTTGTTTGTAGTTTCTTGTGGTCGTGACGTGGAAATGGAAAGTGATGTCTCGTTACTTAATATTTATCATTTAATATTTCGATGTATGCCTTACCATGTGTTGAGAGGACCTCAAGCAAAGAAAAAGATTCAGCGTACAATATCAAGTTCTGTTTGATCAAACTTGTTGTCTGAACATAGGTGTTACACACTAACGTACGAGATATGAACATAGGTGTTACACACTAACGTACGAGATATGAACATAGGTGTTACACACTTACGAGATATGAACATAGGTGTTACACACTAACGTACATGAACATAGGTGTTATACACTAACGTACGAGATATGATAAGTGTTTTTTTTCGTGAAAGTTTATATGATCGAATACTACTCTTAAATATTAAGAGGAAACCCACAAAAGGTAACTGAATTCAATGAATGTAATGGTAAATTGTACCAAAATAGATCTAAAATTCAAATGTCCACATCACATTGAAATTAAAACATCAAGAATATAAAATAATAAAACTTATTTTCTCACCAATTTATTCCTCCAATTCTAATTAATTAATTTAAGAATGAGAGGTGCCAGTGAATGAGAGGTGCCAGTCATTGCGTTGTTAGTGGATTTCTGCTCTAGCTCGTGGCTGATGTTTGAGACTGTCGCTTTGTTTCTCATCCATACCATAAGCATGTTAATTATATTAAAATCTAATAACATTCGGTCACATATTTCAAAGCATATACGTATTTTATAATTGTTTATTTAAATAAATTTTCTGTGCGTTGAAAAATGAGTTTTCTTGGCGGTAATTTACCACATTCAAAGTATGTATGTATTTTATAATTGTTTTTTTAAATAAATTTTCTGTACGTTGAAAAATGAGTTTTCTTGGCGGTAATTTACCGCATTCAAAGTATTTTCTTCTGTAAATGAACAAAATTTCTACGTTAAAGGTGAAATCGTCAGTGGCTACCGGCTGATGGCTGGCATAATTACACAAGTCTTCAGATCTGACTTCTGGGCAAAATTCTTCAGCGAAAGTTGAGAACCAGTCTTAATAGGTGTGCTCTGGCACTTAAATAACATTCTGTCACTGTTAATTCGAAAAGATTCTCGACTCTAGAGTAGTTTTTTTCTTCAAACTTTATTTTAAAAATATTTGTCGATATTTTTAACAGTAGCTTAATGCTCGTAACATGTGGACACTTTCTTCACTGAAGTCAACTAAGACTTCCAGATCTTCCAAATTTCTCTTAAAATTGCCTTAGAGTCAGCCATACTCGAAACAAAACGCCTTTCTTTAGACAAAGAAATCAAGATATATGTAATTGCTGAAGTGTAATGGCACTATAGTCATTCATAAGCAAACTCAGTAGTGTGACATTAAATCAAGACTTCTGTAAACGTCTTGGTCTTCGGTGATTATGGCATGTTTTTACTTTGCTTCTTAAAATCACGTGATTTACGCACGAGCAGAGACCCCAATCTGTAGGTTTATCTAAAATTAGTAACAAATACCTTAGAGCTTGTCCCGAATGTCAAGAAACCTATCTGTTGTCTAAGTGAACAAATTAATGACTTGCTTGGTCCGCTCGCACTGTTGACAGTTCTTTAGTAAGATAGATGGCAGTTTTCACTGAGCACTGCCTAAAATTCATTTTGGTCACATGACCTTTCTCCTACGCGTAGATATTTCAAATTCGACAATTTCAGTGACGTCAGAAAATGCAAGCTGTAGTTCTTGAATAAGATTTAGCGTGTGTCACGGTCTGGCAGTCAAATGGAAACAAATTGTTTTAAAAAGAATAGTTGTTATTGATTTTTAAAAAAAGACTTTGTTATTAAAGATGTGCATATCTTTTGCCCGCAAAAGTTCAAGGGATCATTCATCCGAAAATCACGGTTGAATGGTAGATTGAGCAAACAAAAGACAAAAGTCTGAAAGATCACCGTGTCCAGCCATAGTCAGAGCCCGGTCCAATCAAACATTCCCATCCTTACTCACCCACACACAGATGCACTCGCACATACACACACACACACACACACACACATACACAATAACACAAACACACATACACACACACACACGAACACACATACACACACACGTTCACAAAACTGATGCAGGTATTATTACACATGACACCAATTGATATAGTTCCACACAAATGGACGCAGAGCTTACCAAGATCACAGACCACGATTCTATATTTCGTAGCTGTATCTGGCAGAGGCCATGCAAAGTGACATCAAAGGTTAGTTACTTTTTTGTTCTGATTGGTAAAGCCCGGATGAAAATACTGGTAAGCTTGAGCGTTTATGGCCAAAATCATAAGATGACATCAGAATGAAAAAAAGAAATGCTTCCACTTCCGGGTAATGCTGGCATGCGCTCGCTAGAAAAATGTACAAACAGACGTCAGAGCGCGACGCATTCGACTGACGTCATTTAGAGAGGGCAGTCTTGGCGAAGCGCGTGACGCTGCCCCCGGCTAACCCGGGCACACTTTACAAAGTACTTCCACTCATCGGAAGTTAAACAATTTCCCTCCAGAAGACTAGAAAGTTATTCTACAGTGTCTACACTCCATTCAGGGGAGATTAGGCGGCTGCTCCAATGTCCGCGTAAAGAGTGGGTATCCAGAATCGCTGGTGTGTGTTCAGTAGCTTGAACTAAACGGAAATTGTTTGCTTTCGCTAGAGAAGAAAGATGGGAGGGGGTGGGGGTAATTATGAGCGACTATAAAATACATTTAAAAACAATGTATTCACATCAGTGACCATACATTGTAATATTTTGTAAAAAAAAAAGAAAAAAAAAGCGATATATCATGTACACACAGGTGTGATGATGACTTATTGACTTGTTTGTTGGTGTAATGATAGACTGATTAGTTTCATGATTGACTATTGGTTTACCAAATGGTTAATTAATGTGATCATAAAGTATTATCTCATATATATTTGTCAGCATTGGGTGACTCCCTAATATTTTAACTACAAATAGAACATATAAATACTTTGTATATTAATAAACAAATAATACACTAGTCGCGCATACACACACACACACACACACACACACACACACACACACACACACACACACACACACAAACACATACACAAACCACACACATAAACATGCACAAGCTGAACTCTCACATAAACATGTGACGTGATGGTGGGTGTAATGTAATAGTCACCTTAGGATGCACTACGACAACGATGATGGAAGTGACTGACGACAGCCACAACAAGACATGATAACAAGCAACAACGTGTTTATATAGAGACTTTATTTTTATGGCGACGCAGCCGTAGAGGACCACCAATCCACTCACACGTCTTTGTTCTACATGGTTCTCTGTTTATCTCTGTATGCACGCACGCAAATAACCACCCACACACACGCACACAAACACACACATAAATATACACACAAATAAACACACACACATACATACACACACAAACACACACACATACATATACACACAAACAAACACACACACATACATTCACACATACACACACACACACATACACACACACACACACACACACGTCATGCCAATTTACTACGAAGGCGGGCCGCCAAGAAAGCCCCTTGAATTCCCTAAAACCGGGTGTTATTTCTATTTACTCTTTTTCTGACTTTCCTTTACAGGGGTGTGTAATACTTCTAAATTCCTAAGAGCTGTGTGATAACATTACTTCCTAAGGTAACTGCTACACTAATTACTCTTTAACCACAACTCTTTTCTAATGTATAATTTGAAGGTAAAGTACAAAATAAAATTAAAAAATGGGTAAACTGTTCTCACAAATAAATCATTAAATTTAGACAAAGAAAAGAATATAAACTAGTACTCAAAATACATAAATGCAAGCCATAGCCATAAACTATTTTCTATCTAAATATATAAATCAGTGGTGCACAAACTCCAGCCCGCGACGAGTCGCCAAATGGCTCGCGATGTCAACTGGGAAAGTCAAATATTTGGTCCACTACTCGATCAAATGGTCATACAATTTGCCTGGCAGTATTGCCATTAATATTGCAGCAGTGCAATTCACCAATTACCCGGTTTACCGGAAGTACCCGCAATATTTTCCGTTATTTATTTTGATTATATTTTTGTGACAAAATGGCAGCTAATCGTAAAAGAAAAGTTGACAACGAAAACCGGCAGTTTAATGATGACTGGACTCTACAATACTGTTTTGTTCAACAACAGACAAACGTTATTTGTCTGCTGTGTCATTCAACAGTAGCAGTGGCAAAGGTTTCTAATTGAATCTCTGAGGCGTTCGCTGAATCGGCTTGCCAAGACTACTAAAGCCAAAAGAGTCAGTATTAGTAGCCCGTGTACAAGACTACTAAAGCCAAACGAGTCAGTATTAGTAGCCCGTGTACAAGACTACTAAAGCCAAAAGAGTCAGTATTAGTAGCCCGTGTACAAGACTACTAAAGCCAAAAGAATCAGTATTAGTAGCCCGTGTACAAGACTACTAAAGCCAAATGAGTCAGTATTAGTAGCCCGTGTACAAGACTACTAAAGCCAAATGAGTCAGTATTAGTAGTCCGTGTACAATACTACTAAAGCCAAATTAGTCAGTATTAGTAGCCCGTGTACAATACTACTAAAGCCAAAAGAGTCAGTATTAGTAGCCCGTGTACGGTAAGATTATCAGAGAACAGAAAGGAATGGAGGAAACTGCTTGTCAGGTCATCAGTGGTGCCCCAACGGTCGACAAGACTAAGGGATAGATAGATAGATCGAAAGACAGATACATAGATGGATGGATAGATAGATAGAAATAGATAGACAGATAGATAGATAGACTAAGGGATAGATAGATAGATACATAGATGGATGGATAGATGGATGGATAGATAGATAGATAGATAGATAGATAGATAGATAGATAGATAGATAGATAGATAGATAGATAGATAGATAGATAGATAGATAGATAGATAGATAGATAGATACTTTTGCTTGAATCTTGCAGGCGACTCACTATAAAAATATGAGAAAGGGAAATGTGGTGTTTGGAAAATGAGAAAACAGCTTAAAATATAAAATGAAATAAGAATTAACAGAAATCACTTCTACTAGTACAGTAAAACAGAAAGATGTTTTTAATATTATATAAAAGTCATTAACACTTGGGAGTAACCAACAGGGCTTGATCATACAGCAAAGATGAGGAAATATTGACAGTCCTAAGAGATAAGACTCAACAGGGCTTGATCATACAACACAGATGAGGAAATATTGACAGTCCTTAGAGATAAAACCCAACAGAGATGCGGTTAAAAGTGTTAAAAATCAGCGTCACGGGTTGTGTAATACAGACAGCGACATTGGCAAAGTTACAATTCAAAGAATAGTAACATACACAGACACACACAGAGACAGATAGACACACACACAGACACACAGACACACACACAAACACACACATAAATGCAGATATACTGACACACAAAGGAAAGAATTGAAGGACAAGTACACACACCTTTTCCATGAATAGAGCTGTGCAGGCAATGACGATCACGTGATCAGTTTATTGACGTGTAGGAAACAGCCTTCAACACCGGTGAAAAATAAAGGCTAAGAAAGCAAACATGTTAAATAACTACAAAACTATGGATGAATTAATGATGTGTTCAACAGCAGCCAACCACTTACATTAGTCAGCAAATTCCCGCCATCTTACTTCTTGTAGTGGCTAACAGAGAGCTCATTACATCAGTCGGCAAACCTCCCGCCAACTAACGCCTTGTAGTGGCTAACAGAGAGTTCATTACATCAGTTGGCAAACCTCCCGCCAACTAACTTCTTGTAGTGGCTAACAGAGAGCTCATTAGCTCATTAGCTCATTACCGGCGCGATGCTTTCACAACGGAGGGCACAATAATAGCCCACCAAACTGTTAACCCCTAGCAGTGGTCCAAAACCAAAGTCCAGACATGCGAACACCAGTCAACTACAGTAACATCGGCTACAGTCTAGCAGCACCGGTCTCATCAAGACCCTATCAGACACAACTCTACTTTAACATCTCAATTCATTAAGACCCGACCAGACATAACTCTACTTAATCATCTCAAGTCATCAAGACCCAACCAGACATAACTCAGCTTTATCATCTCTATTCGTTAAGACCTGAAGAGATCCAACTCAACTTTATCATTTCTATTCATCAATAACCTACCAGATCCAACTCAACTTTATAATCTCTTTATCATGCATTTTCCGACAGACTCTTCACCACCTGGTCTCCCTTTGCTCGTTCCCGAAATCGGCTTTTAGTCGCCCATAAATTAATGAATAATTAGGACAACACAGCAATTGAGGTCAGCACTTCCGGAAGACTCAAACGAGCCCCCAGAGGAATGAATTCTTCACTATTATTGGACAAAGACAAGAAGGTACAATGATTACAAGTATGAATTTTACACTAACTAAAGGTGATAAGAAATGACACAAAGAAGGGTGAAAGATTATCAAGAATTTATATAAAATAAGCAATAAAATAAAATTAACACAATCAAAGTTTTCAAATTTCCAAAGCACAATTTCAAAGTGTGATTCAGCTTATCCAGGGAAAACTTCAGCCTCCCCTAAAGTCCTAATTTCTCTCTGTAGAAAGACTATCAAGTTCATGGTTTCTCTCTCTTTCTTTTACTTTACTTTACTCAACCAATCACCACTGGTGGAGTCTCTTAAGAGGTATCAACTGTGCACTTATGTTTGTGACGTGTCGACCACGGACCACGTCACAGATCTAGTCTAGTATAGACGTCTTGGCTTTCACACATGGAAACAAGCAAAACTGCCCAACAGACCAACATATATTTGGATGGATGAATGGATGGATGGATCTTTCTTTGTTCAGGGAAACCGAAAGAATCAAAACGTCATCTGTATCAGCTCATGAATTTTTTCCACACAACCCATTCCCTCTTTTTTTTTTTTGACTAAAGCCTTTCTTAGACTTTCATTTATACAAAACTTCTGGATCTATTTACTTTTAGACTGGATCTATTTACTTTTAGACTGGACACATTCTACACATAGAGATGTGCCAGCTCTAAGAAGTAATTAAATTTAAGTTTAATTCCGCTACAAATAGACTGTGTAACATGATTTTTTTTCCCCACGACCAGACTTAAGGGTCATTGTACACCTATTCATGTTTACTAACTTAGTGGATAGTCAGTGTTTCCAGTGTTCACTCATGTCTTTCATTGAAGCGCACCGCTCCAGGCCATTCCCCCCTCCCCCCCACACCACCACATCCGCACCTACATTCACAAACAAGTACACTACGTCATCCCCTTGGGGCTTTCTCACTTGACCACGGCTTACGGTCAAAGTTAGATAAAATATATATATATAAATATAAATTTCCGTTTGACATGTATTCTAGAGGGGAAAATCGGACTCCCGATTTACTGGTGACGTAAATAATTACGTCCAACGCGCGTTCTTGCACTAGGGCGAACTAGGCTTACTCATACTCTTATAATTTATTTATTTCATTATTTCTTTTTAAAAAATTGTTGAAGTGAGGCCGGGCGAAGGACTGACATCAGCGCACGTAGAAGTGGACGTTCAGTAGAAATCAATCAGTAGGTCAATGAGAGGGAATCTTGAGCATGATTTTAGAGACAGGGTGTGTGCTGGAATAGGCAGTGCATTTATTCAGCTCATTTGTGTGAACAAAGAGACATGAAAAGTTACCGAGGTGTAACTAAGTCCTTTGTGAACAAAGAGACATGAAAAGTTACTGAGGTGTAACTAAGTCCTTTGTGAACAAAGAGACATGAAAAGTTACTGAGGTGTAACTAAGTCCTTTGTGAACAAAGAGACATGAAAAGTTACTGAGTTGTAACTAAGTCCTTTGTTGCTGTTGTCGATCGTTGATCACTACCCTTGATGCCCCATTACAATTAGCGATGCTAGCAAAACTCTTCTACTAAATGGCAAACAAAATCGAAAAGAATATTGGTTTTGAAATAGACAGCCGCTAAGAGCACTGACAGAAAGAAACAAACTGCCCACAACAAGTGAAATGTGTATTTCTGCCTATGGAAAGACCTACCCTAGTTTTAGTGTAGATGGGTGTGAGGAAAGAGAAACAAACGGTCCACAAGTGAAATTTGTATTTCTGTCTATGGAATGACCTACTCTAGTTTTAGTGTAGATGGGTGTGAGGAAAGAGAAACAAACTGTCCACAAGTGAAATGTGTATTTCTGCCTATGGAATTACCTACCCTAGTTTTAGTGTAGATGGGTGTGAGGAAATAGAAACAAACTGCCCACAACAAGCGAAATGTGTATTTCTGCCTATGGAATGACCTACCCTAGTTTTAGTGTAGATGGGCGTGAGGAAATAGAAGTAGAAATTGCTTGGACTTTCACTTCAGAAATAAACTTTATCATTACATTCTGATCTATAAAAATTACAAATAACACATAATCTTGAATTCTAAATTAGAAATGAAATTGTATATTTACAAATATGTTTGAGAATTCCCCATCATATAGCAGTGTGATTATGTGTTGGCTAAGATTATATAAACCAGAATTTAGCAGAATAATACTCATTTCAGTTGTGGATAAGAATTGTAGACATAAATTTGATTAACACAGCATATATATTGTTGACTATTATAGACATCAAACTGTTTACAGTAGCATGCATAGTGTAGATATCGTGTGTTACACAAAGCATGAATGTTCTAGACATCAAGATGCTTAACATTGCGTACAATCTGTAGGCATAGTTTAAAGTGTAGACATAAAGTTGTTTAAAATGACATAAGTTGTGTAGACATAAAATGACATAAGTTGTGTAGACGTAAAATTGTTTAAAAGGACATAAGTTGTGTAGACATAAAATTGTTTAAAAGGACATAAGTTGTGTAGACGTAAAATTGTTTAAAAGGACATAAGTTGTGTAGACATAAAGTCGTTTAAAATGACATAAGTTGTGTAGACATAAAATTGTTTAAAATGACGTAAGTTGTGTAGACATAAAGTCGTTTAAAATGGCATAAGTTGTGTAGACATAAAGTCGTTTAAAATGGCATAAGTAGTGTAGATATAAAATTGATTTAACATAAATAGTGTGGACATCAAGTTATTTAAAATGACACAAGAAGTTTAGACATCAAGTTGTTTAACATAAGTAGTGTAAAAATTGAGTTTGTTTCTTTCAACAGTTTATATGTTGTAAGAAAGTGTCAGTGGTTGTTAAAAGATGACTTAAGAGTTTGTTTTGTTTATTGCTTTTTGGTTTTGTTTTTAGGATTTCTTTTCTTACTTGTGTGTGACCTATAATTCTGTAATATTTGTTATCAAAATGCTGCTTCAAATTGTGCTATTGATATTTTTTTTATAATAACGTTGATCAATCATAAATTCACGCACATACAGACACATACACACATATTTAAATGCCTCGTACACCTAGAGAGAGAAACGCATGCCAGTCTGTGCTATTCTATTACGTCACAAAATTCCACTTGAGTTCAAACACTCACAACCGACTACGTTCATAACAAAGTAACAATAAAAACAATAATAAAATAAAAATCTTAACCTCTGAAGCAGACGACCATCTGACGACACAAAGCAAAATTACGTTCGCCACCAAATGGCGTGATGTTAACATTTTTTTCTTCCTCTGGAGTAGAATTTTCTCCCCACTTTCTGACAAAAAAATCTATTTTCGTCCACCGTCCGTCAATGAAACTGACGGTACGAAACGTGTTTGAAATTGTTGTGAATGATGAGTGGATTTATGGAACACTCTTAAGATGGTCTCAAGTACCCTTTGTATTAAAGGAAAATACCAGACTGATGGGTGATCATTTGAAACGTTATTGGCAATTCTTTTGAGTAAAATTGAGTTCCTTATATGAGACCTTCCTTACTGCTTGTCTCTCTCCTCCCCCTCCCCCGAAGAAAGCAGGCAAGCAAACACAAAACCTTGTCGCGTAATAATAGCCCTTCTGGACTAATAACAATAATTGTTTTTTCACTCATTTAGTTAACACTTTTAGCAATGAAGTATGGACTATGCGATTGTCATATTAAAGAAATTCGTAAATATCCAAGTTTTTGACATTTTGACATTGTAACGTTTTGACACTGTGACGTTATTGAAAAGGCCAGTGAAAAGACTGTGGAAGCTGTACTTAATCCAGGTTATGTGAAGTGTGTAATAACCTATTCTAATAACTCAATTTCTATTCTCTGATAGGATTACCGTCAATTTGTATTGGCTCTATTATTGAAATATAATTAGCTGTAATTTATTATTATTATTATTATTATTATTATTATAATATAAATATATAGAGAGAAACTGTAAACTATACCCGATACCCGAACGTGGGTTCATGGGATATTGATGTCAAATTATCTGTTTCATTGTAATTGTCATTTGTATAGTTGATTCTCCTTTTAATAAATTTATTGATATTCCAATGCATATTGATATTCTTATGTTGGAGAAGAAAGAGAAGAATGGGGGCTCGCTAAATATAGATTAAATTCGGATTTGTCTTCTCCTTCCACCTGCAGAAAACCTTATATGACTGTGAATGTTGTTTTATGTTGTGGAACAGTGAAAACGTTTACAACGCCAAAATATCTGCCAAGTGAGAGGAGTGGTGTCTGTTGGATTATTATTAATAAAATAAAATTAATAGTCTCATCACTTGAAATTAGTTATGAAAGATTAATTAAAAATAATAATTATCTTCATTAATTAAGTGGCGCACGAGTTACAGTAAGTCTATTGAAAGATACAGGGAAACGTAAATACATAGACAGAGAAACAAACACTGATTAAATGATTAAATAAATCAATGTCCTTTGCTCGGAAACAACTTCGACAGAATCTAGGCCATCAAACGGAAACGAAAGAAGAAATGCAAACTTTGACCCATGCCTGCGTGTCACAGTCTGATAAAAATGTCCGACTTGGTGACCTACTTGTTTGTTTACTTCAAATATTGCTATTTGAAAAACCCTTTGTTCAAAGCTCTTTCCTATCGAGACGCTTCCAGAACAGGTCAAGATGTTATGTAACTTTAGGCCCATTGTCTAGGTCTAGAACCAACTACATGCCACGCGATCCGTCACGTGATATACTTTATGCTTTCCTATAAATGTTGGTGCATGCTTCCGCTCCCTTACTGCGAGATACAATTAGCTACATCCACTGGCTACTCGAAGTCACACGGCAGCAGACAGTAGATGAGAATCATACACTTCGACTTCTCATAAAGGTACCATTTTATCTGATTGTATTTTGTATATTATGTATGTATTTGTGCTATGCATTATATTATCCACTATATATTTGAGCACGGTTCAGAGAAATGACTGAAAACCTATAAGTTATGGAATATAAATTTATTGTAACTCTTTTTCCATTGTAACTTTAATTTATATTGTTTAATTCACTAAGAGCCAGAATGTCTGTGCTCGATATGAATTTCTCATGTAATTCAATTATTGCGTGTAATTTTAATTGTAAATTGTGAAGCGCTTTTTGAATTACCCCTTTTGTATGAACATTAATTTAACGTTGTAACTATTTTTATGATTCATACGTCATGCTGTTAAATGAAACATGTGTGAGAAGATTACGTTTTTCTAAATCAAAATTGTAAAAGACGCAAGGTCGAATCTCTAATTCAGAGCATTAAACTGGAACGTGCTTAAATAAGGGCATATTAAGCAGAGACTATAGTAGGATGCATTTTGCTTTCCTCAGGTCGGTTTCCTGTCTTTTGGGCTTGGCTTGCTTTGCCTTGCTTATTGTCCGCATCCTTGAATTGGACAAGTTGTCTTTGTCTTCAACTGAAGACTGGTCTGAACTGGTTGAGCTCTGAGAGTGAGTTTTACTATTCCGAGAGTCCACGCCACTGAAAACAGCGTCGAGGGTAGACGTATGTTGGTCAAAAACTCAAGTTCACTAGCGACATAAAAGGGATACCTTTACCTGCGTGCCACGTGCACCGCCGCCAGAGTGATACTGTGAGGTAGACCGGGGCGGACTGAAGAAACCAGACAAATACAGACATTACAGCTGAGTATTACTCAGTGAAGTTCAATTATCAAAAGAGAACAATTTGGCCACCTTTTCTTTGTAAACTTTAAGCACATACGTGCCTGAATCAAGAGATAGACTTTTCGCGCTCGTATTTGATTATTGTTAATTTGTTAACCTTTATTAAAATCTTATTTTAATTGTTAAACCTCTTCGTAGTTAATTTTTATGCATAATAGACCTATAGATTTATTCTTAGATTGAATGGGGGCGGATGAGCTGAATGACAATAACGAATGCATATTAATTTAGAGGAATTTAACGACTTCAATCTAGCTAACGTTCGCAATTTATCAGTTTGTAAATTTGTCGTCTGCACTACAGGACACACTTTTAAACTAGTCAAATGATAAGTTGAGCAACCAGTCTGCATAGGATATGAGAGAAGGAATTAATTATCTTTAAAGTCCTTAATTATTCTAGGCAGGGTCTATAAATAAATACTGGAAACGTAACACTGCGCACGCCTATAATATTTGAGAAAGAAACTCATCAGCTCTTTAAATCGAACCTAAAGCAAGCTTCCTGGTTGTCAATAACCCATTACTTTTGGCTACTGTAAAGCTAGTCCAGTTTAATTGTTGCGAAATGATTTTGAGAAGTCACGTATAATCGAGCGTAAACATACGACAGCTTAATGCTGTAGGCAGTGTAGGGGAGGTGGGGGTGGGGGGAGGGAGAAAACCTTGATAATAGTTGACAGCATGCTTCATAAAAGTCCATTTCAGATAGCAAATACAAATACGAAATAACATAAATTAAGAGAACCTAACAAATATAAATAACATAAACTAAGAGGACCTAACAAATATAAATAACATAAATTAAGAGAACATAACAAATATAAATAACATAAACTAAGAGAACCTAACAAATATAAATAACATAAATTAAGAGAACCTAACAAATATAAATAACATAAATTAAGAGAACCTAACAAATATAAATAACATAAACTAAGAGGACCTAACAAATATAAATAACATAAATTAAGAGAACCTAACAAATATAAATAACATAAACTAAGAGAACCTAACAAATATAAATAACATAAATTAAGAGAACCTAACAAATATAAATAACATAAATTAAGAGAACCTAACAAATATAAATAACATAAACTAAGAGGACCTAACAAATATAAATAACATAAACTAAGAGAACCTAACAAATATAAATAACATAAACTAAGAGAACCTAACAAATATAAATAACATAAATTAAGAGAACCTAACAAATATAAATAACATAAACTAAGAGGACCTAACAAATATAAATAACATAAACTAAGAGAACCTAACAAATATAAATAACATAAACTAAGAGGACCTAACAAATATAAATAACATAAACTAAGAGAACCATAGTTGTTAATTCGATATTTTTAGATTTCTTCGGCTTCATAAATGTTGTGGTCACGTGGCTGTGTCTAAGTCTTATTAAAAATACCAGTGCTTCAGCAAATGGCTGATTTTCTGCCAGCAGGTTTTTAATGAGTTATCAAAGACCTAAACATTGAAAACAATATGACCGCCTACTGCAGAGTTAGTTAGATATTAATTGACTGAAATATATTTCTACATTTTGAAAATTCTGCACATTGTTACCTGATAATGCTCATGATTGTCTTTTTAGAGCTGTGTGTCTGTGTGTGTTCTATGGTTAGATTCATATGGATTTCGTTGAGTTGTTTCGTTTTGACCTTTCAACCTGATGTACACGTGACTAGAGTGATTTCCATTAAGAAGTATGGTTGTGGGGTGGGGGGGTCAGTTCGCACGCTGAAATGCTGCACAGCAGAGTCATGCATCGTTATTATTATAGTATTGACTCTCGCAAAGATTAGGAATAGATTTGCAATATCAAGTATAAACAATATGTTAGTATGAAGCTAATGAAGCAAGAAATGAGTAAACTGGAAATCCCTTATGGTCAGCTCTGGAATGAGGAAGTGATGGTATGAGCTTGTAATCATAGAAACATGATGGAATCATTTATTATATTGAAGCAACTGAAGTTTAACAAATATATTTTTCTATTTTTTAACAATCGCACACACATGCATCCACATACATATTATCTCACACAAATGATAACATATGCAAACACGTGCAAACAAGCAAATATGTATACATGTGCACAGATAGCAGCGCACTTTCATATGCACGCACGTACATACGAACGCATACACACACTCATATACTTACTCTCAAGCTCACATAAACAGCATCTCGCAGTTATGCATGATCACACAGCCACACGCTCTTACATATGAGGACGCATATATTTTTAACACAAGCGCACATATATACGCATTTTAAATTACGTACACACATGCGAATATTCACATAGACACGCATAATTGTACATGCATATATATACATACACATTTTCACAGTTTATTTTGTAATACATTTTCATAATCACTGTCTCTCTCTCTCTCTCTCTCTCTCTCTCTCTCTCTCTCTCACACACACACACACACACACACTTATAATCCAGTCTCGCCATTAAATCATTGTGCAGAAATTTCACGGAAAGTGACAACCAGTTATTTCATAACAAGTGTGATGTTTTTCTTCTCTCAAGTATCATTGAATTACTTTGCAATTTATTAATTGTGGATGTTGCCGGAGATTACGATTAATTGAGTATTGACTCCTCTTAGAACTGTTAGTGTTTTGTGGCTGTTCAAATTTTTACTTTTTTCTCCTCTGTAACATATGCGCGCATGCTACTCAGAGCAATAACATTGATTTGTGAATCAGTGCTCCTGTATTCTCCTGTAGGCAGCTGAATGGGGTTAACACGTGCTACGCTGTCTGAAAAGATTCGCATTTTACACTGCGCGCACGCGTCTCGTGATTCAACGTCACTAATCACGTGACCACGTCATTTTGCTCAGAGTTGAAATGTACGCAAATTCACGATTAGAGACGTTTTAGAGCATTTTATTTTGTTATTATTATTTACTATTTAATTTTTTAAAATGTTATTCAAAACTTTTATCATCATTAAGTGTCGGTGATAACAAGATAGGAAAACGTGTTTGTTTATAGTTCTGGGGTGATATTTGATCTGGGAGAAAATAACTCTTGTATGAAGATTGCAACGTGACTTAACTCCCATTTATTTACATTGCTCTATAACGTGAATTATTAAATCGACAGTTTGTTGAAGGAAACAATTTACTATACTTCACTAAATGAACACCTAATAAACTCCACTTTCCGAGATGTGGAAATAAAATGCACAAAATTAAATCGCATATTTGTCACCATAATCAATATTCGATGAAGAACATTTAATTTTCGTAAGTAAGACACAAACTCAAAAAGTCTACCTGTTTATAACATTGTTTACCAACAATGTCGGCAAAAACTCAAACGGCCAAGAGTCATAAATAAATACTGAATTTAAATAAATAAACACGGTGCATATGCAAAAAGTTGTTTTAAAATAATTAGCAATACAAATTATAAATTATATTCAATTTTCCGACATTGAATTGAAAGTAAATTAATACCTAGAGTTCAGCCATTTTGAACATACCCACATCACTATATGCATTCTGAAGTGGAATGCAGTATACACACAGTGTGGTATTAAAAATATCTCTGAACAAAGCACAAAAATAGAAAAATAAAATGAATACTATATCGCTAGTTCATGTACTCTTGACCCTTAACGAATGTGTAGCTTTTACAACTTAGATTCGAATGTTTAAAAAGTATGCTGAAAAGAAGAGCGTTCTTAAACGTTCTGCCCATAGACATTGAAATTGATCTGCATATTTGTATGTCTATCGCTAGAGGGAAAATGTATACTTTCCAGGAGCTGTATACGGCGGAAGTAACCTTTGACCCAATCTTAACGCGCAAGTTCTTGTGCCGCAATTAGCGGTTTCAATAAATTACAAATAATTATATACGAGAATGCGGACACAAAGGTAAAGATAATTTAGTGTTGCTTTATCACTTAAAACTGTTTTCTTTTACTTAAAGCTCGATGCTTTGTGAGAGTGCCATTGTGCCTTGAAGTGTGAGGTTGTTTCACTCCAAGATGTAAACATACATATTATGTTCTCGACAGGCTGCTCATTGTACTAATTTTAGCGTTGTGATAAAAATATCTCTTAGATATTTAAGTACAAGGTGCTTGCTGTAAAATATAAATTAATTGCCCATATTTTAACGTCTAGTTTTAAAAATAGCACAGACAGCTTATTTTACCTGTGACTGAAGTTTGGATTGAAAGAATAATTATTCCGTTAACATTTTCGTTTAGCATATTTTGGCAATTTCATTCTTGAGTCCAACTTAGTGAGTATTCATAAGAGTTTAATTTATCAATCAATATTTGTGCCAATTAATGCAACGGTTCGATGTCACGTTACAAGATTATCGTACTGGTTTGGCTCCACATTCCAAAGGTATGCCTGATTTTAGAATTTAATTCAACAGTCAATAGTATTTGTCCTTTAATGTACGTTTCCATAGTAAACATATCAACATGTCTTGCTGATTTGGTCCCAATTTTAACTTATTAATCATTCCTCCAAAGTTAACGTATTAGTCAGTCCTCCAAAGTTAATTTATTAACCTGTCACACAACACCACTCTAGTTAATGGTTATGATTATTATTATTATTAATTATCCATAACTAATTACAATTGATGAGTATCTTAATTTATGTTATTAATAATGCTCTAGCAGACACAACTTGTATCTCTCATTTTGCAGATATACTGGCTCCGTAAACATTTTCTCCCTTCCACAACATTGAAGACACACTTTCACTGTCACACAATATTTCCGTAGATGGAAAACGTCTTACCAAAGGAGAAGATAAATATGACTTAAATCTACATTTAAGGATCCTGCATCCTCCTAATATCTCTCCAACATATATAGTTCAATATTTGTAAGAAGGTCAATAAATTTAACAATAAATGTATTAAATCAACAATCAAATATACTTATAACAAATACAATGAAAAGATTATCTGACATCTATATATCCTAGATTTTGAAATCACATTCAAAAAATTTCAGTGCCTATACAGTCTAATATCCTAACAAACAATTCAGCAGATTAGCGTCAATATAAATCACAGGGTAATTCCTTATCAGTGAATAGAAATGGAGTTATAGTGATTATAGCCATAATAGTTTGCACATAACCTTGTAAAGGAGAGATGCTGCAAAGTCTTTTGCCGACTTTCGTAACAAAGTCACACATTTATTGTTCACAATAGAATTGTCAGTTCTTCAGTTGTGTTTTTCTTGCATGTTGTAGAACACTGATAAGCTTTGTTATTATATTATTCTCTTGTGACTAATCTGGGCGCTCCTTTGCTGAATTAGTTCCAGAACAACAATGTAGCAATTTCCTTGTGACTAATTTGGGCGCTCTTTCGCTGTATTAGTTCCAGAACAACAATGTAGCAATTCCTAGTAACTTCCTTGTGACTAATCTGGGCGCTCTTTCGCTGTATTAGTTCCAGAACAACAATGTAGCAATTCCCAGTAACTTCCTTGTGACTAATCTGGGCGCTCCTTCGCTGTATTAGTTCCCGAACAACAATGTAGCAATTTCCAGTAACTTCCTTGTGACTAATCTGGGCGCTCCTTCGATGTATTAGTTCCAGAACAACAATGTAGCAATTTTCAGTAACTTCCTTGTACCAGAAATTCCACGATATAGTCGAGCATACTTTGCCATCATACATCAACAGAATGCAGTGTATCCTTAAACGTACACACTAGGCCCTAGTGACTAGGGGTAGATACTTCTTGAATCTACCAATGCAAATCATGAGATTCTGGTGAAAATAAGAGGTCTGCTTCTTCCCTGTAAAATATCAGGGAACAAATGCTAAGTTTATTTATCTCTAACTACATTTTTTCTTATATTCGAGTCTCAACTTACAGTTTCCTGCAACAGTACTTTTTAGCCCAATACACGCATAAAGCATAATAAAAACAAAAGAAATATGAATGGGTTCATAGAAACAATGTCACATGGTTAGCATACTACATACAAGCATCATAGTTCACAATTTGTAGAAATAAGTCTATAACATAATACATCCTACTTACAATGCAAGAATAATATATCAATAGCAAAATGCACGAAATATTTCTAAATCCATTCTCTCTCAAGCAATCAATTAACTCACAATTAAGCTAATGGCTGCCTTTCATGACCGGACTTCTGCCACTCCAAATTCAAAGTGATTAAATAATACAATTCTTTTCAATAGGTAAACATTTGATCTCAGCTCATTAACTGGTCTTGTTCTTGTAAATCTTAACCATTGGATAATAACAACTACTCATCCACTTAAACTGGTTTAGATTACACCAGCAAGTCTTGCATTTTCTCCATCTGAGTTGTTTACTCCAACTCTTGGCACTTATAAAAATATCATCATAAGCAGTGCACAAGGTATCGGGTCACTTTGACATTAAACAATTTATATAACAAATTAGGGATAGGCAAATTTACTCTGCCTCATAATCTATCTTGCTATCTGGCTCCAAAGTTAACTTATTAGTCAGTCCTCCCAAGTTTACTTATTAGTCAAACCTCCAAGGTTAATTTATTAATAAGCCCTCCAAAGTTAACTTATTAACCTATCTTGCTTTATGGCTCCAAGGTTAAGTTATTAGTCAGCTCTCCGTAGTTAACTTATTTAACCTATTTGCTATATGGCTCCAAGGTTAACTTATTTAACCTATCTTGCTTTATGGCTCCAAGGTTAAATTATTAGTCAGCTCTCCGTAGTTAACTTATTTAACCTATTTGCTATATGGCTCCAAGGTTAACTTATTTAACCTATCTTGCTATCCGGCTCAAGATTAACTTATTAGTCAGTCCTCCAAATTTAACTTATTACTTAGTCTTCCAAACTGAACTTACAACCTATCATGCTATGTGGCTCCAAGGTCATCTTATTATTCAGAGGATCAATGTTAACTTACTAGTCAGTCTTCCAAAGTTAACTTATTAACCCATCTTGCTGATTTGGTTCCAAAGTTAACTTATTAATCATTCTCTGGAGAGTTTCTGAAAACCACAAATAATGACGTATTTTTTTTAAACAATAAGCATTTCTATGTTGTTAGATGCACGTACTTTCAGTTTGAATAGCAATTGATTACAAGAGTTGTTAAATTAAGAAAATGGTATTTATAAATGTAACATCGACAACAGTGTGAATGTTTTCAAGTTCATCGTGAATATCTTTGTAGTCTGATGTCAAGATCTGCGATGACTCGAAGAGAGAAAACAGAGATGAAACTTGACAGGGTTTATCGTTTAACTATGAAACTCTAATACATGTTATATATATATAAGAAACTATATTCTGCAAACTGAAATACTTCGAACGAAAGTGGCCGCATTCAATGATTCATTCTGATCTGGAGAGAAGCTGACGAAACCGTGTCACGTGATAATGACACGTGATACTACTTCAGCGCGTCAGATTAATGGGATACGCCGTTCTGACGTGTTTGTTTAACGCGCAGGGCACTAATATTCACTGCTTACTTTTAACTTTGTTTTTTCAAGATCGTCTTGCGAGATTTTTCTCTCCATACAGGACCCAGAGCCTGCTGGTACAAATTTATCATTTTATGTGTGTGTGTGTGTATGTGTGTGTGTGTGTTTGTGTGTGCGTGTGTGTGTATGTGTGTGTTTGTGTGTGCGTGTATGTGTGTGTGTGTGTGCGTGTGTGTGTGTATGTGTGTGTTTGTGTGTGCGTGTATGTGTGTGTGTGTATGTGTGTGTGTGTGTGTGCGTGCGTGTGTGTGTGTGTGTGTGTGCGTGTGTGAATTCCTGAACTTGGAAAGATTCCGGTTCAAGAAAGGGACAAATCTCGATGATTACTGAGTTGTGCCCAGTTTACACGCATGCACTGTGTGAGCGTGTTAGGGTGAAAGAAATTTAGAGGTGTGGGGGTTTTTTTGTTGTATTTTTTAAAATATAAACCTAATACATTTTGTACTTGGTTTTATTTTATTTTTCCACATATAAAAAAATTCTCTGTCATGATCCAACTGAACTTTAAAAATATATCTCTCATAAAATAGGGTCCGAATATTACTCTTAGAGTGTTCTCTACTCAACGAAATAGCTTTCTAGTGAAGTAAAGGACTGAGAATCTATCTGTAAAGTATTTGGGAATTATCTGTAGATCATTGTCAATCTCAGGCAGGAAACCGAGTTAGCGTAAAGAATAAATATTTCAGAAACAAACTTTATAGAGTGAGTTAAAATCATGTGCACTCGACTCGTGATACTAAGCAAAACGAGTTAAATTTCGGTTTACCTGGAATAATGAAGATAACTTTGGCATTAAGTAATTTGATATTCAAAAAAAAATAGTGCATGTCGCTTGTAAACAGAAAATGCGAAGATAGATAGTTAGACTTCTAGATCTATCTATCACCCACCCACCCATCATATCTATCTATCTATCTATCTATCACCCACCCACCAACCATATCTATCTATCTATCTATCTATCTATCTATCTATCTATCACCCACCCACCAACCATATCTATCTACTATCTTTCTATCTCCCACACACCAACCATATCTATCTATCTATCTATCTATCTATCTATCTATCTATCTGTCTATCTATCTAATTATTCCTCTATCTATCTATCTATCTAATTATTCCTGTATCTATCTTTCTATCTCCCACACACCAACCATATCTATCTATCTATCTATCTATCTATCTATCTATCTATCTATCTATCTATCTATCTATCTATCTATCTATCTATCTATCTATCATCATTCTGTCTATCTATCTAATTATTCCTCTATCTATCTATCTATCTAATTATTCCTGTATCTATCTTTCTATCTCCCACACACCAACCATATCTATCTACCTATCTATCTATCTAATTATCCATCTACCTATCTACCTACCTATCTATCTATCTATCTATCTATCTATCTATCTATCTATCTATCTATCTATCTATCTATCTATCTATCTATCTATCTATCTATCTATCTATCTATCTATCTGTCTATCTAATGGTGACTTCAGGCTTAACCAGCACACAACGCATTTCTTACAAAATGCTAGGTTCTTGTTTTTCTTGGAGCGAATGGATTCTGTCTCTGCACTCAAGTTCCAAGTCATGATACTGTAACTTGCGTTGAAGCACTTTAGTAGACAGTAAACAATACCAACATATTCCAACGCTTTGTAAAACAAAGCCATCACACCTAACCGTCCTTAGCACCAGGCATTAAATTCCACAGAGCAATAAGGGCATTGCACATTCTGTAATCGCGGCTACTCCACAAGTGAAAGTGGAATGAAACGTCAGGGCCATCAACAATTACAACTGTTGACCTGGAACGTGCATGTTCTTCTCCGAGATACGTCACTGGTTGTACTGTTCGCGCCCCTCACCGCTGATCGTTGATGCATGGCTGGCAGCGCACCAGGTACAGGGCGCAGAAAAACCTGGTCTTTTAATCCTGCCTGAAGCGTTCCGTTAGCTCACACCGCTATCCCGCGTCTGGTTTCAGGATCTCTAGGATTAGGTTGCACACCTGTCAATAATTTCATGTCGGGTAACCGGCGAAAATTTGCGTGAAGCCATTATGATGGAGTGTTGGAGATAGGTTTAGACTGAAAGTGTTATAGATTAGGAGCTCACACTGACCTATCATCGCACTTAGAGCATATCATCAGCAACGTCATCAATGAGTTTAAATAGCATGGAGTATCATACAATCATCGCCTATATCATCACCAGCAGCAACAGCACCAATAAAGCCATTAACATTTTGTCATCATTATCAGTAGCAGCACTGTCATTATCATCATTAACAACAACAAAATCAGCAGCAGCAACAAAACAACAGCATATCATCAAAAAACGCCACCAACATTCAGCAGCAGCAACCGCAACAATGCACTAACGTATTGCTATAATCATCACCATCGTCATTTCTGCACCGATAACCACCACCACCATGATACTTATAATCCATACCATACCATGACAATTTTATCGCCATCATACTTACATTTTCAGCTTTGTATTTAAGTAAATGCTGCACTTCTCTAGAAAGTTTACCATAGTAATTTCAGAAGGACGAGTTTCATGTGGCCCTCACTTTTTGCATTCTTTGCACTCACAATGGACGTTATTTAAGTAGATAAGAAAGTATGTTAGCGCACGTCTTGGTAAAATAACCCATTACTTTTCAGTTCTGTCTTGAGTAATATCGTAGCAGTCATTAACATTACGGAAGTCGTGTCATTCATGTTAAGCGTAAAGTGACGTTACTGTAAACACTCGTTTCGTTCTCTCGTTTTTTTCAAGTTCAAGCTAGCAAGCGATTTGATCTCGTACATCGGAGACGGGTTTGTACGTCTGGCAAAATAAGAACAACACACACACACACACACACACACACACACACACACACACACACACACACACACAGACACACACACACACACATACACAAAACCGCTTGTAAAAATTTTCACGCCGCATTGCTAATTGGAAACGATGAATAAGAATTCACAGCATGGCTAGTAATTCGTAATAGTTTACAGTATACAAGGACGCTTACCGGAGCAAAAATCTGATAGATAGATAGATAGATAGATAAATAGATAGATAGATAGATAGATAGATAGATAGATAGATAGATAGATAGATAGATAGATAGATAGATTTGCAAAGCATCTTTTCTTTTTTGTCAAGCTTGCTCCTAGACTGGAG
This sequence comes from Sinotaia quadrata, assembly GCA_028829895.1. NCBI lineage: Eukaryota > Metazoa > Mollusca > Gastropoda > Architaenioglossa > Viviparidae > Sinotaia > Sinotaia quadrata. The sequence goes on from CM054183.1 coordinate 7,432,571, forward strand.
GTGAATCTTGAACCAGAGTCAGATGTACAAAAACTTTAACGTTCATACGTATCTACCAATCCACCCAATCTCACAAACACATTAACGGTTATTATAATAAAATATTATTCACTATTATAAAATAATTCAAGTTTGTACACTGTAGCATTTTAAAGTCAAAAGAACAATATCTACCTTTACATATGAAACAGACCAAATAACATACATTCGTATCTCTTGCAATGTACACAAGCCACGCCAACGTTTATATGCGTTTGTCCGTGTTTCTGCATTTCTTTGTCTACTCGAATGCGTATGTGTGTATTACTTGATTGTGTGTAGGGACGTCAAAGTGTTGTAGCGTGTGCCTGCTCAGATGCGTGTACAAGTGTGCAAAAATGCGTACGCCTGCATGCGCTTGTATCTGTTACACACATTTTTGGAAAGCCTGATTTAGAACAGCCCTGAGACGAAGATTTTAGTCACGGGTCAGATTAGTTCCTGAGCGGCCGCGTCGAAGAGGGATAAACTCCAAGTGAATACCAGCCTTTCTCTACCTGCTGTTCACAGCATCATTACGATTTGTCTCCCTTGTGCATTAAAACAATTTCATCGCGCTGAGTGAAGGGAGATAATTAACTTTTGTTAAAGTAAGATATCTTTACTTTTTTCCTTCTTGTTAATTCCTTATGAGTCCTCGCAGTACAAGCGATCATGAGTTGTCAGTGTTACATTCCAGCATTTGTTTAAAGACCCTGTCTCAGCACAAGGATTTAAAGGTTGTTAATTTTAACGTTACACCTCTGCTGATGACAGACTGGTTGCCAGTCTCCACAAACTAATTCTCTCAGTTTAGATGTCAATTATTATGACAAATGAATCTGTGTAATATTGCGTGAATTGGGCACGTTATCCTAATAACGACTAATTATGCATACAAATCACTCATCCCACTCCACACCCAGACCAATTCTCCTTTGGTCTCTCTCACACTAATAATTAGTCAATCTCCGTTTTTATGATAACAAAAATATAAAATTTTAATATTTAGCAAAATAGTGAATCCATAAACCAATGCACATAAATACGAAGGTCATCTGGACCACCTCTTCTGTCTTTGAATGTTTGTATGGATCGTAACACGAATTTTGATCTCAGAGCTTGTCAGATGCCCACTTATCTTTCATCAGCAGTTATCTGAAAAGCCCTCTGGCAATTCACATATCAACAGTCGGTTGTGGAATGTTCTGGCTGACTGGTCCGCATAACTCGTCTCGGATGAATAGCGCACCTCAGCACTAGGTTCTTAACTCAATAGCCATAAATAGTGATGACAAGACTTCATTTACTAGTAAATTGTTATTACAAGACATTTTACCAAATAGTGATGACAAAACTTCAGCAAATTGTTATTAAAAGACTACCAAATAGTGATGACAAGACTACAGATTACTATCAAACAGTATTTACAAAAGCTATAGTTTACCGCCAGCCTCGTGACTGGGACCTCATAAGACTTTACATGTTTTCACTCAAGAGGTCATAGTAATGCTGCATGCATTCATTTGCCCCCCGCCCCCAGCGTGGTAATTTATGATTCCAGCGGTGTTTGCCATTGACCTATTAAGATAGTAAGTATAGTAAGTATGATTTTGAAAGTTATTACATTTCTACATTTCTACCTTTGAATATTACCAAATGGAGCTTTTGGGATCTCTCATGTTTTGATACATTCATTCTATTCTTCGTAATTTAAGCAACGCAATTTCCGCCTCTCCCCAATACACACACACGCACGCACGCACACACACACACACACACACACATACACTTCACAAGCGCTGAAACAAACACTAGACATACACACACTAATGTCCCTTTGCATATTATCACAAATATCACACACACACACTAACACTAACACACTAGCTTCCCCAACCTTCTCTATCAATCACGCCACTTTTTTGTACTGTGTTTACATCAGTCCAATATATTTCCTTGAGTTCTCGGTAAATCTTTTATAGCAATCATATTCGATGTCTTTCAATTGTGACACGGTTGTTCAATATGCACCAAACTTGATAGCGTGTAATGGACGCCACAAGTAACGATCATGTTACAAGCTACCCGAGGGGTCTGACGCCATTACAAATCCCATGAACATCCGTTTCGTTATTAATGTATTGTTTCTGCCGCATCCATACCAATATCACGTGACAAGTAAATAAGAACATTCGCAAAACGTCTGTTTCGTTAGGAATGTATTGTTTCTGCCTCATGCATACCAATATCACGTGACAAGTAAATAAGAACATTTACTTATTACTTCAAATTTGACCTTAAGCAAAAGTGGTTAAAACAAGCAAACAAACAAACAGAATAAATAACACATTAAGAAATCCTCATAAATTTTTCCATGCGTTACGTGAAGCTTGTGAAAGAGTTGGATAGTCTGTTGCGAGTAACCGTTCTTGGCAGTGGTCAATAGATATACTCCCAAGCAGTGTCGGTAGCACAGAAATTCGGATTCTTACCTAGAATCATGTTGATATAGTCCAGGTGCGATTCGTATTCTGGGTTAAGACTTTACTGGTAATCCTTAATCTGTTTACAAGTTGAAGATGACAAGTGTTTACTGTCAAGTCCGTCATAAGAGATGGTAAATATGACTCTTTCAGAGCATGCTCGCTAAAGTTCATTCGGCTGTTGAAAATTTTAAATTGCAGTCATAATTACATCAAAATCTACCTAGAGCTTAACCGCTTCCCAAACTCAACAGACAGTCTCCCTTTGCGGGAACAAGCATCTCTTACCCCACTCATGACAGATTGCTTCCCATTGAGGAAACTAGCATCTCTTCACCATTCATAACAGATTGTCTCCCTTTGAGGGAACAAGCATCTCTTCACCATTCATAACAGATTGTCTCCCTTTGAGGGAACTAGCATCTCTTCACCATTCACAACAGATTGTCTCCCTTTGAGGAAAGTAGCATCTCTTCATCATTCACAACAGATTGTCTTACGTTGAGAGATTAGGCACCTTTTCCCGACTCATAACAGATTGTCTCCCTTTGAGAGAACAATAAGCTCTTCATGTCTCCTATGGATGTCTGTAAAATCAGCAGAATTGGAAAGGAACGTGAAACCCCGACCTCGGTAGATGGCAAATGAACCATAAAATAAATAACAATAGCAAAACGAACAGCAAATGAACCATAAAATAAATAACAATAGCAAAACGAACAGCAAATGAACCTTAAAATAAATAACAATAGCAAAACGAACAGCAAATGAACCATAAAATAAATAACAATAGCAAAACGAACAGCAAATGAACCATAAAATAAATAACAATAGCAAAACGAACAGCAAATGAACCATAAAATAAATAACAATAGCAAAACGAACAGCAAATGAACCATAAAATAAATAACAATAGCAAAACGAACAGTAATACGCACTTCTGATATGTGAAACGTTCTGCCATTTTTCTTGTTGTTGTTACGACAATTGGAGAAATAAATCATTTCGTTGTCCATTTTAAGATTGGTGGCTTTTTATGTGTGTCAGCGTTTAGACTAAGAATAGCATGCATTTGTACTTATGTACTGTAATAACGTTTACATATAAAAAATAGAAAACTTTTCCTTCGTTTTTTATTGTGTTAGTATGCCTTTGACTAAGTTTTTTAGAAAAAAAATATTTACGTTAATACTGTACATATGTTCCCTTATGACGCAATGATGTTTACGTCATTCTCAGAGACAAAAAACCTCCCTCTGCGAATTACCTTTTGTGTGTTCCTGGTTATATGGCGCGCAAGCTTAGATACCATCCATTAAATGATATTTTTTCTAAACACTAATGCGTTTTCACACAAAATTAAAACGTGATGTTCAGCAGCTCAATTAAGTTCAATATTTACAATAAACCCCCAAAATTGCTACAACAGAAATTATTAATTACGTACCTTGAGACGCTTTTCCCTAGTGTCGACACGATGATGTCACAAATTCTAGATTTCCTCCCACGTCACAAGTAAAATAATAATAATAATCAATACCCACTTTGACCTCCGGTCTCCTGAAATTATAAATGTTGAGAATTCCCATTAGCTTCAAAATACATGGCCCTCCTTAAATGGTCAGGGTCAAGGGACTAAATTTGTCGAGGACAAGTGTCTGTTATCGTACGGCATTCGAACACGTGCGTGAAAGGAAATCCCAATCGGATCAAAACATTCCCTCCTCCCTCCCTACCCCACTCCTTTTGTCAGTGAAAGACTTCCTAGCCTGTAGACATGCCCTGTTTCCTATTCCAAATTGTTAATTACCTCCCTTGACGGGAGCGGTCGACTTTGAATGATGGTGAAGGAAGCAAACATGCATATGTGAGGTGGGCTTTAGCACTCATGTCTGGGTTCTGATTGTAAACACACTAAGAAGTGTTTAAATCGGTTGCATGTTGTCGAACGCGAAAAGATGATGGCGATAATGCACTAAAATTGAAGTTAAATGCAGCTTCAAGGTCATCGCGCTCCGGAACATGGTGTGAGAAAAGCACTTACGCGTTTGCATGTGATCTTTATGCGTTGGCAAACTTTTGTCATGATGAAATCAAGACAGCGGCATAGCTTTTTCGGTTGTCACATTAACTTTTATTTAAAAAAAATAATTTATATAAGACGATTAACACGTCCCAGCAATGAGCCATTCCTGTTACACAAGTACAACAATTTTAAAAACTTTAAAATACGGCAATTAGTAGAATGAATTTTTTCAAGCTCCCTTACAAGGCTCCAGCTTATCTACCCCTGTGGTTGTATTAAATGATGCAACAGTTTGTACAAGAAGTCAGTTAAAAATTGAAAAAAATCTATAACGATAAGTGTTATATAATTCAACATCCTGCCAACTCCTTCTTCTACACCCATTTCTAGCTCTTCAACCTTTCCCTCATTCTGTCCCCTTCATCGTCTCTTTCACAATTTATTGGACGTTGGTCGATATGAGAATTCTTTTCAGCAAAATCCATTTACTCCTGAACTAAGTTTACCTTTTCAGCAAAATCCATTTACTCCTGAACTAAGTTTACCTTTTCAGCAAAATCCATTTACTCTTGAACTAAGTTTACCTTTTCAGCAAAATCCATTTACTCCTGAACTAAGTTTACCTTTGGAGACGTGATTTTCTGAACTGGGACGGTCTGGGTTGCCAATCGTATTGCTGACACTGTTCAGTGAAAACCTTGAACTTGTCCATCAATGGCCTTTAGTTTTTGAATATTTCTGAATATTTCGTCTGGTCGTAAACGTCCAGAGGAATGCAATATATGTCCTTGAACTTGTCCATCAATGGCCTTTAGTTTTTGAATATTTCGTCTGGTAGTAACCGTCCAGAGGAGTGCAATATATGTCCTTGAACCTGTCTATCAACGACCTTTAAGTTTTGAATATTTCGTACGGTCATAAACGTCTAATGGAGGGCATACATATACAGTCAATTACGTTTATGTGCATGCAATAGTTTATAGACGTTTGTCGGGACCTTGAAAAGCAAAGTAAGAGCTGTTGCTACAGACCCCCCCCCCCAATCCCCCAGCACCTCCACGTCCACCAACCAACTCACCTACCCCCCCACACACATATTGTTATTTACAGGTGCGCTTTGCGAGCCAGCTGCAACAGGCACTGATCCACGACGTTAATCTGCGTCATGTCTGCCACGCTCTCAAGTGAAAGAGTCGTGTGATTTGTGACGTCGAAAGATGTGTTAGCTTGCTGATATTTTTCACCCAGGCGGTTTGTTTTGCCACCCAGCTCACAGATCTCTGACTTTTACTTACATGACGTTCGCCCAAAATGAATGCAAGTGTCATGTGATTTGTGACCTCGAAAAGCTGTGCGTCTATTCAGCGCTCCTGTGTCGCTTTGAAATTCAAGAAAAAGAAGAGCATTGCTCTTTGTTCATGCTGCGTCTAATAGACACTATTCCTGTAAAATAAAAAAATGTAAAAGTCTTCTGCATAGTTCCAATTAAAGAGTGTTAAAGAGTGTTGTTGTTGGTGGTGATGGTAGTCAGACACTTCATTTACCATTCTGCTTCAGGGTTTGATGCCACTGTTATAAGAGTCACGAACTTGTACCCATTAATGTCTGTACTTTTCCTGTTAATACTTATTTTCTATTTACTTATTTTTAACCATGCACATACGTCGCAAATTTTAAACGCCCACTCACCGTTAATTGATCTGGAAGCCCCAACTGCTGCTTACGCGATTGAAAAGAAATTGTTGTTATTTTGAATGACTAATAAACATACGTTGATCACTCTCATTCTCGCTCCATATTGTGTTAATTGTATTAGTCCTAGTAATGGTAGCAATTAGTGGAATAATGGTGTTAGTAAGTCCTAGTGGTGGTAGCAGAAAGGGAGATAATGGTATTAGTAAAATCTAGTAACAGTAGCAGTGAGATGATTGTGTTAGTAAGTCCTAGTAATGGTAGCACTTAGTAGAATAATTGTGTTAATAAATCCTAGTAATGGTAGCAGTTAGTGGAATAATGATGTTAGTAAGTCCTAGTAATGGTACATTATTGAAAGACAATTTGTTCTGAAGACGATTTTTTTCAGGCGAGACAATATTTTTAAAGATGTATTATTCCAGGCGACTACGTTTGTGCAAGACAATAGTTTTAAGACGAATTGTTAGAGGCGATTAATGTTTGTGCAAGGCTATATTTTTATGATGTATTGTTTCAGGTGAATAACTTTTGCAAGAAAGTATTTTTTCAGGGGATGTATTGTTCTGAAAGATAATTAAATCAACTTCAATCATGTTTTGTTTCAAGAGACGAACATAAGTGCGAGACAATAGTTTATCTAAAGACGTCGTCCCAGAAAGAAAGTCTATTTCAAAGCTGTATTGTCCCAAGAGGCTAAGGTTTATGAAAGACAGTCTATTTCAAAGCTGTATTGTCCCAAGAGGCTAAAGTTTGTGAAAGACAGTCTATTTCAAAGCTGTATTGTCCCAAGAGGCTAAGGTTTATGAAAGACAGTCTATTTCAAAGCTGTATTGTCCCAAGAGGCTAAAGTTTGTGAGAGACAGTCTATTTCAAAGCTGTATTGTCCCAAGAGGCCAAAGTTTGTGAAAGACAACATTTTTGCAGAGGACATTATTCAGGAAGACAGTCTATTTCAATGACACATTTGTTTCGGAAAAGGAACGTTATAGAATTCAATCTGTTTCAATGACAGATTTGTCAGAATTCGAAGGATTGCGAAAGATAATATTATTAACAAGACATATTGTTCCAGAGGATTATCGTTTGTGCAGACAATCTGTTTCCAAAGAGGACCTATTTTGAAAGGTGAATTTTGCCAAAGATTGTTTGAAAAGTCGGTATATTTAAAAAAAAAAGATTAATTTTGCCAAAGACTGCTTCAAAAAGACGGTATATTTAAAAAAGACGAATTTTGCACACACACACAAACAAAAAACTGTTTCAAAAGACGATATATTTAAAAAAGATGAATTTTGCCAAAGACTGTTTCAAAAGACGATATATTTAAAAAGATGAATTTTGAAGTTGATGAATGCTTGCAAAAAACATTTTTTGAAGATACGAATGGTTTCAAATAACGAATTTTTGTGAAAGCTATTATTTCTAAATACTATATTGCTTCAGACGATGACCTTTAGTGAAAGATAGATTGTATTGAACGGTGAACTGCATCAGATGTCATACTACTTTAGAAGATGATCGGTTTCAAAATATGAACAATTTCACAATGCGAACTGCTTGTTTGAAAGAATGGGGTCAAGTCAGAAAGCAAACTGTTTATGAATCATGACCTGTTTCAAACTATGAACAATTTCACAATGCGAACTGCCTGTTTGAAAGAATGGGGTCAAGTCAGAAAGTAAACTGTTTATGAAACATGACCACCTGCCCACCCACCCATCCATCCATCCATAAATGCATAATACAAAAGGAATTACCGTTACATGTAATATCCACGCACGCATGCAAAATAAAGCATTCAGTGTTAGAATTCGTGTGTGTGTGTGTATTTATGTACAAATGTCTGTGAGTCTGCGTGTGTCTGTGCAAGAAAACATGCGCATATATGTAAATATGCGTGGAAGAAAAGCTCAAGCATTTGTAAGAATCCGTATGTGTGTTTGTGTGTACGTGTGTGTATTTCGTCAATTCTTGATAAGAGGATCAGTATCTACCATGCTATGTCATAATAATTTATGCATACTAAAGATGGTTAATATACACCCAGCGAACTTAACATCCAACAAATCTACTCATGCATGACAGTGTTTACTGACTGACCCACTTCGTTCTTCATTAGTCTCTGTTATTGTATAATAAATAAACGTCTCATTACTTTTCCTTCAATGTATATATCTTTTATTTTATCAAGAATAAAAGAAAGAAATAAACAAGTGCAAAAGTATGTTTGAGTACTGACATACACGTCTTACTCTAGTTCTATATGTTATTGTTTCTAGAAATAGCTCAAGAAAGTTCTTTCGGTTCAATTCTAACCAAACTGTATATGTGTAGAGTAGCGAAATAAAAGTCTCTTCTTCTCCTACCCCTCGCCCCTCTTACCGTTTACCCACTCCCACTCTCATTTACCCCTCCCTTCTTACTCGCTTGAGTCGAAGTCCATAATGTCCTTGCCGAGACAGGAATATAACAAAGTAAACAGATCAGGTTTTGGGTAATGGGGGCGGGGAGGTATTCTCTAGACTTTTCAAAGTTAAGAAAACATAAACATATTTACAAGTAGACTGAGTTTTCTTTTAATGTGTTGCCCAGTAAGTAAAGTAAAACGACAAACACTCCGGCATAGGTTTAACCTAAATTATTATTTCGTATGCGTGTCAGCTCAGGTGTACGCTTGCACGTGCCACGCATAATCAGTTTTCTCTTCTGGCTCCAGGAAGGAGTCAAGTGTGAAAGATGCCATGGTATAAAGGGAGACAACTGGCGTGTCTGCCGATAGAGTTGTCTGCCTATCTCTAATTTTACACCGTTTTACGGCACACTTTCTACGATCTTATTAGCCATGTCTGATGTTAACGACAATAAAAGTACCGGGCTCCGGCGCTAGCAAGCTTTTCCAAAGCGGCGCTGAACTTGAGTTTGCAGTGCTGTGCTGCTTCAGCTCTTGGGTCTGATCTCAGCAGATTTAAGATTGGTTCAAGATGGAGACCTTTTAAGTTAATATGGTCAATTTCAGGGGGATGCGAAAGTGGTGTGCTCATTACTGGTTGTAAAAGGAGCTGAACGTATTCCGAATATTTAAACACACTTTCGACACGTACAGATATGCACACATACACAGGCACATAGACGCTAGCACAGATACATATAGATACACATAAATATGCCATACTCAGACACAGAGACACTAACACACAAACTCTCTCACGCACGCACATATTTTTCAAAGAATTGCGATTATTTTTATGTCCATCGTCCATTACTTTCTTCTAAATTCTCATTTAAATAATTAAAATAAGATGAACAGACTCCCTGTATAGCATCAAAAATTACATTCAAACCTTAGAACGCTGGCAAAGAGTGGATAACGTAAATTGATAAAATAATTAACTAGAATATTGTAGGCATAGAGCCAAGGAATTCATGTTCAATCTACAGACATGCTTATAGATAGATAGATAGATAGATAGATAGATAGATAGATAGATAGATAGATAGATAGATAGATAGATGGATAAATGGAGAGATAGATAAATGGATATATGAATAAATGGAAGGGTGGATGGACGGATAGATGGATGGATTGATAAACGGATAGACAGATGGATGGATGAAATAATGGATGAATAGATGAATGGATAAATGGATAGACGATTGGGTGGATAGATCGATGGAAATAAGGATGTATTGAATAATGGATGGATAGATGAATCGATAAATGGATATATGGATGAAAAGATGGATCTATGAGTGGATGGATAGATAGATGGATGGATTGATGGACAGTATGAGTACGTACTAGGATTAAACAGAAAAGCTGTGTACTTAATTGTCTTTGCATACATCATTGCGTGAAATAACATCCTTTGTTAATTGTGTGGGTTTTGTCTATCTCGAGTACGTACTAGGATTAAACAGAAAAGCTGTGTACTTAATTGTCTTTGCATACATCATTGCGTGAAATAACATCCTTTGTTAATTGTGTGGGTTTGTCTATCTCGAGTACGTACTAGGATTAAACAGAAAAGCTGTGTACTTAATTGTCTTTGCATACATCATTGCGTGAAATAACATCCTTTGTTAATTGTGTGGGTTTGTCTATCTCGAGTACGTACTAGGATTAAACAGAAAAGCTGTGTACTTAATTGTCTTTGTATACAGCATTGCGTGAAATAACATCCTTTGTTAATTGTGTGGGTTTGTCTATCTCGAGTACGTACTAGGATTAAACAGAAAAGCTGTGTACTTAATTGTCTTTGTATACAGCATTGCGTGAAATAACATCCTTTGTTAATTGTGTGGTTTTTGTCTATCTCGAGTACGTACTAGGATTAAACAGAAAAGCTGTGTACTTAATTGTCTTTGTATACAGCATTGCGTGAAATAACATCCTTTGTTAATTGTGTGGTTTTTGTCTATCTCGAGTGAGAATTGGGGGAGCGAGAAGACCTACAGAATAAAAGTGAAGTACTATTTGCGTGTGATTAACTTTACTGTTGGCTACTCGTTTGTCATGTAGATGTGCAAAGGAATACTGTTGGCCACTCGTTTGTCTTGTAGTTGTGCAAAGGAATACTGTTGGCCACTCGTTTGTCTTGTAGTTGTGCAAAGGAATACTGTTGGCCACTCGTTTGTCTTGAACTGTGCAAAGGAATACTGTTGGCTACTCGTTTGTCTTGTAGTTTTGCAAAGGAATACTGTTGGCCACTCGTTTGTCTTGTAGCTGTGCAAAGGAATCAAGTCTATACAGTACGAGAAACAATGGAAATGAAATATGAAGATATATTTGCAAAGTGATTCATTTTCACGTCTTTTGTTAATTCCCTTATCACATACAGACACACACATACACACTATTCTCTCTCACATACAGATACACAGATACATAACTACACACACACACATACGAACACACACGCACGAACGCATGAACGTACTATGGCACTGGAATCAGGAGTCACCAAGAGCTAGTGAAAGACCCCGTGGATTTAAATTCAAGAAGTCAAGTACCGCAAAAGTATTGCATATCCTTTGGAGCCTCCAGTCCTAAAAACACTCCCGCAACCTTCAGTCCCAAAGTCATTTCCGCAGACCCAGAAATAGACATTTTTGCAATAGGGTGGTTATAACTTTATGAAATATTTAACTGATGATCGAAGCTTCCCTCTAGTCTTTTTCTTTTTGAATATGCATTATGCATTGCAGAAAACGCAGTGTGTATAACTTAGTGTGGTTAGTTGAATAATGATGCAATTGAAGCGAATCATTTTTTAGAAATTAAAAACAGAAAGGGATCAACAGAAAACGCTCTGAACTTTTCGCTCATAAAACTGTTTTTTTGTGCAGTTGAGGCTTTTTATTGCGAAACTGATGGATGAACCTTGTTCAATCGAAGATGTTTTTCTATCTCATTTTTTTTCTCTCAAGCCATTAAGAGGAGAAAACATGTGTAAACATAATATTAAAATGTCCACATTTTCTTTTTTTCTTTTCCCTTCCATTCCCCAGTTTTCGTTCACGTCATCCAATGTGGGGATATTTAATAATGACGTCACTCTGCTTTGTTTGCAGATCGACATATTCTCTGTTTCGCTCGCTCTCTCCTCTTTCTCTATCTTTCTCTTTCTCACTTATTCATTTTTAAAATGTATTTTATGTTCAACAGCTGCCACAGGATATTTAAGCCATCTTTAAAATTGAATTTAATTGCACTGAAATTATAATGACAACTCATGCAAATATTGTGTTAAAAAAAGTTTTGTTTCAAAGCATTATAATGACCATTCATGCAAATATTATGTTAATATTTTTAACTTTATGTTAAAAAAACCTTTTGTTTTTAATCATTATAATGACCATTCATGCAAACATTGTGTTAAAAATGTTTGGTTACATTATGTTAAAAAATAACCAGATTTGTTTGAAAGCATTATTACGGTATCGAGACAAAGAGTCGGCTGTACTAGAATGTACTTAGATTATTTCCTCTCCATGTACATGGTTATGTCAGTATTCTTTCCTCTCCATGTACATGGTTATGTCAGCATTCTTTCCTCTCCATGTACATGGTTATGTCAGCATTCTTTCCTCTCCATGTACATGGTTATGTCAGCATTCTTTCCTCTCCATGTACATGGTTATGTCAGTATTCTTTCCTCTCCATGTACATGGTTATGTCAGCATTCTTTCCTCTCCATGTACATGGTTATGTCAGCATTCTTTCCTCTCCATGTACATGGTTATGTCAGTATTCTTTCCTCTCCATGTACATGGTTATATCAGCATTCTTTCCTCTCCATGTACATGGTTATATCAGCATTCTTTCCTCTCCATGTACATGGTTATATCAGCATTCTTTCCTCTCCATGTACATGGTTATGTCAGCATTCTTTCCTCTCCAAATTCCTGAAAAGAACTTCTGTTCACATTATCGTAATCAGTTATAGGTTGCCTCCTTTCAATAGATTCTGTGACGCCGTCCACCTCGCATTCATTGGTAATAATCAACAACTTGAATTTTTTTTATTTTACTTTTTTTTTTTTTTTGGGGGGGGCATACTTATAAAATATAAAAATAAAAGTGCATTATTGTTGAAGGAGTTGCAAAACAGAGATGATATTAGTGAAGGAATACAGTACATAGAAAAGTGAAAGTCACATCTATCTATCTATCTATCTATCTATCTATCTATCTATCTATCTATCTATCTATCTATCTATCTATCTATCTATCTATCTATCTATCTATCTATCTATCTATCTATCTATCTATCTATCTATCTATCTATCTATCTATCTATCTATCTATCTATCTATCTATCAATCTATCTATCTATCTATCTTAAACTGGTAAGAGATCTCATATGAAATATGAAAAAGCTTGATCTACACTGTGGCCACTATAGCACGTTTGGCCTCTATTATGGTTATTATTATGAATTCTCTTATCAATTAATAAGCATAATTACTTATCAGTGGTCAAAATTAGGATTTGTTCCAACATGAATTCCCCACTCACATACCACTATAAGTAACGTACTACCGACATGATTTATCTGTTCGCAGATGGAACTTCCTACTTAAGGAGTAATGCAATTTAACACTTACTAACTTTTATCCACACAATTGACTCATCATGCTCCCATCTACCCACTGACTACTCCAGACATGTATCAATTGACATGCGTAAGAAGGATTTAACAAAAGATAAAGATTTATTATAAAATAATAGATATGTATATCGCAAAATACAACTAAGTTTGAAATAGTCACGTATTTACATTAATGTTAAAGTTTCTTCTCTTACACAATCGATATTTATCAACGACTATCTGAAGGAACAATCTCTCATCAGAATTACAATATATATATATATATATATACCGTGTGTGGAGACCTTAACTAACCAAACGAAATGTTGATTACGATGTCAGATACACCTGCACCTATAGACATACATTTTGTTTGACGTGAGTCCAAGAAATAGGTATGTGTGATTAAGGTTGTTCATTATTCGTCTGTGAAACAAATGAAACTTGGAACATAACATCAAGTTACCGATAGGAGAAGACAGGAGAGCACATAACAGGACAGAGTAAGACAGGACAGGAGAAGACAAACAGTACATAAGAAAAAAATCAAGACAATTTAAATCCCCTAAAGACATGATGAGACCGAGTAAGTCAGTAAGACAAGAAGGAGAAGACATAAATTGAGAAAGGACACGGCAATTTAAGACTCGAGAAGACAGAAGGAAAGGACTCGGCAGTAAAACAATAAGACGAAGGAAATGAAGACCTAAAGTTGCATCATCATACATTAATTCACACCACCACCATCAACAATAACACCCGTCCCATTTTTTCTTTTACGAAATCTTGTTTTAATTTATTTTTCTCATGTTCTAGACATCATGCAGTGTGTTGCCCTCCTGTTGTAGTGTATCGCCATCATGTCGTAGTGTATTGCCATCATATTGTAGTGTATTGCCTCATGTTGTAGTGTATTGCCATCATGTCGTAGTGTATTGCCATCATATTGTAGTGTATTGCCTCATGTTGTAGTGTATTGCCACCATGTTGTAGTGTATTGCTTAAGGGCATAATCCTATAAGATACACCAAAATATGTCTTTGACATTCCAGTAGTCTGTGTTAATGCATTTTAAGTCGAGGTTTTCCATGCGATGTTTGTATTTATTTAATAACAAAAATCCTGTTAAACACCATTCTTTGTTGCCAGAACGTTACAGACATCATTTGTTTTCAACACTGGAACTTTAAAACTGGCGCATTGTTCTCTGCTGAAAAATAGACCTAGACACTAAACACAACATATATATACTCAAGAAAAAACTTTTTATATTTTTTATTTTAATTTTCCTTGATCCCCATAGTAACGCGAGGCGTCTGACTGTCGGTTTGTGTGCGATCATACTAACTGTCGACAGATTTCGGAATCACTCTAGTTGACGGCAGATTTCGGAATCACTCTAGTTGACGACAGATTTCGGAATCACTCTAGTTGACGGCAGATTTCGGAATCACTCTAGTTGACGACAGATTTCGGAATCACTCTAGTTGACGACAGATTAAAGGACCACTCTAGTTGACGACAGATTAAAGGACCACTCTAGTTGACGACAGATTTCGGAATCACTCTAGTTGACGGCAGATTAAAGGACCACTCTAGTTGACGACAGATTAAAGAATCACTCTAGTTGACGGCAGATTAAAGGACCACTCTAGTTGACGGCAGATTAAAGGACCACTCTAGTTAACGGCAGATTAAAGAACCACTCTAGTTGACGGCAGATTAAAGAATCACTCTAGTTGACGGCAGATTAAAGAATCACTCTAGTTGACGACAGATTAAAGGACCACTCTAGTTGACGGCAGATTAAAGGACCACTCTAGTTGACGGCAGATTAAAGGATCACTCTAGTTGACGGCAGATTAAAGGATCACTCTAGTTGACGGCAGATTAAAGGACCACTCTAGTTGACGACAGATTAAAGGACCACTCTAGTTGACGACAGATTAAAGGACCACTCTAGTTGACGACAGATTAAAGGACCACTCTAGTTGACGACAGATTAAAGGACCACTCTAGTTGACGACAGATTAAAGGACCACTCTAGTTGACGACAGATTAAAGGACCACTCTAGTTGACGACAGATTAAAGGACCACTCTAGTTGACGACAGATTAAAGGACCACTCTAGTTGACGACAGATTAAAGGACCACTCTAGTTGACGACAGATTAAAGGATCACTCTAGTTGACGGCAGATTAAAGGACCACTCTAGTTGACGACAGATTAAAGAACCACTCTAGTTGACGACAGATTAAAGAACCACTCTAGTTGACGACAGATTAAAGGACCACTCTAGTTGACGACAGATTTCGGAATCACTCTAGTTGACGACAGATTAAAGAACCACTCTAGTTGACGGCAGATTAAAGGACCACTCTAGTTGACGGCAGATTAAAGGACCACTCTAGTTGACGGCAGATTAAAGGACCACTCTAGTTGACGGCAGATTAAAGGACCACTCTAGTTGACGGCAGATTAAAGGACCACTCTAGTTGACGGCAGATTAAAGGATCACTCTAGTTGACGACAGATTTCGGGATCACTCTAGTTGACGGCAGATTAAAGGATCACTCTATTTATCAGCAGAAGGCTTCGGTTCACTCTAGCGTTTATTTTAATTGTCATGTTTAAAGAACTTTTAATTTTTCTTTTACAGTGAGCAAAGTGCATGATGGGAAGTAAAGGAGATGTTCGTGACCGAGAGTTCGACACACCGACGACGGAAATACAGCTACAAGGTAAGCAATCTACTTCCGGTTTCTCTTGAGTATGCATGTATATATAAAATAGATATTGACAGACAGACAGATAGACAGACAACCTGACTGATAGTTGGATGAATGGATAGATAGATAAACAAACAGTCGGACGGACGGACGGACAGATAGATAGATAGATAGATAGATAGATAGATAGATAGATAGATAGATCAGCCGCAATCAAACTTTGTATGTAAACTATAGACGCATTCCCTGCTTATATTTATTTAATTTCTCTTGTCTATTCTGTAGTCATCATCACAATTTAGAAATCTTCGAACGTTGCCCGTGTCTATTCAATATTCCAACATAGTTTAAACATTTTGCGCTATCTCTTGTCCGCTCAGTAGACAGTATTATGTTGTAATTTCTCTTGTCTACTTAATCTTCTTTCTGTCTCTATCCCTTATTCGTGTCGACCGTTGGGACACCACTGATGACCTGACAACCAGTTTCCTCCATTCCATTCAGTTCTCTGCTAATCTTAGCGTATTGCTCAGTTTCAGTCCTGTCCACTCTGAGATGTTATCCTCCCATCTTTTCCTCTGTCTTCCTCTCCTTCACTCTCCTTGTACAGTACCTTGCACGATTGACTTGGCAAATCCTGTTGATCATGTGACATGCCCATACCATTTCATTTTGCGTTTTCACAATAGCCAATAGCTCTTCATAGGGCCCGATGGCTTGCCTAATTCTGTTTCCCATTTCCTCATTCGTGACATGATCTCTGTATGAAATGCCAATCAACCTTTGAAAGCATCTCATTTCAGTCGCTTGTATCCTCCTTTCGAGGTTCACTGTGAGGGTCCGTGACTCACCAGACATATAAAAACATAGATACAACCAAGGAGTGCATCAGTGTGATCTTTGAGCTGACTGAGATGTTTCTGTCCTTCCAAACTCTCTTCAGCATTGTCATTGCTGTTTTTGTAATTGCAATCCTGGACAGTATTTCTGGTTTTGATCCTTGGTCTGTCACGATGGCTCCTAAGTACTTGGATTTATTAACTATTTCCAATTTCTGATCACCATGTATGATGTCCTTGCCAATGCCACTGGTGTTGTTGATCATCAATTTGGTCTTCTCTGCACTGATTTTCATACCAAAAGCAGTAGGTGTCCTGTCTAGTTTTTCCACTAACTGAGCTAGCTCCTCCTCATTTCCTGCAAGGTCATCAACAAAGCGTAAGTTCGTTATTGTTTTGCCTCCAGTACTGACAGTTCCTTCATGGTCTTCCAGAGCAACTCTTTCAAGGCAGAGGATTCCTTCAAGGAAGATATTGAACAGAATAGGCAAAAGTAAGCAGCCTTGTCTGACTCCCAATGTTGTCATGAACCAATCTCCCATTTGGCCGTTAAAGCAGACTGTGCAGGTGGCCATGCTGCAAAGGCTTTCTATGACTTTGATCAGGTTGGCATTGATGTTGTACAGCTTCATGGTGGACCAAGGGCTGCATGCCACATCCTGTGGAACGCCTTCTTAAAATCTACAAAGACATAATGAAGATCTGTTGGTACTTCTCACATAGCAGTCTCAGATTAAAAATATGTTTAGGTGTGCTTCGCCCTGGTCTTAAGTGTGCCTGTTGTTCAGCTATGAATTCATTTGCCTGCAGCTTTAGTCTGTTTAATTATGATCTTTAGCATGACTTTGCTTGGGTGGCATATAAGGCTTATCGTACGATAGTTCTGACATTGCTGCAAATTGCTTTTTTTCAGGAGCGTTATTAGGAGTGAGTGATTCTATGATGTTGGTCATTCCCCTGTCTGCCAGATCTTATTGCAGATTGTTAGTAGGGCGCTTATCATGGCTTCTCCCCCTTCCTGGACTAATTCTGCAGGATGATGTCTATTTTTGCTGCCTTTCCCTTTTTCATTGATTTCACTGCAGTATCTTTTTCTTCTCGGAGGATGAGGTAGTTGTCAGTGTTGGTCACTGGTGGGGTGTTGAGTATGTCTGAATCCCCTGTATCTCTTTGTGTAGGTCTGAGCAGTATTCTGTACACAATCTTTGACAACACGAAAATATATATAATGTATACTTTATTGTACATCTGTATCATACAGTGGAGAGTTTTAGGGAATATTTCACTATATTTCTACATAACACAGTGTCTAGTACTACTGGTTACAACATAATTGTCAGCCAGTGTTACAGTGGCATATTTGTAAGCTTATTAGATCTGTATATCTATAAATATCCTTAAACTTTAAATTTGTAATTTATTTTCTTTCTTTATTCTGAAAAATTACAAGATTAGTATGACATTAAAATCTTATGTTTTCTGAGTAATCCTATTTTTGTAAAGTATTACATATTGTACGCTGCCATTGTTCTTGTAGCACCAGACGCAATACTGATGACGATAAGGCGAACTTTAATTATTCATTTGTTGGGACATTTTCTTTGTAGCACCAGACGCAATACCGATGACGATAAGGCGAACTTTAATTATTCATTTTTTTGTTGGGACATTTTCGAGCATATTATACCAGTGGCTAACGACTCTCAAACTGTGTTAGTCTGTGACTTTTTCCATAAACATTTTGCAAAATTATTTATATGGCAGTGTGCAGAGGCTTGTAGACATTTTAAACGTTTCTCCTCTGAGTATAAAAAATCATACAAATTAGGCATCCTTAGATTTCTTACTTATTAGATGGTTGGTGGCTGGCTGGCTGGCTGGTTTGGTATTTTATGTACCCTTACAATGCTCACTGGATCTTTCAAGATGGTTTATACATGTGTAACTATCGCATTTGAAACATATTTTGACAATATGTTATCACACATCAATAACCTGTATGCATATATATTTATCCGTTTAATCATATTGTTTTTCACGTCCTTCTAATATCAACTGTACTGTCATATTGTTTTTCTCGTCTCTTCAAACAATCTTTGTAACTCTACAGACGACTTTTCGTGTTTACTTATTGTTAACCCTTATTGTCATTTTTAACATCCTGATTTATTCGTATAAACTAGAGCAACTTTTAACTTCTATCGCTTTTCGCGTCTAGACATTAACTAATGTAATTTGAATGTTTTAGCAGACTGTTTCAAACAATTATTAACAGACTCAACTTGAACTATCCGCATTACATGTCTTTAAATTGCTAACTATTTTATCTTCCTCATTTTAAAAAGTATTTCCTTGTATTCACACTAATGTGTCATCTTTAAGTATTTCCTTGTATTCACACTAATGTGTCATCTTTAAGTATTTCCTTGTATTCACACTAATGTGTCATCTTTAAGTATTATATTTTCTCCACTTTACATTTTTAATTAATTAAGTCCGTCCTTGTACGTTTAACAATTACAGATTTCACTGAGATGATTTTCACTTTAGAAACAAAAAATAATATTTAAAAAAACAAAACATCTTCATGAATAGACAGACCAGTTTTCATATCGTCTGCTTTTCTTTTGCAGACATTACAAACGTCATAACTTTAGAAGAGATAACTCACTGACATGTTTACATGGAATCTCTGTCACAGGAATTTTAGTTCAGTTAGTGTCTGGCCATAAACATCCTTGCAGGGCAATCTCCCACAATGCTCCGATAGTGTTAAGTGTCGTGTGAAAACACCTTAGCGTCGTGTGCAAAATCCTTACGTGTTATGTGCATATATCAGAGAGACGTAACCTGCACTTTGTACTGAGTGCGAGTGGCCTCCCCCTTTAAATCGTTAATGAAAAGAGGAAAAACATTACTTCAGATGTAAATATGAGCCTTAAGCACGCTTGATATCAACGTGTGTAAACATGTTCTTGTGCCGGAATTAAACTGGACTATTTCGTCTGACAATATGTGTGCACAAATATTTAAATATTATTTCCCACTAAGACTGCAAAAGAGAAAACGCATATGGCACCACGCCCATTTAACAGCTTCTAAGAGTGATAGGCAATTAATTGCACGCCCATTTAACAGTTTCTAAGACAAACATTTAATAAACCCGAACTGCAATTAACAGTGTTAGCAGTTACACACATAATTCACATAATTATTGACGGCTTGTGATAGAGATCTGAATTAGCCTTACACCCAAGTAAAATGTTTTTAAACGCTATATAGAACTAATCCCAGTACACAATTAACACCTTCTAATTGTAACATACAATTCACGCCACTCGGCTAACAATGTTTAATTGAAACACGCAGTTAACACCTAAACTCAACAATTTCAATTAGAGAAATAAAATGAATCTCACATCCAGTTCATAGTCGTTAACAGTGATACGTATTTATCACACACACACACACACACACACACACATACACACACACAATTATCTCACTCTCTCTCCACAGTTTCAACTAGAGAAATGAAATAATCTCATACACAATTCATAGTTGTTAATAGTGACACGCAGTTAACCACACACACACACACACACACACACACACACACACACACACACACACACACACACACACACACACACACACACACACACACAAACACTCAAAAGTTTCCATAATGAAACTCACATACAATTTATAGTTGTTAATAGTGACACGCAGTTAACTCCATTCTCAATTCAACAGTTTTTAATTGACACATAGCAGTACCACAGATACATGTACCTATTCCTAAACACTAATAGTGAAACTGATTCTTTCCTCTTTTATAGATATACATATAGACATATAGACATATATATAGTCCCCCCAAATAAATGACAGTTTCTAAAAGTGAAACTGCAATAGTCCCACAATTTACTATCAGTTTTAACTGCTGATACACCTACAGCACCCGTATGAAAATAGACGACTTTATTAATGACATAGCAATAGTGACGTATTTATTTATGTTACTAGTTACGATCTATTAACAGAATCCAAGATTACAACCAGTTTGGAAAGTGACGTATTTATTTATGTTACTAGTTACGATCTATTAACAGAATCCAAGATTACAACCAGTTTGGGAAGTGACGCAAATATAAGTTTCAGTTAAGCACAAGTTTCCAAACCAGAAGACCCAAGTCTACATAACCAGAAGCCCCAAGTCTACATAACCAGAACCCCAAGTCTACATAACCAGAACCCAAAGCTTAAATAACCAGAAGCCCAAAACCTAACTAAGCAGATTCAAATAATGAAATAATGAAAATTAGTTTTCTAATAGCTAACCTCTAAACGTTCTTATAATAATATACAAATGTTTCCACAGCCAATGGTTACTGGTTAATAGAATCATACTCATAGCCCGTCCTAAATAGCAGTTTTCATTAGTGAAATACCACAAGTCTCAAATTAATGCCAGATTTAAAAAGTGATGGAAAAAAATCACATACCTAGATACCAGATTTATTAATCAAGACACAATAACCACCCCGCCACTACCAGATTTCTTTAATC
Source organism: Sinotaia quadrata (assembly GCA_028829895.1). NCBI lineage: Eukaryota > Metazoa > Mollusca > Gastropoda > Architaenioglossa > Viviparidae > Sinotaia > Sinotaia quadrata. Next base: position 7,454,027 of record CM054183.1, read on the forward strand.
AAGACCTACTAATAACTCAAGACACACTAAGGCCTCAAGACACTAAAATCTCAAGCGACACTAAAGCCTCAATACACAATAACATCACCACCAGATACAGCTGTCTTTAATCAAGAACAAAAACACTCAAGACATACTAACAAGTCAAGACTCTAAAAACGCAAGACACACCAACAACACAAGACACACTAACAACTCCGCGCCCTGGTACATGGATTAGTCAATGCAGGGATTACTGGAAAACATATGAATGATGTAAAAAAAAAATAATAAATGAGGTGCCAGGATGGACTATTTTAACACGAAGGCATCAACTCTTGTACCTGGCAGGTAAGATCGCTGCTACTGAGTGGCTTGCCATGCCGGCATACCTTGCTGACATTTTTAGCCTTTTGAACAGTTTGAGCATATCACTGCAGGGTAAAGATGCCATTCTGCTCAAGACATACGACAAAAATGCAGGGTAAATATGCCCGTATTCTCAAGACATACGACAAAGATGCAGGGTAAAGACGCCAGTATACTCAAGACATACGACAAAGATGCAGGGTAAAAATGCCCGTATTCTCAAGACATACGACAAAGATGCAGGGTAAAGATGCCCGTATTCTCAAGACATACGACAAAGATGCAGGGTAAAGACGCCAGTATACTCAAGACATACGACAATGTTGCAGCCTTTAAGAAGAAACTATGACTTTGGTGCACGCAAGTCAAGAACAATTCAAAATACATGTTTCACTTGTTTTGTGAATTTAGAGAGAGCAATGTAGTTAATGGCAAGATGCTGGAGTGGTTCACTGGAGTAATAAAAGAGCATCTGACATCTCTTACTGAATATTTTGACAATTGCTTCATTCCCGAAGACATTAAAGTTTATGATGGATTCGTAATCCTTTTCAGTGTGCATTCTCTGAATTAACCGGACGTGTATAAGAAGAGTTAGCGGACCTGTCTAGAGATCGTCCCTTACAAATCATATTTAACGACCCACTGTGGATGTCTCTTCCTTTTGGTGCACTGTTTCACTAAAATATCCATTTTGTCAGACCTGGCGATGAAAGTTTATTTTAACTTTTTCAACAACTTATTTATACGGGAAATCATTTTCTACATTGACTGCCAGGAAAACCAAAAAACCGGTAATTTCTACAATGACTGCCAGGAAAACCAAAAACCGGTAATATCTACATTGACTGCCAGGAAAACAAAAAAAACCCCGGTCATTTCTACAGTGACTGCCAGGAAAACCAAAAAACCGGTCATTTCTACAGTGACTGTCAGGAAAACAAAAAAAAAAAGCGGTCATTTCTACAGTGACTGCCAGGAAAACAAAAAACCGTCATTTTCTACACTGACTGCCGAAAAACCAAAAACCGGTCAAGAATGAACGTGGAGGATGGGCTTCGAGTGTTTGTTGCAAATTCCAGCCAGAATAGACATGCTATCCGACCGGAAACAGTGCCATCTTTAACAACAAACGTAAATGAAATGAACTTTTGTGTAGCAATCAATATGCAGTTAAACAAGCAGAGAAAAATATAACATAATACTTTATAAAATTATATTTATACCTTGCAAATATTAAGACCTTTATTATTTATTAACTTTATTTAACACATTGGCTGCAAAAATGTTTGAATTTTAAAAGTAGGCCTTGCAGCAAAAAGATCTGAAAACCACTGATTTAGATTTTTTCCACGCACACTCATTTATGCTGAAACACTCAGTAGCCTGAGGCTACCATCTCTAAGTTTTTACTTCCATTTTTCCATTTTTACAGACCGAGGTTTTGTTCACTAATGGAGATACTTTAGTATACTAAGTAAAAGATCTGGAATAAAACACTGCCCTAATTAAGAAATGGATATTACAAGAAAGATAAGCAATCGATTATTTCATTCTCAATTCGAAAACCAGCCAGAGAGGAATCTCTCTAGGGTCTAAAAATTAAAAATCATATTAAAAAGTCAGAAAACGTCTTCATAAATTTTACCCAGTCATCAAACAAATTTGACAGCATTTTTTTAAGCAGGAGTAAAAGTTGGCCGTTTGTAGCCAAGAATCGAAAGTCAATGGTGCACAAGATTACAGATTTACGGAGGAGTTAAGTTAATTTAATTATTAATATTTCTCCTAGGCTTTTGCCAACCAGCGCGGTAATCGCGCGACGTTTATTTGCATTGCATCTGCCAACCCACTTCAAAAGGGTCACGTGGTCTTTGACAGATTGCATAGTCCTGTCGCAAGAACATTGCTTATTGATATTTTCACCCGGGCTTTTGCCAAACCAGCACAATACGGCTCACTGATCTGTGGCGTTCACTTGCACTGTCTTCCAACGGCGAACAAATATGGTCACGTGGTCTGTAACATCGAAAAGCTATATATCCGTCCATCTTATTCTTGGCAAGTCGACATCAAGTCATTGCGCTGCCATTGCTATTCTCGAAAATTTTCAGCTTTGAGCAAACAAATAAAAATCCCAACACCCACACTCACCCAATCTCATTGAGAATATTACATCATTTGCTAACTGGAGATAAGAACTGTTTTCTTAGCAGCCAAGCCGAAACTTGCAGGAAAAACAGTGTTGGTGTTGTTAAGACGACAGAAACAACAGAGATATTCCGGTAAAGACGACAGAAACAACAGAGATATTCCGGTAAAGACGACAGAAACAACAGAGATATTCCGGTAAAGACGACAGAAACAACAGAGATATTCCGGTAAAGACGACAGAAACAACAGAGATATTCCGGTAAAGACGACAGAAACAACAGAGATATTCCGGTAAAGACGACAGAAACAACAGAGATATTCCGGTAAAGACGACAGAAACAACAGAGATATTCCGGTAAAGACGACAGAAACAACAGAGATATTCCGGTAAAGACGACAGAAACAACAGAGATATTCCGGTAAAGACGACAGAAACAACAGAGATATTCCGGTAAAGACGACAGAAACAACAGAGATATTCCGGTAAAGACGACAGAAACAACAGAGATATTCCGGTGAAGACGACAGAAACAACAGAGATATTCCGGTGAAGACGACAGAAACAACAGAGATATTCCGGTAAAGACGACAGAAACAACAGAGATATTCCGGTGAAGACGACAGAAACAACAGAGATATTCCGGTAAAGACGACAGAAACAACAGAGATATTCCGGTGAAGACGACAGAAACAACAGAGATATTCCGGTAAAGACGACAGAAACAACAGAGATATTCCGGTAAAGACGACAGAAACAACAGAGATATTCCGGTAAAGACGACAGAAACAACAGAGATATTCCGGTAAAGACGACAGAAACAACAGAGATATTCCGGTAAAGACGACAGAAACAACAGAGATATTCCGGTAAAGACGACAGAAACAACAGAGATATTCCGGTGAAAAATGTCGCCAGTTGTGAACGCGCTCAGGAATTCAGCGCGCTAATGCTTTATATTTTTCGTGAAGTCAATTTCTACGTATTCACTCGTGAAGTCAATTTCTACGTATTCACTCGTGAAGTCAATTTCTACGTATTCACTCGTGAAGTCAATTTCTACGTATTCACTCGTGAAGTCAATTTCTACGTATTCACTCGTGAAGTCAATTTCTACTACGTATTCACTCGTGATGTCAATTTCTACTACGTATTCACTCGTGAAGTCAATTTCTACTACGTATTCACTCGTGATGTCAATTTCTACGTATTCACTCGTGAAGTCAATTTCTACGTATTCACTCGTGATGTCAATTTCTACTACGTATTCACTCGTGATGTCAATTTCTACGTATTCACTCGTGATGTCAATTTCTACTACGTATTCACTCGTGATCCTAACCCACTGTTAATCCTTTTGTTACACAAAGCGTTTAATGTGGGCCTACTTTCTATCTGACTAAGCTGGCTGATCCTAACCCACTGTTAATCCTTTTGTTACACAAAGCGTTTAATGTGGGCCTACTACGCTTGATGCCTGAACACGCCACTTCGCTCCGGCATAGAAAGAGTTGTGTGGCTTGACCTTTAGAACTAAACGTTGTATGGGACTCAGATTTAGCCAGTTACTTGAATACCATTGAATCTGAGTACAGATGCTACGTGACTGGCAATTATCATCTTATTTAATACGTCACTGGTATGAAAATCAGTACGCCATTGGCAATAACAATGACATTCAATACGTCACTGACAATTACAATAACATTTAATACGCCATAAACAATAACAATGACATTCTACAGATCACTGACAATTACAATAACATTTAATACGCCATGGACAATTACAGTGACATTTAATAGATCACTGACAATTACAATAACATTTAATACGCCATAAACAATAACAATGACATTCAACAGATCACTGACCTTTACAATAACATTTAATACACCATGGACGATTACAATGACATTCAATAGATCACTGGCAATTACAATAGTATGTGTATTATTGTACGACATAACCAACAAGTAAACGCAACTCTTACTGTCGAACTCGCGCTCTCTAGCTTGCGGAGAACAAAAACAAAAGAATACTGGAAAGGTAAAATTCCGCTTGGCTGATTGGCATGGCATTATAAATGGAATCGAGAGAATGTGCAAAAAGTGGAAAAGGAAAAGAGAAAAATGATGTCTTTGACAATCAACTCGATCTTCTTGGTAATTGTATCACGATAAAAATGTTGTCTGGTGAATTGCTGATTGTTTACTGCAGTGTTTGCGTACGTTGAGAAGCTGCCATTAGTAAAATGTCTAATATTAGAATCAGAAAAGGTCACTTCATTTTTTTTCAAACTTCTTCTTCAGTGGTTCAATGCAACCAAGGATTTCTTTCAATTAAATTTCGCCTTCTCTCTGTTTGTATGTGTGTGTGTGTGTGTGTGTGTGTGTGTGTGCGTGTGCGTGTGCGTGTGCGTGCGTGCGTGCGTGCGTGTGTATGTGTGTATGTGTGTTTTCTGTTGTATTTGATATAATGAAGATCACGAAATTCGAGCAAGAAAAAAGATGTAGGTGCCGTGATCTGTTAATGTTAAAGGAAGCGGCTATTACAGAGATTAATTGGGATTTTATAAACATTTGATTAATATAAACCTTCGATTAATTGCAATTATTATATTAAAAGTTTGGCGTAGTAAATTTGTCTATCACTATTTTTAAATCTTAATTGCTAACTAAAAAATTGTTAAACTGTCAAAGCGACCCGACCTTGAGCACTCCTTATAATGGAATTTTTGTAAGTGTCAGAGTTGGAAGTAAACAACCCAAGTTGAGAATATGCTAGAAATTGCTGATGTCATGCAAACAAGTTTAACTGGGTGAGTAGTTTTATTTATCCAATGGTTACGATTTACGAGAACGAGACCAGATCTAAATGTTTACTTGCTGCAGAGAAATCTATTGTCTGAACATTTGAATTTGAAGTGGCGAAGAAAGCCGGTCTTGAAAGATGGCCGTTAGCTTAATGGTGAGTTAAATAACTGTTTGAAAATAGAGAGAACTATTTCATGCACCTTTGTTATTGGTATGTTATACTTGTTTTTATGTAAGTGGACCATTATTTTTGCAAATGTTTGAACTAAACTGCTCGTATGTAGTGTGCTAACACTTGACATTGTTTTTGATATGCTGTATTTATTATGCTGTATGCATGTATCAGGCAGGAAACTGTAAGTTGAGACCGGAATGTAAGACAGAATGGAATTATAAAGCAATGAACTGGAAGCTTAGTGTTTGTTCCCTGATCATATTTTACAGGAACAGCAGCCTTTTAAATATGTATGATTTTAACCTCCTGGTTTACTGATTGTAAACTGCTACGACTGACGGTGATAGAGGCGGAGAGTAGCATGTAAATATGGAGGATACACTACACTCCGTTTGATGTTTGATGGCAAGATAGGCTGACTAATTGAGCAATTACTGGTATAAGGAAGTACTAGAGTTGTTATAATTGTTATTGTGCTTGAAGAAACAGACATGGCAAAAGAGGACACCCGAGAGAATAAAAATAGCCAAAAAATAAATAATAGAATCAAGAAAAAGAAATAATTTCAAGATGAAAATAAATACTAATGAGCTCATTTTACTCTCCCCTTCCACCACGGTCCCTTGAAGTATGAGTACTTAACTTTCTCTGCAGTGGCGAACAGTAGTGATTGGTGCTAATGAAATCTATAACCCCCACCTCCATTCATGGTGAAGCTCCTCTCTCTAGGATCACAGGCTGTATGTTACCAGACGTTTCTGGATCAAATCAAGATTCAGATCAAGGACGATAGAAGAATCCAGTGGAGCAAAATTAACATTTTTCTTTGTAGTTGGCATAATGAATGTGATAAATATTATTTATATGGCAACAGTGGGGGTAATAACACATCTCATGTGATAGTGCTATTCCAAATCAATAAACACTAGCATACATGCTATGTTACAATTCCAAAGAATTTCCATCATTATGAAATATATACAACACAATAAATTAATCATCTCCAGAATTCAAATAATCAACAGTTTATCATTAGTCTCCAATAATTGGGGTCACTTTCACCATTCAATTACATTTAAACAAAACACATTACTTTAAGGTTATAATTTATTTCAGATAGACTTTATAATGTATAGAGAAAGTGTGACCTCACAACAAATATGCTATGCAAATTCATCATCATACATTTACAACATGCCACACAATACATCTCTACAACAAAATATACACTAGCATTCATACCACACAATACATCTCTACAACAAAATATACACTAGCATTCATACCACACAATACATCTCTACAACAAAATATACACCTCTGCAACAGAAATCAGTTAAACATGTTTAAAATAGCATAACATTCCTAATGAAATCTAATCATTCACACAATACAGAGACGCTTTTACTTTTCTAGCCAAGGGTCTTCTGTATTCTTTTTACAACCTGTTACCTTACAGGAGGGACCCTGAAAAGCGTTCAATGACTCACAGACAGCATTTGCAAGAGTAAAGAGTTAGAATCTCGCATCTTAGTTTTCTAATCTAGTTTTTTTCCAATCTCTTCCGAACCTATCTATTGTAATCAATCAAATTAAAAAATACACTTAGAGCTTAATTAATATTTATGACTTTATCAAATCTTCTACACCCACATTCTGTTAACACACTTGCCATCTCTCCGAAAAACAAATTCACTGTTACATCAGCCTAATAGTTGCAAAACCATCTAACTGGATTAAAAACAAGATTGGAGATCTTAACGATTTAAGACCACCGCGCTACTGTATAAACACCGGGGAGCTAGGGTTCTTACAAACAATAACAATAGTTCTACCGCCCAGAGCCTACTACTCTACTAGCACTCACTCAGACAGATTATCTCCCCTCCACTCCTGTCCATCCCGGACTTTCACTTCAGAAATAAACTTTATACAACATTTCAAAATTATACAAATTGCAAACTACTTTTCATTTTAAAATGATAGATTAAAAAAATGAAAATTTATATATAAAGTATGTGGGAAAATTTCCCATAACATGACACTCATATTAACATTTAGGCCTTGTGCGTTATCTTGAAAATATTATGTGTTGCCTTGGAAATGGCCTTCCTTCATCTCCAAACACCCAAGGCTGCCCGACGATGTTTAACAAGCCCTTTCAAAGACAACAAAAAACAAGACGGGACAAAAACACCCAGATATCCATCATTTACACAACGAATTCATAGAAAACCCCACCATGACGTTTAAATTCAAGAAAGATAACTCTAAAGTAGAGAAAAGATAAAGAAAATCAACTGAGTCGAGACAAAATTGTTGGAAGAACGTAGCTCAGGCTGAAGTAAATGGCTCTGATATCAAAGACAAATAAAAAAAATATTTATAATAACAGAAATAAAATATTGGCCTCGAAAAGCATTCAAGCGTGTTACATCCAAAAGGCACTAGTTTTTTTCCAATGGCTGATTTGCTCATCAAAGCAATTATTAACATCAATTAAAAAAGCGTTCTTTTCAAAATTTAATAAATATCTGTCATGATATAATATCAAAAGGGACACTGTCGGATCTTTGTGTGTTTGGGTGAGTGAGTGAGTGAGTGAGTGAGTAGTGTGATGTATTCTATTGTAATTACTGTGCACTATCTGGGTTTGTTTAGTACTGTTAACACCGGCCCATTTCATAGAAATAATACGTGGTATGTATGTGTGCACTTTGTTTGGTAGGAACTTTTCTTATTAGAAAATATTTCAGATGCCTAAACTCACCTCAACACTCACTCTGAAGGAGAAATAACACCACTAAAAATCAACAAATAACAATTCCATAAAAACAATTTGAAACTATCAAGAAAATACACATACACAAACACGCAAACGCACACACACACACACACGCACACACACACACACACAGACACACACACACACACACACACACGCACACACACACATGCACAAAGAATAAAAATATTAAACTTTAAACGAACGAACGAACGAGAAACGCTTGCTGAGTCATGGTTTGCTCACCAGGTTGCGCGTGTGCGCAAGCGCATTTTATGCTGATCGCGTTCACTGTTCACTTAGACGCTGTGCCAGAGCTGAACTGGAAGTAAAACATGCTTCGCCCCATCAAGTGCTTGAAAGAACTACTTAACGTAAATAACGCGTACAATGAAAACCTATCGATTACTGGAACCCTGCTGATTGGCGAATCGTGTAGTGTGTGTCTTCAAGCTTGATAACAGCCGGTTAATGATCTAGCTGAAGAGAAAAGAAATACAAGGTCCTTAAAGGAGGTCTGATTGCTGGATTTTCATGGGGAGGGGTACGTGGCTGGAGTGGGGAGAAGGACTGGGTGGGGGACATTCAAACGCTTTAATAGAGAGAGAGAGAGAGAGAGAGAGGCAGAGAGAGACAGAGAGAGAGAGAGAGAGAGAGAGAGAGAAAGACACAGAGAGAGGGAGAATGGGGAGAGAGAAATGAGTGAAAGTAAAGACTAGAAATGGAGAAAAAAGATTGATACGTTATACTACATTTGTTTGGAAGAGAATATTTGTTTTAATGGGGCGAAACATATTTTATCAAACATATTTTATCACTATAATTGACAAACACTTCTTCCATCCCATAAATAACTTTTAGAAAGACTTCACGTTCATGATTCAGTTATGCAAATGTGGGCAGGTGTGGGCAGGTGTGGGCAGGTGAGTTAAAATAATGCATTGTTAATTCTCTAAACTATTTTTTTTTTACAAAATACATAAATAAATAAATTACAAAAAATACTGTAAATTATGGCATCCCGAGTGTATCTATAAAATTAAAATTTTGAAGTACAACAATGAAGTATGCCAGTTGGTTTACATAACGATTGCGTCTGAAATACGCCTGCATCTTTAAAGTACATATTTCAGAGAAATGTTTTGAAGGACATTGACTCAATGATGCATTTGAAGAACCTCCATGAAATATCACATCTGCAATGCATGCAGATCTGTTGATGAAATATTGCATTTAAAATTCTTCGAAGAAATATGACTTTAAGTGCATCATTGAAATCTAACTTTAAAGTGCACCAATGAAATATAACGTGCACCATTGAAATCTAAATTTAAAGTGCACCATTGAAATACGACAATAAAGCACAGTTCTGCAGTTTTACATTTAGAGTATACAACATCATTTACATCTGGCAATTTTATCCCCACTCCACCACCCCCTCCCATCCTTACAATTTCTACACCGTTTACACACACTTCTGAGAAAAGAGATACATAGAATAAAAGAGACAGTCGGATAGACATACAGATGGACAGAAAACCAGAGACAGAGGAGACAGACCAAACGGTCACACACCTATACATGACGTCAGCTCGAAGATTGTCTGAATACATAGCTACGAACATGACACAAGAAGTAAACAAACCAATTAGGAACATTTTTATGAAGAAATTATCTTTTTGTTTCAGCCTTTACCTCCCCTTCTCCTCCCCACACACTCACAGGCCAAGTTTAGTGTCAATAAAACATTAATTATACACGAAGGCGAGGGAAATTAATGTTGTTCAGTAAACAACTACATCCTTTCATTATTAAAAAAATATATAATTAGCGGTTCAGCATATATTTTCCTCCGAGAAGCTGTCAGGCTAGTGTCAACAATCGGTCAGGAATAACCACTCCATAGTTGAAAGGGCTTGCGATGTATCTCCATTTGCTTGAGAGTGTTTAATTTTGACGATTTTACTTTTGAAATTAAATACTTCAAATTTGAGACATCAGACAATTTGAAAGATATTGATATCCTCATCAGACAATTTGAAAGATATTGATATCCTTATCCGTGTCTGCACCAGGTTGGAACACAGTTGAACTTGTGAGGACACTCAGTCCCCTAGCCATATTTTGCACAGAGATCATACCAGACCAATTGCAGTTATTAATTAAAAATAAAAATATTGTGAAAGTCACAACGTTCTTACCGCTGAGTGGATTAATGATAGCTCTTATTTTATGATCTATTTCATCCGCCTGTTCACGGGATCTTCGTCCTTGGCAGTCGGAGAGACTGTCAAGCCCTAGAAACCAATAATTCACTAATTTTCTGTTTCTACGTGTTACTCGTCCAGAGCAAATTATCCTCCTGCAATTAACAATAATGCTAGGTTCTTGGAATTCACTCTCGTCCCTCACATGTTCTCTATATCCAGCTTAAGAGAACTTTCCCCAAAGTTTGCGTGACTGACTTGTAAGTTATAATCTGCTCCACCCCTTAAGCCTGCACACTTCCTTTTAATTAATTAGTCAAAAGTGGAAAAGTAAAAATTAATACATTTTTATTAATATAATATATATAAAAAACAATCAATAAAATTATTTACACAAAATTTACATAATATATCACAAGGCTAAAATGCAAGTTTAGTTTCACATTTACCTAATATCATTCAATACTCCTATTAAGTCATTTAGACCAACAGTTCATAGGTCTCATTAATTATTGTTTATAATTCAAATAGTCTCTGATAGAAGTTCATTACCATGAAAATAACTTGACAATAGGTTATGACTTAGAAATTAGAAATCAAAGAGTTATAATCAAAGAAAGACAGTACAGACAATGATACTGAGAGCAGGAAAAATGTACCTGATTATTCATGCGTACATCAGTGCAGTTCCGATATAGCTAGGGAAGCATAGAGAGTTCGATCGTGGTGCGCTGATCTGGCACCTGTCAGAATACAAGGCAATGCACAGACTGACTTTGAATGAATAGTTCTTGTCACAACACAGGTGTAAGTCCCAAAAGTGGCTCTCACTTTTCAAAAGAGTGTCACACTAGAGTCACGAATGTTACACACAGGGGAACAAGGAAGAATAGCATGCAAGACAACACGTGTCTTTCTGCTTTGTTCTCCTTTATCGATGAGACTCAAGAATTCCTTGGAATTGCAGGCATCAACCATCAGACTGCAAACTCCAGACTTTCACCATCAGACTCCGGACTTTGGATTCGGACTGAGGAAAAGTTCTGTAACTGTGATACTCTGAGGCTCTGAGACTCTGAGCTCTTAGGCTGGTTTGAAGCACTGGAAGAATAATCGGCACATGTATCAGCTCTCCACTAACAATATGCTTTAATCCTACCTTGTTTCTATCCTTCTCATAACTCCAATTATACATCTTATTTTTTCAGTTATACATTTTCTTACTCCAGCAGTCCAAAGAAATATATATATATAATTGCCTCACTTAATTAAGAAGCTTGAGAAAAATATATTTACATTTCAACGTGTTTCTCTTTACAAGGAAAAATTTAAAAAATGAATTTTATAAAAATTTACAATTAGATTTACATGGAAAGTTTTTAAGCATTCTTTTCACAATAAACGTAGACACAAAATCTATTAACCATTTATAAATTTAGCTATTTGTAGACATAATTCACAGGATTGAATCTGTACATATTTCAGCAATTTATATCATAATTTAATTCAGTATGTTAAGCAATTTATGTCATAGTTTAAATCAGCATGTTAAGCAATTTATGTCATAATTTAATTCAGCATGTTAAGCAATTTATGTCATAATTTAATTCAGCATGTTAAGCAATTTATGTCATAATTTAATTCAGCATGTTAAGCAATTTATGTCATAATTTAATTCAACATGTTAAGCAATTTATGTCATAATTTAATTCAGCATGTTAAACAATTTATGTCATAATTTAATTCAGCATGTCAAGCATTTTATGTCATAATTTAATTCAGCATGTTAAACAATTTATGTCATAATTTAATTCAGCATGTTAAGCAATTTATGTCATAATTTAATTCAGCATGTTAAGCAATTTATGTCATAATTTAATTCAGCATGTTAAGCAATTTATGTCATAATTTAATTCAGCATGTTAAGCAATTTATGTCATAATTTAATTCAGCATGTTAAGCAATTTATGTCATAATTTAATTCAGCATGTTAAGCAATTTATGTCATAATTTAATTCAGCATGTTAAGCAATTTATGTCATAATTTAATTCAGCATGTTAAGCAATTTATGTCATAATTTAATTCAGCATGTTAAACAATTTATGTCATAATCTAATTCAGCATGTTAAGCAATTTATGTCATAATTTAATTCAGCATGTTAAGCAATTTATGTCATAATTTAATTCAGCATGTTAAGCAATTTATGTCCCCCCCATAATTTAATTCAGCATGTTAAGCAATTTATGTCATAATTTAATTCAGCATGTTAAGCAATTTATGTCCCCCCCATAATTTAATTCAGCATGTTAAGCAATTTATGTCATAATTTAATTCAGCATGTTAAGCAATTTATGTCATAATTTAATTCAGCATGTTAAGCAATTTATGTCATAATTTAATTCAGCATGTTAAGCAATTTATGTCATAATTTAATTCAGCATGTTAAGCAATTTATGTCATAATTTAATTCAGCATGTTAAGCAATTTATGTCATAATTTAATTCAGCATGTTAAGCAATTTATGTCATAATTTAATTCAGCATGTTAAGCAATTTATGTCATAATTTAATTCAGCATGTTAAGCAATTTATGTCATAATTTAATTCAGCATGTTAAGCAATTTATGTCATAATTTAATTCAGCATGTTAAACAATTTATGTCATAATCTAATTCAGCATGTTAAGCAATTTATGTCATAATTTAATTCAGCATGTTAAGCAATTTATGTCATAATTTAATTCAGCATGTTAAGCAATTTATGTCCCCCCCATAATTTAATTCAGCATGTTAAGCAATTTATGTCATAATTTAATTCAGCATGTTAAGCAATTTATGTCATAATTTAATTCAACATGTTAAGCAATTTATGTCATAATTTAATTCAGCATGTTAAGCAATTTATGTCATAATTTAATTCAGCATGTTAAGGAATTTATGTCATAATTTAATTCAGCATGTTAAGCAATTTATGTCATAATTTAATTCAGCATGTTAAGCAATTTATGTCATAATTTAATTCAGCATGTTAAGGAATTTATGTCATAATTTAATTCAGCATGTTAAGCATTTTATGTCATAATTTAATTCAGCATGTTAAGCAATTTATGTCATAATTTAATTCAACATGTTAAGCAATTTATGTCGTAATTTAATTCAGCATGTTAAGGAATTTATGTCATAATTTAATTCAGCATGTTAAACAATTTATGTCATAATCTAATTCAACATGTTAAGCAATTTATGTCGTAATTTAATTCAGCATGTTAAGCAATTTATGTCATAATTTAATTCAGCATGTTAAGCAATTTATGTCATAATTTAATTCAGCATGTTAAGCAATTTATGTCCCCCCCATAATTTAATTCAGCATGTTAAGCAATTTATGTCATAATTTAATTCAACATGTTAAGCAATTTATGTCGTAATTTAATTCAGCATGTTAAGCAATTTATGTCGTAATTTAATTCAGCATGTTAAGCAATTTATGTCATAATCTAATTCAACATGTTAAGCAATTTATGTCATAATTTAATTCAGCATGTTAAGCAATTTATGTCATAATTTAATTCAGCATGTCAAGCATTTTATGTCATAATTTAATTCAGCATGTTAAGCAATTTATGTCATAATTTAATTCAGCATGTTAAGCAATTTATGTCATAATTTAATTCAGCATGTTAAGCAATTTATGTCATAATTTAATTCAGCAGGTTAAGGAATTTATGTCATAATTTAATTCAGCATGTTAAGCAATTTATGTCATAATTTAATTCAGCATGTTAAGCAATTTATGTCATGATTTAATTCAGCATGTTAAGCAATTTATGTCATAATTTAATTCAGCATGTTAAGCAATTTATGTCATAATTTAATTCAGCATGTTAAGCAATTTATGTCATGATTTAATTCAGCAGGTTAAGGAAGCATTCGCACGCATTTCGGTCTGCTTTATATAATTTACTCCAACAACAACAACAAAAATAAAACATTGAAAGAGTTGACTATTTAAAGTTAAAGTCCCTTTTAAAAAGTCATTTAAAGTCATTTAAAGTCACTGCTGCTTTCTTTCGTTAAATCCAGAGTATCTGTGCTAAAATTAAGCGACAGCTCAAGAATGCTCATCTTGGTTGATTCATTAATAGTAAATTGATTACCAATAAACAGTCTTATTTTACAGCCTTTTCATCTCTAAACGAAGTGCATAAAATTTGTTTTTTGTGCTTACTCCATAATCTAAATTCTAGCAACGTCACGTGATCTGCAGCGCATATAGGTTGTTTAATAAAACATTCGGAAGCTGTTGTACTGTATGACAGAAGGAAACTAAGCACTATTCCAAATGTCTATATTTAGAAAGCTTGTCACAAAGAACTCGCAATATATTGCTAACCTGCCCGCTGACTGACCACGATAGATAACTCTTGATGACTGTATTCTTGTGTTAGGTTACTGCATGGTGTATTGTTAAATTCATTTTCAAAACATTTACCATTTTGTATAATTCTCATTCGTGTCAGTAATCTATCCACTTTCTTAATGCTATTTTGATGCTTGTTGAAATGTATTTTAGTATTCAAAAGCAGCCATTGATTTGTATTATCTCCCATGTAAATCGTTAACCTAGATCTCTTGTTCCGGCCAGCATTCATGGGTGCAGTATAAAGTCCGACTCGTTATTTGACATATAGAAAATGCTGCAATCTAAACATTTGTCTGCTAAGATCAGCTCGATAAAATTGTAACTGCCTGATTTCAAGCAAGCTCCACTCGGCTTCCTTTTTTGTGTGTGTTTATCGGCAGCAAACGGTTTCCACATGCTAAGTATTGTTCAGACCTTAATTCTGATCAAAATAATGTTCAGTCAGAATTTACATGAACTTGGAATTTAGCACACTTGCTCGTCTGGCTGGTAGCCTGGCTGGTAGCCTGGCTGCGCTTGTGTTGACGGAAACGATGAGAGCGATAAATTGGCGTTGTTACCGTTGTTACCGAATGTGTGATTGATTGATAAATTTACTGTTACTAAGTGTTAGTGTGACAGCTCAGCTTCTAAACTACATACGTACATATATATAAAGCTTGCACAAACAAGAAAACATAATACCTTAATACATACTCTAGTTTACCATTTACATAGAGGCATATTCATATTCAAATATGTATATATGCATTGATTTATTTATAAACCAGCGTTCTTCATATATACATACACTTAACCAGATATCAGACTATACATTAATAAGTAGAGAGCTATAAAAAAGGAACTTCTTTACCTTTTTGCGTCCAAGAGTATTCTTGATAGTTCGCGGTGGGGCGGGGTGGGAGATGGTGGCTAGTGTGGTTATGATGGTAGGGAATGAGGACCATCGTGAAAGGGGTCTGTCCCATGATAACAGGGGCGATAATTTTTTTCCCAGAGAAGCACCTTGACGGAAACGTGGAGACGACCTACATGCTGAAGGATGGACTGAAGGTGGAATCGACCCTTTTGCCCCATGGAGACGGGATTATCGGTGCGGATGAGGACGATGGTCGAGAAACGTGGGCAAAGAAGCTAGATTTCTTGTTATCCGTTATTGGCTTCGCTGTGGATCTGGCCAATGTGTGGCGGTTCCCGTATCTTTGCTACAAGAACGGGGGCGGTGAGTACTTTTGCTGTCCTCCATTCTACATGAATATATATATATATACTCGAGTTTCTTAATGTTTAGATAATGTTGATGAACAATTTAAAAAATTATATTCATTATCACATTTCTCAGACATTTTGCCTTTCGTATGACTTTCAAACGACTGAAGACCCAGGACAAACATCTTATTTAATCACTACTTTTAATATATTTCTCTTTAACATGTTAGGCCTTATTAAATGCTTGAATATTTAAATGCTTGAATATTTAAATATCGATTATTTTACTACAACATTTCTCAGTACCTTTAATTAATTCTATACTCTACCTTGTTGCGTTTTCTTATTCCATAATTTTACCTTCTTGCCTTTAATTATTCTTAGGACATGAGAATATTAACTTTCCAATAACTTTGCCTTTTTATATATCCATAATATATTTTATAACAACACATTTTCCTAGGCCTGGTTTTCAATTGGATTTTATTCCTAGAAAATAGTCTTTTTTGTATAAATAATAGCAGTCCATGAATTTTGCTCCTGTGGTCAACTATCTCTTAAGAATAATAAATGATCGAGACTATTTTTGTATGTAAATTATGTATGTAAATTATCTGTATGTAAATTTTCTGTATTTCACAATAATGAACGGTCATTGCTTTTATTTCATAGAGACAGTTTTCTGTACTGAACAATAATAATTTTCAAGATGTATTATCCCAAGTCTATTGAATACATATACCAATAATAAACTGCCCTCTGCCTTTATTCCACTGAAGCGACTATTTTGTAATTTATTAACAATAGCTTACAGTTTGGTTTTAATACGAAAAGTACTTTGCCCATTAATAAACTCCCCATTGACATTTGCAGGAGGACATTGTATTTCCAATTGCTTTTTGACAGAAATAGTTGTGTTATTTTGACAGAAATAGTTGTGTTATTTTGACAGAAATAGTTGTGTTATTTTGACAGAAATAGTTGTGTTATTTTGACAGAAATAGTTGTATTATTTTGCTATAATAATTCTCCTATATTAATGTTATTCTAATCAATTTTCGTTCTCCTCTTGTACTGATTATTTCTCACATAATAATAATGTTAATTAATGTATGAATATATCAGAGACCCTTTTGCATTAATTGACTTTTAGTAAAGGTTTCTAGATTTTCCACAGAATAGTTCTTATTTACTGCTATTACATGCTTGCCCTTCATGTGATTACTTAATATACTAATTATCATTTTCTTATGCCTTTATTATCCATCAACCCCATTCAGTGTATATGTTTTCTCAAAGAAATAACAGTCAACATTTCTGAGGGTTTAGTATATGTCTCTAATACCGATAATTATGATTTAAACGTCGAGCTGTCCTATCTCTCTGTGTCGTCATTTCCGGTTGTTTAGGGGCTTTTCTGATCCCATACACAATGATGCTTGTCCTGGGTGGAATACCCTTGTTCTACATGGAGCTGGCACTTGGGCAGTTCAATCGTAATGGCGCTATCACCTGCTGGGCAAGCATATGTCCACTCTTCAAAGGTCAGTAACCTTTTGATCTCTTATCCATTGGACAACACTAAAATTGTCATTAAATGTTGTTTAAAAAATGAAAGTTGATGTGTAGAACTAAAATCTGAGAGAATCTTATTTTAAAAAAGTACTAAAAATTATTTTTCAGGTTTATTATAGGTCAGATATTAGCAGTGTGAAATTATATTACAGACAGCACCAACTGTATATTTTGCATTTTCTTATAAATTACAAACCTACAATTGCTGCATTATAGTGAAACCTCAGTTCTAATATAATCCTGCTGTATAAATGACTGAATTACTGAATTGTTTGCATGTTATTATAAATCACAACACTCCATTTGCTTTATTATGCTGTAAACCTCAGTGATAAACTAATTCTCCAGTACAAGTGACCGCAACATCACCATCGTTTATTTAAATTATTGTAACCAGTAGATTGTTTATATTTTTAAAAGAATATTATGGACAGCCGATTATATTCATTTTTATTATATAAGAGTCTCAAAAACGGACGAATATGTATTTCAATGATCAACGCTTTCTTTTAATTTAAAATAAGGTTTTTCTTGTTACTCCATTAAGGAGGTAAATTGTCAGAACAGAAACCATCATCCACTGAATTTTGTTATAAAACCTCATACACCTGGCTGCACCATTCAAAGAATGAATTCAAGTATGTCTCTAGTGAGACATTACTCAGAAATAAATATTGCATCAACCTCTAGTGTGGTGTTCTAAAATTAAAAAAATCTTGTCTATAGTCAGGTGTTGTCAAAGGAAATATTTTCATCAATCTGTAGTAAGGTGTTGTCAAAGGAAATATTTTCATCAATCTGTAGTAAGGTGTTGTCAAAAGAAATATTTTCATATATCTTAGGGAGGTGTTCTCAAGGCAAACATTTTCATCAATCTTTAGCGATATGTTCTCAAAGTAAGTTTTTTCATTAATATATAGTGCGGTGTTCTCAAAGTAAGTTTTTTCATTAATATATAGTGCGGTGTTCTCAAACGTAAATATTTCCATCAGTCTGCAATGAGGTTTCAAAAGAAATATTCTCTAATTTTTAGAGTTATTTCGTATGCACAACTAGCATAGTTAAATCATCTTCTTCTTTCTCTATTTGTAAAGTCGGTAATGTCGATTATCAGACTGTAAATATATTTTGGTGATAATAATTACACATACTCGGTTTTAGAGCGTGCACAAGTACTATCGTTTTATTGAACATAAACGCTATTATTCTGTTTATTATGAACCACACACTTGCTTTTCAATTATAATTATTATGGACCGCAACACTAGTATCTTTTGTATATTCAGCAAAAAATGATATTATTGTCTGTATCATTAAATGGACAATAAATGTAAAGTAATTTTTATTGTATAATGGATAACATGAGTACATTCGCTTTTATTATACAATGGACAGCTAGTTGTACTTATTTTATAATGGAAAAAGTACAATCTTTATTTTTATTATATAATGAACAGTAAGAGTATAGATGTTTTTGTTATACCATAGACCACAACGCTGCTGTGGTCTTAAAATATTATATACCACAAGAATAAAGGTAAGTCTGCATTTGTTTGTATTATTATGTTTGTATTATTATAATGTATTATATTGTATTATATTATATTTTATATTATACAATATATATATATTATATTATTGACCACAACACTACTTACGTTTTATAATATTACTGACAAAAATTATTTTGTTTGATTATATTCTAGACCTAAACAATGACACTGATTTTATAATGCTCAAGACAAATGCATTGCCTTCTTTTTGTTGTATTCTTGTCCTGGGAGGGCCATAGTTTTAATTAAATTATTGACCATACCTTTAATCACACCTTCTCCAAATCTCCATCTTTCTCTAGGTCTTCATCACACCTCTACCTCGTCTTCACCACACCTTTAACACTCATTCAGTACACTTGCACCACAATTTCATTGTACCTACCAAAGGTTTTCATCATACATCTTCCACGTCTTCATCACACCTTCAGTACGTCCTCATCATACCACCATTATGTCCTCATCATACCACCATTACGTCCTCATCATACTACCATTACGTCCTCATCAAATCACCACGTCTTTATCACACCTTTATTAGGTCCTCAACATACGACCATTACATCCTCATCACACGACCATTACGTCCTCATCATACTACCATTACGTCCTCATCGCACCACCATTACGTCCTCATCATACCACCACGTCTTTATCACACCAACACCACGTTTACGTCACGCTTCCACCACGTCTTGTCTATGTCGTTCATAAGAATGTCATTTATATCTTTTTAAATTATGGACCACATCTTCACCATACCCTTATCTGTGTCGTTCTGATGAGTGCTATTATTTTATTTAAATTATTGACCACACCTTCACCATACCCTTGTCTGTGTCGTTCTGATAAGTGCTATTATTTTATTTAATTATGGACCACACCTTCACTTCATTTTGTTACTAGAAACGTATTTTTTTCTGTCATTTGCGTCAAGCCCTATGATTTATTATTTTTTTTTTTAGTGGATTCTGGACAACAGCTTTCTGGTTACTGAATGCAAAATACTTTCAGATTCATGTTAAAGATTTAGACATCGAAGTATATGCACTTAGATCATTATAACCTCTTAGATTTTAATTAATTTTAATTATTATTTTATTTACAGTGTTATTATTAAATATTTAAAATACGTTGATTTCACGATTATATAAGTTTTGTCTAAGTTATTTTTAGTCTTCGTTTTATTGCGAAGTTCTTTCTTTCTTTCTTTCTTTCTTTCTTTCTTTCTTTCTTAAATACCTAATTTGAACATTAAAAACAAAAAAATAAATTCAGCATAAAACTTGGTAATGACGCGCAAAGACAGACGGTCGATGAGCGAGGTCTAGCAAAAGTTAAAATCGTTACATCACGCTCCGTCAAAATGTTATACGGCAGCGATCAAAGTTTTCTTAAAGAGCGAAAGTGCCTCCCATCGATTTGCTTCCTCATGGGGCGGCGTAGTGACTTCCGGTCTTTCGGCGAAGAAGTGAAGCGGCCTTACAGAACACGGTGCACTGTATGCTGGCACCGAGCCCCTACGCGCGTTGTGTTAGAATCGCCCTAATGACTGAATGACCGCCGCCTTTGGCTCGCTGTTCGCAGCCTTGGACTCCGAGCGCCTCTCTTTCAAATTGATTTCCGGCAAATTACCCTCCAGCCTAAAGATGAGTCCGCGTTGTGTCTGTACTCGTTACACATGATCTGGTACCCTCTATGGCTGGACAAGTGCGACAAGAAGAGTGTGTCAAGGTACTAAGGTCAAGTGTCACAGAGTGTCGCAAATGAGAGAGCGATCGAAGGAGACAACGTGACGCCAGGAAATGGCATAAGTAAAAAAGTGTGTTTTACGTGTGTGTGTGTGTGTGTGGCCTCGAAGTAATTAACAAATAAATTGAGCCAAAGATCAATAATTGAACTGTCTACAATGTAACATGTGGTTATGGTTAAATGCATATAATATATGATATAATGCAATGATTATATTCTATATATTGTGTGTTTCATTGTTCTCTATATTTTCATTAAACCAAATAAATATTTTTTTGTTGTGAATGTGCGAACGTTTGTGCATATATACGAAAGCGTGTGTGCCAACAGTGAAAAACAGACTCAAGAAGAACATTAAAAGCGTGTGTGCCAACAGTGAAAAACAGACTCAAGAAGAACATTAAAAGGGAAAAAAATATTTGATCGGCAGCAAAAGAACCGAGACTGAGTTGCTGGTCCATTTACTTAGCATCATAATTCTATGAGCTTATTTACACCAGTCAAACTTCTGGATTAACTGTTTATAAACCTGTGAAACTTATGTGAAATGATTCTACCTCTATAAGTCAATAGCACTTATAATTTTATTTTTTACCGGAAACACAAAAACCGAGACTGTTGGCTTGCTGGTTCGTCTTCTAGGAATGTTGCTTCTTCAGTCAACCATACAACGTCTCCATTGGCTGCTTACTAATCTGTCAAACATCTGCATAAGTACCTGTCAAACTTATGACAGTCCAAACTGCCTCCACATAATTATATACATGTCAAATGTTTGTGACGTAAGACCAGGTCTATTACATTTCTTTTTCTAAAATATGCTTATACACTGTCATACTCTTGTGCGAGCTTCCTTACACAGTTTCAAAAATCTATAACAAATGTTGTTATTTTCTAGGTGTGTCAACTTTCTCTAAACTGATTAATCACTTGTCAATATTCTCCAAATGGTTTACACACGTCAGCATTCTCCAAGCTGCTTACACACCTGTCACATTTATACGACTGCTTATTCATTTGTCAACCTTCTCCAAACTCATTACACACCTGTCAGCTGTCTCGAAACGGCTTTCACACGTCAACACTTTCGAAACTGCATACACATATCAACTTTGTACAAACTGCTGACACACCTGCCATCCTTGTACGAACTGTTGACACACCTGCCATCCTTGTGCAAACTGCTGACACACCTGCCATCCTTGTGCAAACTGCTGACACACCTGCCATCCTTGTGCAAACTGCTGACACACCTGCCATCCTTGTGCAAACTGCTGACACACCTGCCATCCTTGTGCAAACTGCTGACACACCTGCCATCCTTGTGCAAACTGCTGACACACCTGTCATCCTTGTGCAAACTGCTGACACACCTGCCATCCTTGTGCAAACTGTTGACACACCTGCCTACCTTGTACGAACTGCTGACATACCTGCCGACATTGCGCAGACTGCTAAGCTCAGAGGTGTCGACCTTCTCCGAACTACTTACACACCTTTGCAGTGTGTTACAAAATGTTTGACTTGTACATAAGCCAACCTTCTCCGAACTGCTTACACACCTTTGCAGTGTGTTACAAAATGTTTGACTTGTACATAAGCCAACCTTCTCCGAACTGCTTACACACCTTTGCAGTGTGTTACAAAATGTTTGACTTGTACATAAGCCAACCTTCTCCGAACTGCTTACACACCTTTGCAGTGTGTTACAAAATGTTTGACTTGTACATAAGCCAACCTTCTCCGAACTGCTTACACACCTTTGCAGTGTGTTACAAAATGTTTGACTTGTACATAAGCCAACCTTCTCCGAACTGCTTACACACCTTTGCAGTGTGTTACAAAATGTTTGACTTGTACATAAGCCAACCTTCTCCGAACTGCTTACACACCTTTGCAGTGTGTTACAAAATGTTTCACTTGTACATAAGCCAACCTTCTCCGAACTGCTTACACACCTTTGCAGTGTGTTACAAAATGTTTGACTTGTACATAAGCCAACCTTCTCCGAACTGCTTACACACCTTTGCAGTGTGTTACAAAATGTTTGACTTGTACATAAGCCAACCTTCTCCGAACTGCTTACACACCTTTGCAGTGTGTTACAAAATGTTTGACTTGTACATAAGCCAACCTTCTCCGAACTGCTTACACACCTTTGCAGTGTGTTACAAAATGTTTGACTTGTACATAAGCCAACCTTCTCCGAACTGCTTACACACCTTTGCAGTGTGTTACAAAATGTTTGACTTGTACATAAGCCAACCTTCTCCGAACTGCTTACACACCTTTGCAGTGTGTTACAAAATGTTTGACTTGTACATAAGCCAACCTTCTCCGAACTGCTTACACACCTTTGCAGTGTGTTACAAAATGTTTGACTTGTACATAAGCCAACCTTCTCCGAACTACTTACACACCTTTGCAGTGTGTTACAAAATGTTTGACTTGTACATAAGCCAACCTTCTCCGAACTGCTTACACACCTTTGCAGTATGTTACAAAATGTTTGACTTGTACATAAGCCAACCTTCTCCGAACAGCTTACAACCTAGTCAGCCTCCTACGAGCTGTTGGAACATCCGCCGAATTTCTACGAGTCGTGCTCACACAGGAGGATCGGTTATAAGAGGAATGAGGGGTGGGTGGGTGGGTGGAAAGATGACGATAAGACAGCGACAGAGCAATGTCATCTCGCACATTTCGGAGATCTTCCACGGGGTAACGGCTTTTGCGCCCGTTTTCTTTTCCTTACTTAGCACTTTATGCCCGTTTTCTTTTCCTTACTTAGCACTTTATGCCCGTTTTCTTTTCCTTACTTAGCACTTTATGCCCGTTTTCTTTTCCTTACTTAGCACTTTATGCCCGTTTTCTTTTCCTTACTTAGCACTTTATGCCCGTTTTCTTTTCCTTACTTAGCACTTTATGCCCGTTTTCTTTTCCTTACTTAGCACTTTATGCCCGTTTTCTTTTCCTTACTTAGCACTTTATGCCCGTTTTCTTTTCCTTACTTAGCACTTTATGCCCGTTTTCTTTTCCTTACTTAGCACTTTATGCCCGTTCTCCTTTCCTTACTTAGCACTTTATGCCCGTTCTCCTTTCCTTACTTAGCACTTTATGCCCGTTCTCCTTTCCTTACTTAGCACTTTATGCCCGTTCTCCTTTCCTTACTTAGCACTTTATGCCCGTTCTCCTTTCCTTACTTAGCACTTTATGCCCGTTCTCCTTTCCTTACTTAGCACTTTATGCCCGTTTTCTTTTCCTTACTTAGCACTTTATGCCCGTTTTCTTTTCCTTACTTAGCACTTTATGCCCGTTTTCTTTTCCTTACTTAGCACTTTATGCCCGTTTTCTTTTCCTTACTTAGCACTTTATGCCCGTTTTCTTTTCCTTACTTAGCACTTTATGCCCGTTTTCTTTTCCTTACTTAGCACTTTATGCCCGTTTTCTTTTCCTTACTTAGCACTTTATGCCCGTTTTCTTTTCCTTACTTAGCACTTTATGCCCGTTTTCTTTTCCTTACTTAGCACTTTATGCCCGTTTTCTTTTCCTTACTTAGCACTTTATGCCCGTTTTCTTTTCCTTACTTAGCACTTTATGCCCGTTTTCTTTTCCTTACTTAGCACTTTATGCCCGTTTTCTTTTCCTTACTTAGCACTTTATGCCCGTTTTCTTTTCCTTACTTAGCACTTTATGCCCGTTTTCTTTTCCTTACTTAGCACTTTATGCCCGTTTTCTTTTCCTTACTTAGCACTTTATGCCCGTTTTCTTTTCCTTACTTAGCACTTTATGCCCGTTTTCTTTTCCTTACTTAGCACTTTATGCCCGTTTTCTTTTCCTTACTTAGCACTTTATGCCCGTTTTCTTTTCCTTACTTAGCACTTTATGCCCGTTCTCCTTTCCTTACTTAGCACTTTATGCCCGTTTTCTTTTCCTTACTTAGCACTTTATGCCCGTTTTCTTTTCCTTACTTAGCACTTTATGCCCGTTTTCTTTTCCTTACTTAGCACTTTATGCCCGTTTTCTTTTCCTTACTTAGCACTTTATGCCCGTTTTCTTTTCCTTACTTAGCACTTTATGCCCGTTTTCTTTTCCTTACTTAGCACTTTATGCCCGTTTTCTTTTCCTTACTTAGCACTTTATGCCCGTTTTCTTTTCCTTACTTAGCACTTTATGCCCGTTTTCTTTTCCTTACTCAGCACTTTATGCCCGTTCTCCTTTCCTTACTCAGCACTTTATGCCCGTTCTCCTTTCCTTACTCAGCATTTTATGCCCGTTCTCCTTTCCTTACTTAGCACTTTATGCCCGTTTTCTTTTCCTTACTCAGCATTTTATGCCCGTTCTCCTTTCCTTACTCAGCACTTTATGCCCGTTCTCCTTTCCTTACTCAGCACTTTATGCCCGTTCTCCTTTCCTTACTCAGCATTTTATGCCCGTTCTCCTTTCCTTACTTAGCACTTTATGCCCGTTTTCTTTTCCTTACTCAGCATTTTATGCCCGTTCTCCTTTCCTTACTCAGCACTTTATGCCCGTTCTCCTTTCCTTACTCAGCACTTTATGCCCGTTCTCCTTTCCTTACTCAGCATTTTATGCCCGTTCTCCTTTCCTTACTTAGCACTTTATGCCCGTTTTCTTTTCCTTACTCAGCATTTTATGCCCGTTCTCCTTTCCTTACTTAGCACTTTATGCCCGTTTTCTTTTCCTTACTCAGCATTTTATGCCCGTTCTCCTTTCCTTACTCAGCATTTTATGCCCGTTCTCCTTTCCTTACTCAGCATTTTATGCCCGTTCTCCTTTCCTTACTCAGCACTTTATGCCCGTTTTCTTTTCCTTACTCAGCATTTTATGCCCGTTCTCCTTTCCTTACTCAGCACTTTATGCCCGTTTTCTTTTCCTTACTCAGCACTTTATGCCCGTTTTCTTTTCCTTACTCAGCACTTTATGCCCGTTCTCCTTTCCTTACTCAGCACTTTATTCATGCAACGAGACGCTCCGATCGCGCCTGGACACAATTTACATTAGTGAGAACGGTTTATACAATGCGTCCGGTCAGACACGTCGTTCTTGTCCGGATATCAGAGCCACGTGGCAATCGGTGCAGGAGGTGTCTAGAGCTTCTGGGCAGTCATCAGGATGAAAACCAATTAAGCAGCGAAAGGGGGGGGTGTTGAGGGGTGGGTGGGGGTGAACGGTTTTCTCGAAGCGAAATTCAAGTAACGCAACCAATCAGTCCTATGAAACATTATGCGAACCCTGTGGATTTGTCTCTGACTGTGCAGGTATCGGATGGGCTGTTGTCCTGATCGCTTTCTACACAGACTTCTTTTACAACGTCATCATCGCCTGGTGCCTGCATTTTTTCTTTGCCTCGTTTACCACCGATCTGCCCTGGACGACGTGCGACAACGACTGGAACACCAACAAGTGCAGTCTTGGTTTCGTCGACGGCGCCGCCGTGAACACCACCAACTTCACCACCAATGTCAACGTCACTCTGGAAAAGGGCTACGGCGATGTAGCCTACAACGTCACGCTCGACAAAGGCTATGGTGACGGAGCCTACAACGTCACCACAGTCGATATGCTTGGAGATATAGTTAGGCCGAAGTCTCCGGCACTCGAATATTTTGAGTAAGTATAATAGTGGGTAATTTTCTCAAACACCATCCGGCACTCGAATATTTTGAGTAAGTATAATAGTGGGTAATTTTCTCAAACACCATCCGGCACTCGAATATTTTGAGTAAGTATAATAGTGGGTAATTTTCTCAAACACCATCCGGCACTCGAATATTTTGAGTAAGTATAATAGTGGGTAATTTTCTCAAACACCATCCGGCACTCGAATATTTTGAGTAAGTATAATAGTGGGTAATTTTCTCAAACACCATCCGGCACTCGAATATTTTGAGTAAGTATAATAGTGGGTAATTTTCTCAAACACCATCCGGCCGTTCCATACGCCTTCCTATCGTCTCCTCCTCCCCTATGTGGCCACACGCACATACACCAACTGGTGTGGTATCTCAAAATCTTGTTTCGTCAGTCATTCTGGGTCACAAAGCCAGAATGTTCACACTAAATGTCACACAAATCATTCACTAAACGTCACACAAAATATTTTAGATTCCCATGACATAAGCAATGAATATTCATACGAAGAGAGATTACAAAATATACCCACGAGAATTTTGCATCCTGTTATTAATATAGCAGGCCACATGTTCAGTATTTTAAGGCCCGACTCTGGCAAATACATTTTGTGTTGTTGTTAAACCCTAAGCTAACTAAAATTTAAAAAGAAGTATATAAACAAATACGACTCTAGCAAAATATTAAAAGAAAAATTTAGATAATGCATAAAACGAATACAATTTAAACGTTATACTTAGATCCACAGCTTGTACCCTCTTGTAAAGTTCTAGGAATGTTTTTTTTTTATAAATATAATTATATAAGACCTAGTTGTACGTACAGACTGACAATGAAAGAATAATCTAATATATGTATATAGCTGGTAAGTGGGGACCGAAAATGAAAAGAATTATCTTAAATATATTTATATACTGGTAAGTAGAAAATGACAATGAAAAAAGATACTGAGAAGTGAGCCATTGCTCTACACTGAAGTTATTGAGCTTTTGAAAAACCTTTGTCTTCATGCCATGGTAAGGCCTACTTGCGCGCAATCTTGGGAAAGATTTCCCCTTCTAATAACGAAACCGGAAGTGTACAATTTGCGCGCTGTATTGACATCACTTCACATTGCCTGTTGAAGTTGTGGTTATATTTGCCACATTTTATAGTCCCTTCCTTGTACAATAGTGATTTTAAAGTCCATATATAATGGTGGTTTAAAAGTCCAGATATCTTCGATATCTAATGGAGGTTTAAAAGTTCAGATACCTTATATATGCTAAGGTGATGTTTAGTCTACATGCTTTCCATACGTAATGCTGGTTATGGTGGCTTTATGTCAGTATACGTAATGCTGGTTATGGTGGCCTTATGTCAGTATACGTAATGCTGGTTATGGTGGCCTTATGTCAGTATAGGTAATGCTGGTTATGGTGGCCTTATGTCAGTATACGTAATGCTGGTTATGGTGGCCTTATGTCAGTATACGTAATGCTGGTTATGGTGGCCTTATGTCAGTATACGTAATGCTGGTTATGGTGGTCTTATGTCAGTATACGTAATGCTGGTTATGGTGGCCTTATGTCAGTATACGTAATGCTGGTTAAGGTGGCCTTATGTCAGTATACGTAATGCTGGTTAAGGTGGCCTTATGTCAGTATACGTAATGCTGGTTATGGTGGCCTTATGTCAGTATACGTAATGCTGGTTAAGGTGGCCTTATGTCAGTATACGTAATGCTGGTTATGGTGGCTTTATGTCAGTATACGTAATGCTGGTTATGGTGGCTGTCAAGTATAAATATCATTCATATTGTGATAAAACGCCACTGTACTTAATGGTTAGTAGTAGTAGTAGTAGTAGTAGTAGTAGTAGTAGTAGTAATCATCCATAAGTAATTACAAGTGACGAGAATATTAATTTTATTTGTACTAATTCTCCAGAAGACACTCTCGTCTCTCTCACTGGTGGATATGCAGGCGCTGTGAACGTTTTCTCTCTTCCACAACATTAAAAAAAATCATTCACTGTCACACAATATTTATGTATGCGGAAAACGTCTTACAAAAAGAGTAGATAAACCCGTCTTTAATCGACATTTAGCAAGCCCAAATACATCCACTATCTCTCCAACATAAGGTTATCAATATGTGTAAGGTCAATAAATTTAAAATAACTTTATTAAATCAACAATCAAACATGCATATGACAATATAGAGATTATTTGACATCAGTATTTTCATGAACCATGAATGTAATATTAAGAGGATTTTGTTAAGAATGAAGTAAAATGCATAGCACAAAAAGGTTAATTATACTTTAATTCCACAAGAGTTGAATTTTATTTGAGTGTACTATAAATATTAATTAAAATATTTACGTAAAAGCTAATCGTGTACTATAAATATTAATTAACATATTTACGTAACATATAACATATAAACGTCTTAATTCACAATTGTAGAAGTAATAGTTTGCTCATATAATAATCTCTATATATACAGCGCAAATATAATAATATAAATAGTAAAATGTACGAAATCCAATTCTCCCTCAATCAATCAGTTAACTCATCGTTAAAATAACGGCCACCTTTCTTGACCAGACTTTCAGCCACACCATATTCAAAGTGATTTTAGAATTAAAATCTACTCATCCACATAAGACCGGATTAGATTATGTCAGCAAGTTTTAGCACATTCTCCAACTGAGTTGTTTATTCCAAAAATATCATCATAAGATTGGGTCACGTTAACATTGACAACAAGGAAGTCATTATTAAGTATAGAAAGAGGGAGAGGCAAATTTATTCCGCAACAGTAAATAGATAGATAGATAGATAGATAGATAGATGGATGGATGGATGGATGGATTGACGGACGGACGGACGGACGGATGGATGGATGGATGGATGGATAGATAGATAGATGGATGGATAGATGGATAGATAGATAGATAGATAGATAGATAGATGACAAATAAATTTGTTTGCAGGCGAGGGATGCTGTCTCTACATGAGAGTGACGGAATATTCAATGTCGGCAAGATCAAGTGGCAATTAGTCTTGTGTTTACTGGGCGTCTACTTAATCTGCTACTTCAGTTTATGGAAAGGAATCCACACTTCAGGAAAAGTAAGAGTACTATCTATTGTTCGTTCGTTCTATTGTTCTATCATTCTATATTCTCTCTGATCTGCTTTAACCATCTGTCTGTCTTATTTTTATGCTTTCTGTATGCAAATCTATCTAAATAACTAATTCTTTATCCTTCTCTTTATCTATTTTCAGTTTTCTCTCGCAATCACTCACGTTGCACATAGAGCTTACATTCTTTTGCATTTTCGTGTGTTTGTGTATTTATGTAGCTAGTGTGAATACTAATTAGATTAATAGTAAATAACTGTATTGTAGCTGGTGTGAATGCTAATTAGATTAATAGTGCTTAATAACTGTATAACCTGTGTAGCTGGTGTGAATGCTAATTAGATTAATAGTACTTAATAACTGTATAACCTTTGAGGCTGTTGTTCATAGCAATGGATGACAGTAATATTAGATGAGTGTGACAAACATTCTTGCACTCATTTCAGAAAAAAAATAGACTCTCACTGTAATTGCAAAGTTTTTATTAAAGAGCATTCTCTACATAGAACATAATTGTATTCTTTGAATCATAAAGTGCGTATAGCATAAAGTATACTCGAACACTAGCAGTGTACGAATGAATAATTTGCTATTGGGCCTTGAGGTTATTTATATCCTATTAACCAGCATCGCTAGTGATTCGATTTGTGGAGTGTCTTCCAGGGGTTATTATTTGCAAACAAGACATTACCAGATCTTATTTTAACGAAACTGGAGTACTATTATAATGTGCGCCAACGTTTAAATAGTAGAAAGAACAATTAAATGCATTAGTAAATAAGTGGTGTCTATTCAGCAGGCCATGAGCCGTTTGTTTTTCCAATTTGCAGGTTGTGTGGTTCACTGCACTATTTCCTTATGTTGTGTTATCGATTTTACTGGTCCGAGGGGCAACCTTACCTGGTGCTGCCACTGGCGTCAAGTATTACCTCACACCGAACTTTACTCGTCTTGGGAGTTCAGAGGTAAGTATGAGTTAATTACTGCCCCACACCCATCCTTGCACGCCTTGAGAGTTCAGAGGTAAGCATGAGTTAAATACTGCCCCACACCCATCCTTGCACGCCTTGAGAGTTTAGAGGTAAGCATGAGTTAAATACTGCCCCACACCCATCCTTGCACGCCTTGAGAGTTCAGAGGTAAGCATGAGTTAAATACTGCCTCACACCCATCCTTGCACGCCTTGAGAGTTCAGAGGTAAGCATGAGTTAAATACTGCCTCATACTCAGCTTTGCACGTCTTGGGAAACGGGAATTCAGACCACTTTACACCTAACTCTAGACGACTGGGTAGCTCAGATTTAGACAGAAGTAAACATTACATAGCTTGCGTGAGATATCTATCTATCTATCTATCTATCTATCTATCTATCTATCTATCTATCTATCTATCTATCTATCTATCTATCTATCTATCTATCTATCTATCTAACCCTTAGTCTTTTTCTGTACTATTCTGACGTTAATTATAGGTCAACTATATTGCTTTCTCTGTCGAAATGCGCTTGTTATTGCCAGTTCTTCTATTTCTTTATCCACACATACTTCATGCTTAAAGTTCTTCTACTTCTTTATCCACACATACTTCATGCTTAAAGTTATTTATTTATTTTTATCCAAACACACTTCCTACTTAAATTTCTTCTGCTTCTTTCAAGCAAACAAACTTCATACTGAAAATACTTCTACTTCGTTATTCAAACATACTTCATGCTTCTCTTCTACTTCTTTATTAAAACATACATTCTACTTAAATTCTTCTACTTCTTTTATCCAATCATACTTCCTGCTTAAATTTCTTCTACTTCTTTCGTCCAAACATACTTCCTACTTAAAGTAATACTACTTCTTTCGTCCGAACATACTTCATACTTAAAGTACTACCGCTTCTTTTATCCTAACAAAATTCTTGGCTAAACTATTGCTTCAGTCCAAAGATATTCAGATGTATTTCATATAGTCAGATCTACTGCTTGTTCTGTACGAAATACAGTTCTTACTATTAGTTCTACTAATTCTGAAGTATAACTCAGTCAGGTCATATGAACGTTCTTTTCCAAAAATTCTACTGCACTCTCTGTTAAATTCAACAAGTCCATTTTTGCTTCTACTTAATGTATTCAACAAGTCCACTGTTTACCTCTATTTAATGCTTTCAGCAAGTCCACTGTTTACCTCTTTTAATGCATTCAGCAAGTCTACTGTTAACCTTTATTTAATTTAACAAATCTATTGTTTACCTCTACTTAATATATTCAACAAGTCCACTGTTTGTCTTACTTAATTTACTTAACAAGACCATTGTTTGACTCTGCTTAATGTACTCAGCAAGTCCACTGTTTACCTCTATTTAATGCTTTCAGCGAGTCCACTGTTTACCTCTATTTAATGCATTCAGCAAGTCTACCGTTTGCCTACAATTAATATTCACAAGTCCACTATTTGCCTCTACTTTATATACTAAACAAGTCCATTATTTATCTCTATTAAATTGTACTTAGCATTTCTACTATTTGCCTCTAATTAATGTAGTCAACAAGTCCACTATTTTCCTCTACATAATGTACTCACCAAGTCCGCTATTTGCCTATACATAATGCCTTCAAATTCACTGTTTACTTATATTTAATGCATTCACCAAGTCCATTGTTTACCTATATTTAATGCATTCACCAAGTCCATTGTTTACCTACACTTAATGCGTTCACCAAGTCCACTGTTTTCCTATACTTAATACATTAGAAAGAAAAAAATAGAGAAAAAGTTGTTGCTGTAAAATTCCTGTTTTGACGGTTTTCTGCTTCGCACGTTCAACAACGATATGAAGCAACTGACTCAAAGGGAGATAATATGAAGACTAATCAGTGCAATCTGTCGTAAACCAGCTCAGCCATAACAGAACTCTTTCTTCATTAAGTGTGAGCCACTGAGTATGAAAATGAAAACGAACAGGGGAAAGAGAAATGAAAAAAACTGCGCCACAAATTTCGAGAATGAAGGAGGGAAAAAACAACAAACTAGATAGGTAACAAAATAAGCAAAGCGTGTCCGACTAGCAAATATAATCTCTATTGCAACCGGGAAAGGGGTCATCAATGTCTACACAGTTGCAGCGATGTGTAAGCAATATATACACTAAATTATACATTGTTATCTATCTATCTATCTATCTATCTATCTATCTATCTATCTATCAGTATGTCTGTCTGTCTATCTGTCTATCTATCTGTCTGTCTGTCTATCTATCTATCTATCTATCTATCTATCTATCTATCTATCTATCTTGATGCATTGTTATTTGACACATGAATTAATATATCAAAATGAAAATACATTCTCGTATACATACACTTAATTGTTTGCAATCCTATTCTAATACATACAACACACGCGCTCACACATACACACATTCCTACTCACCCGTGTACCTATACACGCTCCCATGCATACATACACAAACACACATAACATACACAACACACACTTGCACAAAGAAGCATAGACACACGCACACACACAACGCTATAATGAATTCATTCCGAGATCCTTGCGTGCGCAGTTCTGGGCGTTAATGGGGAGACAACTAGTAAAGTGTGTTTTACCGAGTGCCAGAGCAAAGACCAATTTCGTCGCTCGATTGTCTCAATTACAAGTCGACTCTGCTTCCAGGAAAGTTAATAGTCGTTCTATTGATAACTAATAGTAGGGAAACGCCTGTCTGCTTCTGTTCTTTTGTAATGTACTCCTTTAACCAATGTTTCTCTCGCACTCTTTCTCTCTAGTATACTCTCACTCATTCATTCACTCGCTTTCTCCCAGTTCGCAATCTCTCGTCAGTTCTATTTTTACTCTTTCTCGTATATCTCTTCTTTAGTCTTCGTTCAGCCTTATTTTGTATCACATGGTTTTATTCTGCCTAATGGCCGTTTCTGTACTTTACTTTTATATATTTGCTGCTATGGTTTTGTCAGACCGCCCGTTGACCTGTCTCTGAGCTATGGTTTCCACTCTATCTTGTGGTATGTGTGCGTGCGAGTGTGTGTGTGTGCGTGTGCGTGTGCGTGTGCTTGCGAGTGTGTATCTATCTATCTATCGATGTGTGGAGTCTGAGTAAAAGTCGCATTCTTAATCTAGTAGAGATGGTCATTACAGAAGTGAAAAACTAAAACAACCCAAACACTTCATACTGAGTTTCTACAATTCAAACAAAAATGGCAACTGTACTTGCTCAATATCATCATCATCTTCATCGTCGTTATCATCATCGTCGTCGTTATCAGCTTTATCATCATCAGCACCAGCTTCTTCCCCCTCCTCATTTTCTTCTTGTACTTCATCTTGTTTCTCTTCATCTTTTCTTCTAATTTTATCTCACATCCAAAACTGTCATTGATTATGTCTAACCCATTCATATCATCAACAACATCATGCTCATATTTGTTTCTCTCTAACCCAAATACCTCAACATTATCACCAATACCAGCCTAGCACCACGACCTACGTTACCACACACATCACAAACATCAGCACTGATGCAGTGTGCTCTCGGTTGACGTTGTACTAATGAATTATACCAAATACTTTCAATTAGTAAATGTTATAAAATAACTACTAATTATACCAAATACTATCAATTAGTAAATGTTATAAAATAACTACTAATGCCGATGCAGAGTATGGACCACTGGTTAAATATGCAAATCTGCAACTGCTACGCCGATATATATATATATATATATATATATATATATAGAGAGAGAGAGAGAGAGAGAGAGAGAGAGAGGGAGAGAGAGAGGGAGAGAGAGAGAGAGAGATGGACAGAGAGCATGATGCAATAATTAGACTATTTCTCCAATTTACGATAACAAACAAAAGAAGTCACATTACACTATCAGATGCGCTAGACTGAATGAGTAATAAAGATTTAGTAAAAAGAAATGTTTAACAATATTTATCAGAGAAAATAGCAAAATATATTGTGTCATATTTTCTCATTATTAACAATTCAAACTAAAAGTTTTTCTGTCAGTTTAGTTAATTCTAAAGCAGCACTGGAATCACTGTCCAAAGCAAAACTTAGCTTCAGTCTGTCTTCTGCAAATGGCTTCTCTCACAAGATACATCGCATGCTGGAAAATGCTTAATAGGGCACGTCATGAATAACATCAAAGTAGGTACCCAAAGCCCATATCATATATTTAAGAATAAAGATAGGAACTGAAACCTTGAAATTTAGGTAATTGCAGAAACTAATTATACTGCAAATTATTACATTAATATGTACTCATTTTGGATTATGCCCCTGCAACAAATCAAAGTTAGACACAAATAGCATAACATTCCTAATAAAACCTAACCATTCACACAATACACGGACGTCTTTGCCTTTTCAAGCAACGGGTCTTCTTTGTTCTATGTACAACCCATAGTTATAGGGAGGGACTCAAGTCTTTAACACTCGCCAAAAAGTCGTTTGCAAAGTAGTACAGCTAGTAGTAACGTTAAATTCCACAGGAATTTCATGAAAACTTTTCATCTTCTTTAGATGTCCTCAATTTTTGGAAGATTCCTGTGGAGCCTTCCTCTTCTTACATTATTCTGAAAAGGGTGGTTGGCATTGTGTTTTGCAGTTGTTCTGTTTATTTTTTGTGGTGTTTGCTTCCTCTGTTGTAGGTCTTCTTGTGTGTTTTGTTGCTTGTACCACAAGCACTATTAGAAGCAGGTTTGAGGCCTACCAGACTTTGTGCCTGTGGATTCTGCAGCTCTCGATGTGTGGAATCTGTTGTGCGAGTCTTTTTTGGCGTGTTGTGGTTGTCAAACCATTTTCCTTCCTGTGACTGACTATACCGGTGGTTCACATCTCGCCTTGTGCGTTGTCAGAGTCGGATTGAGGCGTCACAAGCATAATTACACATCATCATAGACATATCACACATCACAAACATCAGTCCAAACATTACCACACACAACACCACAAACACAACCACACAATCACCACAAACATTACCATTCACATCACCATATACGTCACTACGATGTATCAAAATGGTTAAAGCTAAATTAAGAAAATAGATCATATTTTAATCTAAAGCTTTATAAGTATATATATCAAATAAAGAGATGAAAGCAAATTATTGATATTGATGGTGTCGGTGGTGTAAGCTGATGTGAAAGTTGATTACAACACTTACAAATTACGCTTTTCGCAGCCACCAGTGGGTACAACTACAACATTATAATAGCATCATCATTTCCTATCATGTCCGTTTCGGGCGTCTTTTAGCTTTTATTCGCCTACACTTAAAGCGTCCTGGCTATCAAATGCCAGTGGATGGCAATATTTCCCCTCCATTTTGTAATCTGCACCGTGCTTGGCCTAAGCGAAACCTTATTTCCGGTGTAGCTTGGCGAAATGACCTAAGATCGGACCGGATCGGAAAATGACTCGGGTAATTCTGTGCTAGAAGTATCATCGACAAATGAAAAGGCAGAATAGCCTATTAATACGTGCACGCTCGCCATGTCAACACTGCAGTGAGCCGAAGATGTCTCAAGCTGTGCAAGTGCGTTGCTTTAAGGGGCGTCCGATGGTTTGAACGTATTTGTAGCGTCCGATTGGATTTCAATGCAAAATGTGCTTTTTAAAGCACCTTACGAAATAAATATTACACCTCTTTCTTTCTTTCTTTCTTTCTTTCTTTCTTTCTTTCTTTCTTTCTTTCTTTCTTTCTTTCTTTCTTTCTTTCTTTCTTTCTTTCTTTCTTTCTTTCTTTCTTTCTTTCTTTCTTTCTTTCTTTCTTTCTTTCACACGTTCACGCACTTTCACTATCAATGTAACTACAATACTGAATTTATGGAGCATTTAGTCTTTCATAACTCTTAACATGTCTATTTTTTTACGGGGATTTCCGTTTGTTTATTATAGTGGCAGCTTTATATCTACAACAATTGTTTGCTACATTTCGGCAGATTTGTTTTATTCTTTCTAAATTCACAAATAGAATGTCCAGTAGAAAAAAAATCATATTTGTTGTAAATTCATTTGTAATTAACTATTGTTTTATTATTACATTTGGCAATTTTTAGAATGGTAATTATTGCTTCGATAACAGTATTTTAAATTATAGAGGCAAAATCATACCATTTTTAAATTGTACCTCTCTGTTATCGCTATGGCGACACTAAAATATCCCATAGTATCATTATCAACTTGCAATAAAATGTATTGATAATTTAAGAAAATATATTTGGTTAAACTCTAAATTATAAATATTAACTACCATCGCCAATACCGTCATTTTGTGAATTGTATATATTTATTTATTAAAATATTTGTAATTTTTATTTATATTTTATTTTACTCATATTTTAATAGTATGTTCATGAATGAATGAGAGGTATAGAAACATACTTACAAAATAATTGTAAAGAACTGGTTGCTATTTTTGCATGGAACAGATGATTTCCAGCTTAAATTAATCATAATTCATTGGTGCTAATTTGAAAATGTTCTAAATCTAAAGACGTAAACTATTCGACAGGAGTTCCTTGCGCTGAAATGCAGTATTTAAAAGTTAACTCTGAATCGTTCTTATATACCTATTTTGTATTAGAGTTGTCTTATCTTTGGCTTTATTCCATTCTGAATCGTTCTTATATACATATTAGAGTTGTCTTATCTTTAGCTTTATTCCATTCTGAATCGTTCTTATATACATATTAGAGTTGTCTTATCTTTAGCTTTATTCCATTCTGAATCGTTCTTATATACATATTAGAGTTGTCTTATCTTTAGCTTTGTTCCATTCTGAATCGTTCTTATATACATATTAGAGTTGTCTTATCTTTAGCTTTATTCCATTCCGAATCGTTCTTATATACATATTAGAGTTGTCTTATCTTTGGCTTTATTCCATTCTGAATCGTTCTTATACATAATAGAGTTGTCTTATCTTTGGCTTTATTCTATTTTGCAGGTATGGGTGGATGCAGCTAACCAGGTCTTTTTTTCACTTGGCCCTGGTTTCGGAGTGCTGCTTGCGTTTGCCAGTTACAATCCGTTTAACAACAACGTGTACAAGTAAGTAAACGCATGTAAAAACTAGGGTATACTTTTGCGCATATTTTACACAGGATTATATCGCAAGTGAGATTATAGATTTTTTGCTATAATGAGACCACGCATAATTATGACCCGTTGACACAACAATGCGTTAAGGGTATGCTCACACGTGTTATAAGATAGTGTAAACTGATGGCGACTTTTAACTAATGCGCAAAATTAAGATTGCCCACTTCACTCAATATTATATAACGGTCGCTTGACATGTTACGTCGTACTACTAATGTGCAGAAGTAAATTACTGACATTAATTCACCTTGACATTTATGGTCTCAAAAAGTTTCACTGTTAATTTTTAACGTTATGTTGTAGCTTAAAATGAACTTGAGATATATTTCATAATAATTTGTTCAAATATACTTGTGTTTCTACGCTGCTATATACAAAGACGTTTATGCATTGTACACAACTCCCTAATTGTTGTGCATTTAATAAAATGTTACAATTTTATTTTTTACAAATAAGTGTATGCACTTTAAATTTATAAATCAGAATACTTGGGTATATAATTTTTCATACTTAGTTGTTCGTTAAGGCCTATGAGCGCGAAGTTTACACACACACACACACACACACACACACACACACACACACACACACACACACACACACACACACACACACACACACACACACACAAACACACACACACACACACACACACACACACACACACACACACACACACACACACACACACACACACACACACACAAATACATACACACACACACACACACACACACACACATGCATATATAAATTATCATCATACAAATATACATAAACACGTACATACCCATACATACATATACATATTCATACACACAAGAGCTTATATATATCACATATAATTGTTATTTCAGTCAGTTACATTTAACAAAAAATCTCATTAAATATTACTGGTACAATACAATGTTTAATTGAATGCATCCAGCATTTCTTCAGATCTCATTATGGTTGAATCTCTTTCCCTCTCTCTCTCTCTAGTGAATGTAGGGTGTTTTGTTTGTGTGTTTGTATGTGTGTATGTATATGTGTGTGTGTGTGTGTGTGTGTGTGTGTGTGTGTGTGTGTGTGTGTGTGTGTGTGTGTATGTCGAAGAGGATATTGAAAAGGGTGAAGAACAAAACTATTTGCATATGCATTCA
Organism: Sinotaia quadrata; assembly: GCA_028829895.1. Taxonomy (NCBI): domain Eukaryota; kingdom Metazoa; phylum Mollusca; class Gastropoda; order Architaenioglossa; family Viviparidae; genus Sinotaia; species Sinotaia quadrata. The sequence goes on from CM054183.1 coordinate 7,493,077, forward strand.
GGGAATGTTTGTGTGTATTTGTGTTGTAGATTGGGGGGGGGGGGTGTATTAGGGAGAATAGAAATTTGGACGATATGTGTAAATGAGGTCATTGACTAGTTTTCAGAAGTTATTGACACGCATGACTTGATACTGAGTCTTAGTTGCACATGTCACAATAATGAACAATAGTAAACACTCATAAGACCGGTCACGCATGACTTGACACCAAGTCTTAGTTGCATACGTCACAATAGTCAACACTCATAAGACCGGTCCTCGTTCGGGACTACCGTTAATCCAGTTCAAAATGACGAAATAATACTGCGAACAATTCATGCTTCAGACAAAGTTGACATTTCACTGATAGTTATTCGACTCTCAACAAACATCATTAACAGCAACAGCAAAACAAAAACACAAAACCTTTAGTAGAAGGAAAATGCCGCGAAGATTGTCGTGAGTGACAGCAATGAGGATTTGTATTCTTCCGCTGAAACAAGTAGGTCGACTTGAGCCAGACTTCCCAGACAATGAAGGGCTCCCGAGTTTGTTTACATTGTCTCTCGTGCCATAACCATAATCAAATCGCGTCTGAAACTGAGTTTGTAATCACTCATCAAAACCAAAACGTGAATCGAAACTGCTGGAAAACCTAACGCCGATCAGCAGAAATATTTTCAGGTTTTATCGATGCGTGTGTGTGTATGACGTCACAATTTGAGTCAATAGAGAAGTAACGGGGTAGATTTTGAGCACACACACACACACACACGTCGCAAAGATTTCTTGGGTGTCTGCATTATGGCACATTAGGTTGGTTTCTTTGGCCACATCCGCAAGGCATGAGAATTCCGGGTCTGGCACTGATTTTGGTCTGTTTCAGGGATGCGTTGATCACGAGCGCCATCAATTGTCTCACCAGTTTCTTCTCAGGCTTCGTCATCTTCATGATTCTCGGCTACATGGCGTACAAAACCAACCAGGACATTGACAAGGTGGCCACTGAGGGTATGCAGAAACGTGTTTACGTCACGAGTCTGTGGTCTGAGTAGTGCAAGAATGTTGTTTGTGTAATCAGTGCCTTTAGAATTATTTTTTTATTATCGGAGCGATCGGTCTATTTTCTTAGGTTTATCATCGGCATCCTATCTCTTCCATAACTACTACCACTAAGAACTCTACTACCAATATGTTCATCTTCAGCTTTACCATATACTACCACTAAGAACTGTACTACCATTATGTTCATCTTCAGTTTTACCACATTGCCATCTTTATCTGTTTGAGTATCATGACCAGTATCATCATTTTCGTCATCGTGATCATCATCGTCAGGAGCAATAACACCATCATCAGTTATATTTCTTCTTTCCTTTCATTTTCCTCTTAGTTCCTCCTAATCATCATCATCGTCGTCATCATTATCTTCATCATTATCATCACACCACGACCCTATTCCTCCTTTTCCTCCTCGTGTTACTCTTCTTTCGTCTATTTTCTTCGTTCTTATCTTTTGGCACTACTACTTCTCCAACTTTTACTCTTATCGATTCTCTCTTCTTTCATGAGCAATACTAAAACTCTCTTCATTGTCTTTAATGAGCAAAACTAAAACTCTCCTCATTGTCATTCATGAGCAAGACTAAAACTCTCCTCTATGTCTTTTTTATGTTAACTCTATATTTATCCATTTATTTTATTTATGTTCCTTTTTGTAAATGCATTTACGAGTTACACTGGTGCATTTTGCACATCGATTGACCACTTCGTTATCATGTGCGCTTTGTATACAAAACTTTATATGTAGTTATTTTAAAGCCGTTAAAAATTTATTAGGTTGAAAGCAATAATCGTCATCATCTGTTTGATCATATGCCTTCTTATATTCCTCCTGTTCTTCATCATCATCATCATCATCATCATCAACAACAACAATCTTTATTACTGTTATATAACTTCATGCATAAAATCTACATTAATATATGTGCAGTAAATTCAATGATATTTTTATCTGAACACTTTATTCTGTACTCTCGGAAGTTAATGTCTTTTGTTGACTGAGCAGGACCCGGGTTGGTGTTCATTGTCTACCCAGAAGCCATTTCTGAACTCCCCGGTGCCACGTTTTGGGCCATCATCTTTTTTCTGATGTTGTTAACGTTGGGATTGGACAGCTCTGTAAGTTATTTATCAATGCGTTCGAATATGTGTATTACATTTATATATGTGTATGTGTGTGTGTATGTGTATTTCATTTATATATGTTTGAGTGTGTGTATGTGTATTACATTTATAAGTGTATATGTGTGTGTGTATGTGTATTTCATTTATATATGTGTATGTGTGTGTGTGTGTGTATGTGTATTACATTTATATATATATATGTGTGTGTGTATGTGTATTACATTTATATATGTGTATGTGTGTGTGTATGTGTATTACATTTATATATGTGTATGTGTGTGTGTGTGTGTATGTGTATTACATTTATATATATATATATATATATATGTGTGTGTGTATGTGTATTACATTTATATATGTGTATGTGTGTGTGTATGTGTATTACATTTATATATGTGTATGTGTGTGTGTATGTGTATTACATTTATATATGTGTATGTGTGTGTGTGTGTGTATGTGTATTACATTTATATATATATATATATATATAATATATATGTGTGTGTGTATGTGTATTACATTTATATATGTGTATGTGTGTGTGTATGTGTATTACATTTATATATGTGTATGTGTGTGTGTATGTGTATTACATTTATATATGTGTATGTGTGTGTGTATGTGTATTTCATTTATATATGTTTGAGTGTGTGTATGTGTATTACATTTATATATATATATGTATGTGTGTATGTGTATTTCATTTATATATGTTTGAGTGTGTGTATGTGTATTACATTTATATATGTGTATGTGTGTGTGTATGTGTATTACATTTATATATGTTTGAGTGTGTGTATGTGTATTACATTTATATATATATGTATGTGTGTATGTGTATTTCATTTATATATGTTTGAGTGTGTGTATGTGTATTACATTTATATATGTGTATGTGTGTGTGTATGTGTATTTCATTTATATATGTTTGAGTGTGTGTATGTGTATTACATTTATATATATATGTATGTGTGTATGTGTATTTCATTTATATATGTTTGAGTGTGTGTATGTGTATTACATTTATATATGTGTATGTGTGTGTATGTGTATTTCATTTATATATGTTTGAGTGTGTGTATGTGTATTACATTTATAAGTGTATATGTGTGTATGTTTATGCATGTGTACATGGACAGTCAAAATCCCTTGAGACATGATTGCAGTTCTTAAAATCATTGTTCACTAAGTGTGAGTGTGATGTGAATGTGAGTGAACTTGCTTGTTGTTAGTGTGTGACGTTTGCATGATTTTCTTCAACTAATGTTTTGAAGTTCTTGTAATGGGGTAGTTTGTCATGTGATGTTGGTCACCCATAAACTAATGAATAATCTAGGACAACACAACTAAGTGAGGTCAACACTTCTGGCTGCATGATGAGCCCTCAGGTCAAGATGTATTCTTCACTAAACACAGAACAGGAATACTGACAATACAAAGAGTACAATATGAATTTGACATAAAGTGAAAATGATAAGAAATGACACAACGTTGAGTGAAACTTTAATAAAGAATTTATATATATATATATATAAGAATAAATAAAAAAGTAAAAAATGATCAAATCACAATTCACAGTTCACAATTTTCAATTATTAATCTAGCCATCTCAGAGAGAACTAGCCTGCCCTAAAGTTCATCTTCCTATCTTCTAGATTTTCCCCCAAAGAAAGTTTTTATTTCTTCTACAGTTTTTCATACAGTCCTTTTCTTTTTACTCAACAGTTTCTTATTTCTTAAGGTCTATTACAAATAGACTGTACACTCAATGATATTGTTATTATTTATTAATATTTATGATTTATTGTTATTATTTACTTATTGACCGAAGTGTTATTTGTCATTTCTTACAGTTCGTTCTAATAATGTTATAATATATACGTTTCAAATTGGATAGCTTCTCATTTATTTTTAAAACAGCCTCATTAGTTCGCGTTGCTAAGATTATTAGCTACTTTTTGGCAGCCATAAAAGTACGAGACACCGTACCTGTCAGTAACAACGGTAAGCGTTCTTGGTGATCGACGTCACAAAACCCGGAACAATTGCCAATGGGTGATTCTTTACAGACTGTAGCTAGGGCACGCGCATACAGCTTTAAAAATGGCCATGCATAATATTACAATTTAAACAAGCACCCTGGCTGGAATTAAAATTCAGTTTGTTTGTGTGCTTGGTCGATCTACACACGCGATTTTGCGAAATTGTTGTATTATTCATTCTGCTTGACTTGGTCCATAGGGATCCAATCAAACACAGGTTTTCTATCTCTAGGGTAGTTCCCGTGGGTTTTCTTTTCAGCGGCAATTACTGCCCTTGACAAATTCGAGCAAAAAGTAATTTCGTCACTGTTGCTCTCTGTCTTTGGTCTGCGTATATTCCTGTGTATTAAATTCTGCGTGCGTGTGCGTGTGCGTGTGTACATGTGTTTCTATTGCATTTCTTCCTCTTATTATCTATCTACCTGTATTTTCTATTTTTGCTGTCTACATTCATACATACTTACTTGTTTCTCTCTCGCTTTGTGCATATTATTTATATATATACACACATATGCGTTCGTCTATCTGTCTATTTTTCTTTATCTATCTATCTGTTTGCCCCTCTCTCTTTCTCTCGTTCCTTTTTAACTTTCCTGTCTCTCTTCACGTTTCTCTCCCTGATCTCCCTTCTGTTTACATATATTCATTATTTATTACCCTAAGAATGCAAATGTATTCCTTGTATTTAAATAATATAAAATGTTACACCTGTACCGGATAAGAGTGAGCAGTTATAGTTTGTCGATTATCTCCCTTAACAGGACTCGTCTTGCCGTCACAGAAATCAACATCTTTAGTTGATCAGATCTCCTCTAACACAGCAGGCCGAAAATTAGCGTTTTATAAACATGGAAAATATTCCATTTTCGACACGGTCGTTAAAGAAAAAAGAAAAGAAAAACGGGCAAGAGACACACAGATACACGCACAGATGCATACTCAGATCACATAAAATATTCGTTATGGAACATTAACAAACTAAAGTACACCATTTTCCTTTAAACCTGCATTTATTCAGCTAATAATTTCCTTCGCGGAAGAGAAAAAGGAACGAATTGAAGGCAGAGCCAAAAGCACGACGCCAGAACTGCATTTTGTCTCCATTACCGGAACAATTTCCCTGAAACAAAAGGAGGAGAAGAAAACGTGTCCTTAGCTACGGAATGCTTTCTCGCAGGTGTACCAGAACACATTGCGTCACTTTCCCGACAACCACTTCTCTAAAGCTGACTTCCGGTTATTCAGAGTGATGAACGACCGTTCTTTCCCCTTCTTTCGGCATGCAATCCGCTACCACTTTGCCATGGCAGACAGAAATTCGAAAACATCGAACGTTATCTACCGTAGACTTTGGAACAACGGTAAAAGTCAGTTGTGCGATGCGAAACTAAAAAAAAAATGCATAATTTAATTTCATGAAGAATGCAAATATGGTCTGAATTTTTAAGTGAATAGAGCAAAAGAATTATTTTTGAAAAGCTGTTTCTGACATTGAAGATATGCTGGGACCAGTTCAAGATAGTTAACCTGTTTAGGAAGTCTAGAACAGTTTCATAGCGTTCTCTAAAATAATTTGTGTTCTTATACAATGTAGTGTGTTATCTGACTCAGTGAATGTCTGAATGTGTTTTTCTTGAATGTATTTCAGAGTAGGTGTGTTTTTGAATGGGCGTGCTGAGTGAATGTGTTTTTGACAGTTTGTCTGAGTGAATGTGTTTTTGACAGTGTTTGTCTGAGTGAGTGTTGTTTTGAAAGTGTCTGAGTGAGTGTGTTTCTGTTGAATATATTTAGTGTGTTTTTGAATAGGCGTGTGTCTGAGTAAATGTGTACTAACCGAATGTACATGTAAGTGTGTTTCTAACTCAGTGAAAGTCTGAGTGAGTGTGTCTCTGATTGAGCATATGTCTGAGTGGTTTTTTTTTTTACTGAGTATATGTCTGAGTAAGTGTGTTTCTGACTTAGTAAATGGCTGAGTAAAAATGTTTCTGATGAGTGTCTGAGTGAGCGTCTAAGTAAATGTGTTTCTGACTGTTTATCTGAGTGAGCGTGTCTGACTGAGTGTATGTCTAAGTAAGTGTTTTTGACTGGTGTATATAGTGTGTACGGTAAGTGATTCTATATTTCTGAATTAATGTATTTATAAGTGGTGTGTATGTGCTCCAGATGAGAGTGTATATCTTTCTACTTGACTCTTTACGTGTTTTGGGATGAGTGAATGTTTTTTTATTTCATGTACTATTTTTAGTAACTCGCTGTTTGTTTTCTCAGTGGGTGCATGCGTGTTTTTAGTGAGTGTATTATTTTAAACGTGTTTTAGTGAGAGTGTTATTTTAAACGTGTTTGTGGGGTGCATGTGTGTATTTTGTGAGTGATGAGTGTGTGTATGTGTAGATGTGTTGCGAAGTGATATGTTTGTGTGCTTTTGAGTTAGTGAGTACAATAATTCGTTTGTGAGTACGTGCTTGATTAAGTGTATATACGATTCTAATGGATGTCATTGTTCATGTTTATCGTTACTATAATACATACGTATGTCATTGTTCATGTTTATCGTTACTATAATACATACGTATGTCATTGTTCATGTTTATCGTTACTATAATACATACGTATGTCATTGTTCATGTTTATCGTTACTATAATACATACGTATGTCATTGTTCATGTTTATCGTTACTATAATACATACGTATGTCATTGTTCATGTTTATCGTTACTATAATACATATGGATGTCATTGTTCATGTTTATCGTAACTATAATACGTAAGGATGTCATTGTTCATGTTTATCGTTACTATAATACATACGTATGTCATTGTTCATGTTTATCGTAACTATAATACATACGTATGTCATTGTTCATGTTTATCGTAACTATAATACATACGTATGTCATTGTTCATGTTTATCGTTACTATAATACATACGGATGTCATAGTTCGTGTTTATCGTTACTATAATACATACGGATGTCATAGTTCGTGTTTATCGTTAGTATAATACATAAGGATGTCATTGTTCATGTTTATCGTTACTATAATACATAAGGATGTCATTGTTAATGTTTATCGTTACTATAATACATACGGATGTCATAGTTCGTGTTTATCGTTAGTATAATACATAAGGATGTCATTGTTCATGTTTATCGTTACTATAATACATAAGGATGTCATTGTTCATGTTTATCGTTACTATAATACATAAGAGGAAGGGGACGTATGGTATTTAAATAATGAAATGCTTTCCTCTTACCAGACTAAGATCACAGTCGATTCTTTTCTAGCTGATTTTACAAAATATCGGACGTATGGTATTTAAATAATGAAATGCTTTCCTCTTACCAGATTAAGATCACAGTCGATTCTTTTCTAGCTGATTTTACAAAATATCGGACGTATTCGCGCCGATGTCCTCGTGAAGTCGCATCAATCCGTTAAGCAAAATTGCCTCTAAATTTTATCAGGCACCCGAATAAGTCAGAAGAACTTCAGTCTCAGACCCAACAGAAGGTCGCCACAAGGACAGTAACTCGTCGTGGGGTTTTTGGGTGCAATAAAGTTGGTTTCCAGAGCTTAATGATCTGCTCTTGTGTCGTATGTGAAGCGAAATCGAAGTCACTGATCGCTTTTCGTGGGTCGTGAGGGTAGATTCTAGCACTTACCCATCCGGGTGTCGAAGAAATCCATTAGACTGGCTTCCGCTTCTTTCATATCCGTCATCGGCACGGGGCACCTTTCCCTTCATGTCACGTGGTATAATACCCGTTTCTCTGGGCATTCTAAAAAGCCTTTGAAACGGGCACCAACGTTTGATCTTATACAAATGAAAATTACGACGAGTTCTTTTCATTAGTGATAGAAGATAGATAAATAGATAGACAGATAGATAGATAGATAGACAGACAGACAGACAGACAGACGGATGGATGGATGAATGAATGGATAGATAGATAGATAGATAGATAGATAGATAGACAGACGGATGGATGGATGGATGGATGGATGGATGGATGGATAGATAGATAGATAGATCGATAGATGGATAGATGGATAGATTGATGGACGGATGGATAGATAGGTAGGTAGATAGATAGATAGATAGATAGATAGAGAAATAGAGAGAGAGAGAGAGAGAGAGAGATAGATAGATAGATAGATAGATAGATAGATAGATAGATAGATAGATAGATAGATAGATAGATAGATAGATAGATAGATAGATTTGCACTGTAAAGTACACATTCGTAATATTCACAAAATTATCGGACTTTGAAAATGGACATTGCACAGAATAATTATGGCACTACATGTGGAATATCTGGTACAAGGAAGTTACTGGAAATTTCTACATTGTTGTTATGCTTGAGGGAACTAGGCAGAGCACCCAGAGAGAAGAGCGACTCATCAGTGTTCACAACGTGCAAGAAAAACACGTGGAACTGACAATATAATTGTGACAATGAATGTGTGACTTACTTTGGTTCGTTCTTGTCTTCTATATACATGTATCTTCATGAAATGCGGTCGTTACATTTTTATGTTACAACTGTTCTAAGTGTTTCATCTGACATATTATAGAAAAATGAGTTGCCGTCAACTGTTTTCTAAATAACTTGTGGGTGGTTAAGTAGCTCTTAAACTGTACTCACTTAATTTCTAAGTTTGCATATTTATGTCTGAGTAGTACTATAAGTGTATTCAGTTAATTTCACAATATGCATACTTATTTTTGAGTATCGCTATAACTGTACTCCTTTGCAAAATTTATAAATACGAAACTTGAAACTAAGAATAGAAATCAATTCTGTAAAATGTTATGTTACTACTGAGATTTTTCAAAAAAGAAATAAGAATTTGTTGTATTAAAAAATATATTAGGATTAATGAGCTGTTGCCTATAATTTAAATCTGTCTAAACTATTAGTCTTTATCGGATTATTTTTTCAAAGAGAAATAAAGTACTAAGCCGCTCTCGTCCACCCCACCTGCCCTCACTCCCCCCTCCCCTCCAGATCTCTATGGTCTCAATTTAAAGCACAGTTAACCATTACGAGCCTCGAGCTTGAGTTAGCCCCTTTTTCTCATGCTCGTGCATACCAGAGGAACAATCTGTCCAACTCTTGACATATGCGATTTTTCATTAGCTATTTACACATAGATGGCGCTTTCGTGCAGTAGAGAGATCGATTTTGTGCCCTGATTCACTTCCGGTTTCAAACAATGTCGGCTATCGCGTCACGGGAAAAATCAACATGGCGGAGAAGTGCGGTTTCAAAGTTGGAGCACGTGCTGATGAAATCAATCGACCAGTGGCCTCAAGTTAGGGAAATCAATGGTGAAAGGATTTATTTTTGCTGGTGAAGGCATTGTCTGAATATGCGATCGCTCTCAGAAGACGTGATCTATTTTAAAATTTTGTATTTGTTTATTTTCTTATTTGAAAGCACTGTTTTAAAAAGTGAAATGTCGGTAGAAAGTCTTTAGAAAGTTGTAATGCACTTTAACGCACTCTGATCGTATCGCGTTTATGTATTTTTATATTGTCATTTTTTTTTTAAATTGGCGAATGCTATAAACGGAACTTTGTTGTCCGTTTTTTGTTCGACTTACCTGATTTCACCTTCTCTTGAATTACTTAAAGGTGTGCCGTTTATGTGTTGACTTACCTGATTTCACCTTCTCTTGAATTACTTAAAGGTGTGCCGTTTATGTGTTGACTTACCTGATTTCACCCACTTCTCTTGAATTACTTAAAGGTGTGCCGTTTATGTGTTGACTTACCTGATTTCACCTTCTCTTGAATTACTTAAAGGTGTGCCGTTTATGTGTTGACTTACTTGATTTCACCCACTTCTCTTGAATTACTTAAAGGTGTGCCGTTTATGTGTTGACTTACCTGATTTCACCCACTTCTCTTGAATTACTTAAAGGTGTGCCGTTTATGTGTTGACTTACCTGATTTCACCTTCTCTTGAATTACTTAAAGGTGTGCCGTTTATGTGTTGACTTACCTGTTTTCACCCACTTCTCTTGAATTACTTAAAGGTGTGCCGTTTATGTGTTGTTTCTTTAGTCGGGTAATTATGAAAAGCATTTTACCAATCACAAATATTTTGACTTCTAAACATGTTAATCTCACGATCTTATTTTTAAAAATAATATTATTTACACGGTTAGTGTAATGGCGGGACCTTGTTGTGTAATACTGAGGCTTGGGCTGTTGTTGTTGTTTTTAAGGCTGCGTTAATTACATCTGATTTAAATTTATTATTATTTAATCTTTCGACAATTCTTTTCTTTCACTCTTTTCTTTTTCTTTTTTACTTTTTTTTCCCCGGCGAGTAGGGGGTGGAGGTGGTGGTGGTGTTGACGAGAGAATGGAGATCAGTTCAATAATTATCAACTATTCAAAATTAATTTTAATAACTTACACAGTATCTTCATATACACACACACATACACACATACGCAGACACCCATCACACCTACATACACACACATACACAAACATACACACACATACACAAACATACACACATACATACACACACGCACAGGTTTTAGACACGTTGCTGTATCTTATATTGCGTAATAAATGTATACTCACAGTACGTTACCGTATATTATATTGCGTAATAAATGTATACTCACAGTACGTTACCGTATATTATATTACGTAATAAATGTAAACTCACAGTACGTTACCGTATATTATATTACGTAATCAACATATAGTCTTATCTTATACCATGTAATGTAACGCTGTAGCCTGTTATGTAATGCAGATATGTATATGCTATTTTGTTGTGTTTTCTATTATTATTTTATGTCGTTATTTCAAGTTATAGTTAGATCTTTATGTTTGTGTTTTTTAATGCTATTTGTTATTTATTTACTGTCATGTTGGATGCAAATTCATTTTGTTTTGTTAAATTGTTTTGTTACACTTAAGAGGCTTGTAGAAAGACCTTGCGTATTTTATGTGCAATTATTGTCAGGTTTAGAGCATTTGGAAGAAGAAAAAGAAGAAGTTGATGATGTTGTTATTGTAGTTGTTGATGATGATGAAGATGACGACGACGATGATGGTGGTGATGATGATAATGATGATGATGGTGATAATGATGGATATGCTATACAATAAAACGGAAATTTATAAAATATAGTTATGAAACACTCTTTGAAACCATTCACGATCCATTTTTAGCGAAGGAATGTCAATAAAATGTAATTCTTTACTGGAATTTTTCAGTTTACAAAGTTGTATACATGAATAACTATTAAAGATGCTTGATTTGATAAACATACATACATGTATAACTATTAATTACAAATATACATACATATATAACTATTAATAATGTTTGAGTTGACAAGTATACATACATGTATAAGTATTAATGACGTTTGAGTTGACAAGTATACATATATGTATAAGTATTAATGACGTTTGAGTTGACAAGTATACATACATGTATAGGCCCCTAAGTATTAATGACGTTTGAGTTGACAAGTATACATACATGTATAAGTATTAATGACGTTTGAGTTGACAAGTATACATACATGTATAAGTATTAATGACGTTTGAGTTGAGAAGTATACATACATGTATAAGTATTAATGACGTTTGAGTTGACAAGTATACATACATGTATAAGTATTAATGACGTTTGAGTTGACAAGTATACATACATGTATAAGTATTAATGACGTTTCAGTTCGGAGGCTCAGAAGCCATAATTACGGCGTTGTCAGACGAGATCCCATGGGTCAGAAATCATCGCGAGATTTTCGTGGCTCTTCTGTTCACACTCTACTTCATTGTCGGTCTCGCCAGCTGTGCAGAGGTAAAATTTTCTTTAAAATTCCATTTTAAAAAAATAAATTACTTTTGCTCTACTCTCCAATAACAAAAATGCAAGGCAAACCACCGGTTATTTTTTCGATTCACTTCAAAATAAATTAAATAATATTTCGAAATAATATCGAGAGTATTATACCTTGTGTAATCAACCTCTCGTAAAAGTATATTAGACATATACCTTGTGTAATCAACCTCTCGTAAAAGTATATTAGACATATACCTTGTGTAATCAACCTCTCGTAAAAGTATATTAGACATATACCTTGTGTAATCAACCTCTCGTAAAAGTATATTAGACATATACCTTGTGTAATCAACATTTCATAGCAGTAGCATTACGTAAACAGAATGTCATCAACACCCCCCGCACAACAGTAGCCTTAAATATGTGCAAAAAGTATAATAAAATTTAGCAAAACAACAACAAATGCCTCTTAAACATACTCTTATATCCCACTAGAGGTGAGAACAACTTTTCTTCACAACGAGAGAAACTAAAAACAACACAAATCTTTCACTCCTTCTGTCTCTCTCTCTTTTTCAATCTCACTCACCATTTTTCTCTCATGGTTCTTCCTTACCCAGTTCAGTGCATTCCGGGTTTTGTGAGTACTTACATAAATTTTATTTTTTTTTCAGGGTGGAATTTATGTCGTGACTCTGATGGACAAGTTTGCGGCCGGTTATTCTATCCTCTTCGCGGTGTTTTTCGAAACATTGGCTGTGTCTTGGGCTTACGGTATGAAACATTAGCTGTGTTTTGGGCTTAAGGTATGAAACATTAGCTTTGTCTTGGGTTTAAGGTATGAAACATTAGCTTTGTCTTGGGCTTACGGTATGAAACATTAGCTGTGTTTTGGGCTTACGGTATGAAACATTGACTGTCTTGAGCTTATGGTAAATGAAATAGGATAGTCAGCAAAAATGTGTCTTAGGTTTATCATGCCAAACAAGATAGTAACATGAATCTGAGGATTATTGTGTGAAACAAGATAGTCAGTAAAAGAGTATCTCAGACTTATATGAAAGAGGGTAGTCAATAAAATTGTATTTCAGACTTATTATATGAGGCAGGATAGTCAATAAAATGTATCTCAGATATTATATGAGGCAGGACAGTCAACAAGAATGTGCCAAACTGGGCATTGATCGTGACTTTCTTGGAATGGTAAATTCAAGATAAGAGTGTCCAATGAGGAACATCGAGACGAACCATTCCTATGGCTGGGGCAAATCGGGTAATTATTTCTGCGCCAGTGGAAGTAACCACAGTAGAGTTTAGGAGTCTCTATATTGAATGTTCCACTGAAAAGGTAATTAGCAACAGATGTACAGATTAAGAATGGGATTAGATATAAAGAATAGACAATTCATCAACCTAGAGAATAGGTAAAGTGAGACATCAACTAACACTCGGAAAGCCATTATTCTATATCCAACTAACGCTTAGAAACCCATTATTTTACATCCAGCTAACACTTAGAAACCCATTATTCTACATCCAGCTAACACTTAGAGACCCATTATTTTACATGTACCTAACACTCAAAAACTCATTTTTTACAGCCAGCTAACACTTAGAAACCCATTATTCTACATTCAGCTAACACTCAAAAACCATTATTCTACATCCAGCTAACACTTAGAAACCCATTATTTTACATCCAGCTAACACTTAGAAACCCATTATTTTACATCCAGCTAACACTCAGAAACCCATTATTCTACATCCAGCTAACACTTAGAAACCCATTATTCTACATCAAGCTAACACTTAGAAACCCATTATTTTACATCCAGATAACACTTAGAAACCCATTATTTTATATCCAGCTAACACTCAGAAACCCATTATTTTACATCCAGCTAACACTCAGAAACCCATTATTCTACATCCAGCTAACACTTAGAAACCCATTATTCTACATCAAGCTAACACTTAGAAACCCATTATTTTACATCCAGCTAACACTTAGAAACCCATTATTCTACATCAAGCTAACACTTAGAAACCCATTATTCTACATCCGTCTGCCATAAGTTCTGGAATTTTGAGAGATTCCTTTGAAAGATTGTCGAATAGCGCTCAAATCCTTAAATCTTTGTGACAGGCAAATTGTCTCCCTTGTGCGCTATGAAACTCCTTTGTGGAAATCGAAAGCATGACGTTCAAGATTTGCGCACTTACGCACACACACATTCTCACACACGTAAGCACACACACACATTCTCACACACGTAAGCACACACACACATTCTCACACACGTAAGCACACACACACATTCTCACACACGTAAGCACACACACACATTCTCACACACGTAAGCACACACACACATTCTCACACACGTACGCACACACACACATTCTCACACACGTAAGCACACACACATTCTCACACACGTAAGCACGCACACATTCTCACACACGTAAGCACACACACATTCTCACACACGTAAGGACACACATTCTCACACACGTACGCACACACATTCTCACACACGTAAGCACACACATTCTCACACGCGTACGCACACACTCGTTTTCAAGAGATAAAACATTTAGAAGTGGTAATGGCAACTCGAGCACGGAACGTGCAAACACTCATCCCGTCTCCCAGTCCCCCATTGTTTGTCTCTTGGCACTGCTCCTTAAAAGTGTCTGTCAGCACTAGGCGGGGAGTGGGGTGGGGTGGGGGGCAGGGAGGCGGAGATGTGTATTGAAGATGCTTCTAATAAATGTTTAAATCTCTCGCATCTGCCCCGTCGCGGACATGCTAACCAAAAAAAAATGTAAGCACAGCGTAACGGGGCTTGCAATAGGAAAAGATTTATCGATCACAGAAATATATTTGTTAGTGAATGAATACATAACTTTTTTGCGTCTGTATGACAAAACTAATACAATCGGTATTATTCAATGGTGAACGTTCACAATGGTATGTGTCTATGTAAGAGAGATAATTTAAATCTACGCTACTAATATACTGCTTGAATTATCTCCCTTTTCGCACTCTGTTGCAGGTCTCGATCGTTTCGCTGAAGACCTTGAGGCCATGCTAGGTCACAGGCCAGGGTGGTACTGGTTCATTTGCTGGAAATTTGTGGCGCCGGCTTTTCTTATGGTCAGTACTACCATCAAGAATGTGGCTTTAGCAAATCCTAACATCCCCCACCTCACTCCTCCAATGCATTGTAAATGGTTCTGCACTTAATGCCACTCACTGTAGAAATGTTGATTATGTATAATCAATGCTATCAATGCTATTAATGCTATAATAACAATTGTATAATGATTGTATATGTGTGTGTGTGTAAGTTTGTGAGTAAACGAGGGTGTTTGTATGCCTTACGGTGATTGTCCATTTGTGAACAGACGAGGGACTATCCATAAAGTATGTCACGCTGTGAAAGATTACCCCCCAAAAAAAAAAACTTCACAATCGGGTGCATTAACCTTTGAAATATTTTAAGAGGATTGCCAAAATAGACACGAACAATTTCCTCATTATTTTTTTCGGGGAGAGGGGAGGGGCTGATCAAGACTTACAAACATAAGTATTTTCTATATTTCTTTTTCTTACTTTTGTTGTTAATTAATCCAGTCATTAATTTTGCTTATCCGTTGCTAATGAAACATTACCAATCGAAAGCCAAACAAATTCCTGACAGCGCCATTTGAACATCAAGGGCGACAAGTGCGTATTAGAAGACCGACCCATAAAAATAGTAATACTTACTCGTTTTACGTATCTCGCAATAGTATGAGACAAGTTTTTATTTTAACTAACGAATCTGAATATCCGTGTTAAAGTACTTACCGGTAGAACATATGTTCATACGTGGTCTGAGCGAGCAATGGGCCCGCACGACAACATCCTCCACCGGAAGCGAATGAGTGCGCAATGCCGCAAGACACACTACCGTAACTCTAACTTGTAAAGCAGAGAGATATTTGGCACTGTACGGCAATTGTATTTCAATAATTCTAAAACAATTGCATCCTTGAAGATAACCTACTTCTCGTTTTCCACTCCCTCCCGCAAATTAAATTTATGTCACACAGTTTCAAAATGCTTACTGTCATTTTTAACAGACGAGCCTTTTAACTGATGACGGCGTAGAGAAATATGTGATGAAATAATTATGTAGCTATAATGTCGTAGTATGTGTGATATTTAAAACTGCAATACCGCACCCCACCCACCGCCCCTCTGGCCTGACATACTGGATGGAAAGTTTCCAAACAGACTTCTTGCAACTGAGAACTGAAACTATATTGTCTGCTTTCCTTACTTGGTCGGATTTCAATGGATGTTTTCTCTTTAGTTCATCATGATCTTCGGGTTGGTGAACTACACCCCACTGGTTTACGAAGACTACATGTATCCTTTAGGGGCCTCCCTGATTGGTTGGAGCATAGCCCTCTCTTCTATCCTGTGCATTCCAGGATTTGCTATCTACAGCATCATCCGAGCGAAAGGTTCCCTCTCACAGGTAAGGACAGAGTGTGTGTGTGTGTGTGTGTGTGTGTGTGTGTGTGTAATTCTCTTTGCTGGAGCCCAGAAATGGGAACTGTGGGTTCTTCCCAATGAGTAGTACATCATCTTGGGACTGTTTTAATCTCGCGTAAATCTGACATCCGGATAATTGTCCCTAATCTCAGGTAAGTACAAACTACTAGTATTGATTGATGGTGGGGTGAGGTGGGGTGAATTGTTCCAAAATTTGTAGCTCACCATGACAGAGGCTTAGTTGACACGTTTAAGTTCAAGACAATGGTTGCTATCTTTGATTAAAGTCACACTGAAAAATAAGATTTTGCTCGTGGTAAGATTTGGATCTGTAGACATTGGTTTCTCCTGACATGGTTTGAAAGGAAATCGACGAAATGTTTAAAGGGTAAGTGATAAGATTAATACTCTCTTCTTCCTCGTTCTCGTTTTACATAAAAACAAAATATATATCTATCCTATCCTATCTATCTATCTATCTATCTATCTATCTATCTATCTATCTATCTATCTATCTATCTATCTATCTATCTATCTATCTATCTATCTATCTATCTATCCATCTATCTATCTATCTGTCTGTCTATCTATCTATCTGTCTGTCTGTCTATCTATCTATCTATCTGTCTGTTTGTCTGTCTGTCTGTCTATCTATCTATCACTCTCTGCCTCTTCGTCCCTCGTTTTATTCACACACACACACACACACACACACACACACACACACACACACGCACGCACGCACGCACGCACGTTATTCATACTGAAGTGTTTACATTGAACAACACTTTTTAAACAAATGTTTTGTTTTTAATCATGATAAAAATGATTTGCAATATTGCCATCGTTTTGATATTCTCTTAATGCCCGTCAGTAATTGTGTTATTGCAACATTGCCATCGTTTTGATATTCTCTTAATGCCCGTCAGTAATTGTGTTTTTGCAACATTGCCATCGTTTTGATATTCTCTTAATGCCCGTCAGTAATTGTGTTATTGCAACATTGCCATCGTTTTGATATTGTCTTAATGCCCTTCAGAATTGTGTTATTGCAACATTGCCATCGTTTTGATATTCTCTTAATGCCCGTCAGTAATTGTGTTATTGCAACATTGCCATCGTTTTGATATTCTCTTAATGCCCGTCAGTAATTGTGTTATTGCAACATTGCCATCGTTTTGATATTCTCTTAATGCCCGTCAGTAATTGTGTTATTGCAACATTGTCATCGTTTTGATATTGTCTTAATGCCCGTCAGTAATTGTGTTATTGCAACATTGTCATCGTTTTGATATTGTCTTAATGCCCGTCAGTAATTGTGTTTTTGCAACATTGTCATTCTTGTTTGTTCGATTGCTTGACTGCAAGTGCTACCTCTTGTTTTTTCTTTTTATTATTTACTTGATAATCGATGTTTGTTTTTTCTTTTTATTATTTACTTGATAATCGATGTTTGTTTTTTCTTGTTTGTTATTTTGTTGGTAAACACTTCTATTTTATTTTCTTCATTTTTTTGTTTGTACTCAGAGAGTCCACCATCTTCTTCAGCCGCGCAACAACCGCGAGCAAAAAATCTTCAACCACCGCAACACAATTCGAATCAACGGCGAAGTACAAGGCGCATGCGTGTGACCAACTTTACGACATCCTGTCTCTCCCATCATCCCAAAACGGAATCGCAATAACGTAACGTGTGGCAGTGACGAGGAGTGGGGAGGGGGGGGGGAAAGAAACTGTTAACTGAAGCAAATAACAGTATCATCAGATTGAATGTAACTTTTCTGTTGCAAAGAATGGCGGGTTGATTTGTGTGAATGTCATTGGGTTCTTGTTTGTTTGTCTTGTAGCTCTTATAGATCAGATAATAGAAACAGTTTGCACGTCATGACTAACCGCAAGCCTGTGTGATCAGAGTAATTTGACGTTCATATCTCAAAGCCAATATCCTGTTCAGATCTAACCTAGTCACTAGCACGCCTTGTTTGTCGGATGGAGAGGATTGGTATGCATGTACCAAGGACGTGTGACTTATTAGAAAACGTGATTGCTAAAATTCTGTGAATGAAAAGACGAATGAGAACCGTTCTATTCCACAACATTCGAAAGCACCTCTCTCCAATTTGGTCGAGAATATTCGAAACACTGAACGTTCTAACATAGTCTGAACCAAATTTGCAAAAGCTTACAGTATAGATTTCCCCTTTCTGTTTGTCTGTAGTCTTTACGTCTTCACTTTCTACATGACTTCATTAAACATGTTCAGTGATGGCATGCAGAAATTAGATGCACACACATCACACACACACACACACACACACACACACACACACACACACACACACACACACAAACACACACATATATATATTGTTAATGCCTCCAATTTCTCCACGTCATCACTTGGCATGCCACCATTTCTCGATGCCCTCCTTGCAACATAAAGTGCACGCCCTCATCATTCATATGATCCGTGGGTTTACGAGCTTTTACCAAGATACCTCCAATTTATGCATACCTTCAAATTACGTACCTCCTATTTATGCAAGCTACAAAAACACCTCAAATTTTCTAAATATTCACACAGATCAATCCTCCTGTTTCTATATGCCATCTACAATCTAAATAATGTTACTGAGCATGTTCCTCCTTCTTTGACGTGTCTTACCAATCGTACCTCTTATTTTGACGTGCCCTTTCTCCACCCATTCCTCTACTCTAACACCCCCTCACCAATCATTCCTCTTATTTCGACACGACCTTACCAAGACGTACCCTCTTGCCTTTTTCTTCAAAATATATCAACCTTCTCTCTTCACATACTTACTCACCACACACTCCCTTCTTTTGTACCCCCTTTCTCAGAAGCTCAGCAAACAGTTTTTTTTCTCTCCAATTGTAAACTTTACCCAGTTTTTCCTTTTTTCTTCTCTTCTCTTTTCATCTTCCTTTTATCTTCTTCTTTCTCGAAATGGTCACAAAGACACAAACATTTTCTCAACCTTTATTAAAGCCTCACACGTCATACCTCGACAGTAATCAAATTATTCTCACAGTATCATAACACATCAGTCACCAAATTACTCCTACAGTGTCATACCACATCAGTCACCAAATTACTCCTACAGTGTCATAACACATCAGTCACCAAATTACTCCTACAGTGTCATAACACATCAGTCACCAAATTACTCCTACAGTGTCATACCACATCAGTCACCAAATTACTCCTACAGTGTCATAACACATCAGTCACCAAATTACTCCTACAGTGTCATAACACATCAGTCACCAAATTACTCCTACAGTGTCATAACACATCAGTCACCAAATTACTCCTACAGTGTCATACCACAATATTCACCAAATTACTCCTACAGTGTCATACCACAATATTCACCAAATTATTACTAACAATCTATTTCAGACGGGAGTTGTTGAGTATAAATAATCTTTTTCCAAAGCTCCCACTAAACCTGCAGTATTCCTGATTACCCCACATATTATTGAGCGTAGAAATCATTTTCAAAATTCTTATAAATGAACTCTATGTATCTTTTCTTCTCATGTTACTGAGCATAACAAATCATTTTCTAAATCCTTATTAAGCCTACTGTATAGTTTCCCAGCATGTTACTGAGCGTTATCTTCGCTTTCTTTAGTCTTTCAGAATTCCACTCTCCGTTCCGCCATTCTTTTACCAAGTATTTCCTCCCTTTCATATATCTACTGAGAATTGCCTCCCTTTTATATATATATCTACTGAGAATTGCCTCTCCTTTATATATAAGAAACAGCAACAGCAACAACAGCCGTTACTGCAAACAGCACCAAGGATGCCAAAATGTGTTAATTCTCCCCCCCCAAAAAAAAAAAAAAAAAAAAAGACAAACAAAAACCAAAAACCAATAACGGATAGCTACCAACAGTGCCGCTGGGGTCCTTTCAACCATCTGTGAAATACGCATTAGACATGTACGTGCCTCTTCGAGAGACAACAACCGGCCCCTTGGACCGAACATAGGCTGAGGCAATCAGTAACAAATAAACAAGGGCAACTACAAAAATACCGAAAACATCAGTAATAGCCAAAATCATCAACGCCAGAGGATGCGGTGAACATCCCTGACGTATGTATCTTCTAAATCAGATTTGCTATGACACTAGCCTGAGCTCTGTTAGAAGTCCCCTTTCTCGACTCCTTAACAAAGTCCAAAGATCATCATCAACTACAAAGTGACGAAGACAGCCAAAAGAAGAAAATCACATGCAACTGAACAAGAGAAAAAAAAGTAGTCAACAGAGAGAGACACAGAAGGTGAAGTGTACCAGCAGATTTCTGTTAAAGTCCCATTTCCCACTCACCCCCACAACCCCATGTTCCCGCGCGAAATCGGCCTAAGCTGGAAGTGCTCCCCCAAAACTGCCCTGCTTCTCCTTTCTTTATATCACTTCTGAGCATTACCTCCCCTTTCTTTTTATCACTTCTGAGCATTACCTCCCCTTTCTTTATATAACTTCTGAGCATTACCTCCCATTTCTATATATCACTTCTGAGCATTAACTTCCTTTATTCAATGCCTCTATGGAGCATTACCTCCCCTTTCTTTATATCACTACTATTACTTCCTCTTTCTTCATGCAGCTACAAAAATTAGTCCACTTTCTTTAAACATCTACTTAGAGTCTACTAGCATAATCCCACCTACTTTCTATATTCCTCTACTGAGCAATATCTCATCTT
Organism: Sinotaia quadrata; assembly: GCA_028829895.1. Classification (NCBI taxonomy): domain Eukaryota; kingdom Metazoa; phylum Mollusca; class Gastropoda; order Architaenioglossa; family Viviparidae; genus Sinotaia; species Sinotaia quadrata. The sequence goes on from CM054183.1 coordinate 7,514,411, forward strand.
CCTCTACGTTGCTGTTGAACATTATCTCCCCTTTCTCCATAACGTGAAGTGAAAACAAGCCACAGAATATACAAATCGCTTTTTGTTATATGGCTGGCTATATTCATTCCGAAAATCCTCAACTGTTGCGTCTCAGCAGCTCTATCTTTGTGACTCTGATCTTCTGTCAAACAGTTGTTTCAGTTCCTTCAGGGATAAGGGTTGGTGTGTTTGCGAGGGGAAATGGGTATAAACCCAGTTTCACACACACACACACACACACACACACACACACACACACACACACACACACACACACACACACACACACACACACACACACACACACAAACTTTCAAACACTATTCACTAGGCTTTAGTACTCCCTGTTCTCTATCCTCAATCCTGGAAGTGTCTTTCCACCACACTCTTCAACTTCAGTAGAGGCAGGAACCGTAATACTTGAAGGCCTAGAATCAAGTGTAGGTCTCTTTTATATTCATTTATTATTATTGTTGATGGTGATGGTGGTGGTGGTGATGATGACTTAGAAGTAGTAGATGATGATGTCGAGAATAAGCAACAGAGTGAACTGCGCAGTGCATGAACACTCGGTGAATCTTGCATTGTTATGAGTGCGTGACTAGATTGTATATAATTACAAGGAATTCTCCAGTTACCGCCAGTCATTGATTAGATTGTATATAATTACAAGGAATTCTCCAGTTACCGCCAGTCATTGATTAGATTGTATATAATTACAAGGAATTCTCCAGTTACCGCCAGTCGTTGGTTAGATTGTATATAATTACAAGGAATTCTCCAGTTACCGCCAGTCGTTGGTTAGATTGTATATAATTACAAGGAATTCTCCAGTTACCGCCAGTCGTTGGACACATATGTAGGCTAGGAGTGATGGTTGCATTATTTCACTGTTCTCAAGAGCTTGCGTGGGGCCTTTCGTCTTAGTGCGTTCAAATCTCTTGATAGCTGTGCAGGGGCTTGATAGGTAATACACATTTCAGTGTTGATCCGTATTATATATAGATTTTGTGCATGTGTTTGTGTGTGTGTGTGTGTGTGTGTGTGTGTGTGTGTGTGTGTGTGTGTGTGTGTGTGTGTGTGTGTATTAGTACATCAGTCTCAACAATTTCGTATAATGTACATTCTTTATATTTAATGGACTTTGCAGAGAAAGCAATAATTTATTTGTTTCCCCTTTTGAAACAGTGTACATATAAGTCGACTCGAAAAGGGGATTATTTCCCTTTAATGTTTTTCATTTGCTTATAACGTTATATGTGTAATTTACATCGTCATTGTTTTGTTATTAATTCTTGAATTCTATTTTGTCCCATTTAGATCTGCCATTTTTGTTGTTGTATGTTTGTATATAAGCCATGCGTGTCGGTTTTTGTAATTTATTTTTGGTTATTGTGTGTCGAAAGTAGTTCGCTCACTTTCGCTCCAGCGCGTTCGGTTCGGAGAAAAAATAAAACAACTTGAGATCACTGCGGCATACAGACAATGACATTATCTTTCTAATAGCGATACAAACAACTGTAACAAATACCTCGGCTCAATGTTAACAAAGCTGTCTCATTCTTTTAGCTTTATTTTATTCTCTCCATTTGGGATGAAAACATGGAAACTACACACCATTTCAGTTAACCACATGAGACGCTATTATCCACCGAGGGAGGGCGGTTGAGGTGTACGCTAAACTGGTGCGACCTTTTTCACCCCATTCCACCAGCCCTCCCGCCTTCCACCTCGGACCGCAATGTGAGCCCGTGGGGTCCCACTGGGGCACTTCGGATCAGAGAACGTCTGATGACGAAATGATCAATGCAAGCTCCAGTGGTGACGTAACACTGCTATCGAACACACACATGAGACGTGTTCAATATTTTCAATTGTAGGGAGAAACTTACTATGTCAGCCATATTATTATTTTTATGATAATAAGAGACCACATGTTGTGAGAAAATTCTGTGTATGTGTGTGCGTGCGTGCGGTGCGTGAGTGCGTTACATAGTTGTGTGTGCGCTCTCGCGTGCGAGTGTTATGACGTCATTCAACATTCACTCTTTCCTGTTTCCTCGTTCTAAGAGTGTCGTTTCCGGTTTTGACTCGTTACATCTTTTGTTCTGCCTGTTTTAAAACTGACAACAAAGATAAGAACGTTTGTCTTCTAAAATCAAACAAAATATTCATTAAAACTATGATGGCACATGCATAAATTTTATGGAATTTAGTTCTGAAGTCACGGATTTATGCAAATGTTAGGAAGGCATAAAACAGGCATTAATATAGGAAGGCATAAAACAGGCATTAATATAGGAAGGCATAAAACAGGCATTAATATAGGAAGCCATAAAACAGGCATTAATATAGGAAGCCATAAAACAGGCATTAATATAGGAAGCCATAAAACAGGCATTAATATAGGAATCCATAAAACAAGCATTAATATAGGAAGCCATAATATATTGCACATATAAGGAATAGATCTACAGCAATCGAAAGTGATAAGCCTTTACAGTCTGTAAATCTATACACTGGATACAATTTTACATACACTAAAATGTATGACAATGAAGTGCATGTTGATATTTTGCATGTCAAACGTTTAATATGAGAAATATGTTTAAACAGCAGGCAGAGAAATGTTTGATAGTGAAAATTTGTTTAAACAACAGGCAGCGAAATGTTTGACAGTGAAGAATATGTTTAAACAGCAGGCAGAGAAATGTTTGACAGTGAAAAATATGTTTATACAGCAGGCAGCGAAATGTTTGACAGTGAAGAATATGTTTAAACAGCAGGCAGAGAAATGTTTGACAGTGAAAAATATGTTTATACAGCAGGCAGCGAAATGTTTGACAGTGAAGAATATGTTTAAACAGCAGGCAGAGAAATGTTTGACAGTGAAAAATATGTTTATACAGCAGGCAGCGAAATGTTTGACAGTGAAGAATATGTTTAAACAGCAGGCAGAGAAATGTTTGACAGTGAAGAATATGTTTAAACAGCAGGCAGAGAAATGTTCATTAATATATGTTTCAACAGGTAAATGAACGAAGAGTAAGGGATAGGCTTATATATATATATATATATATGTCTGCGTGTAACAGTATCATTATGAAAATGAGAGAAAGGGTAATATTCATACACACACACACACACACACACACACACACACACACACACACACACACACACACACACACATACACACACACACACACACACACACAGAAACATCACACGCGCGCGCGCTCACGCATGCTCTTACTTACCTGTCTATTTAGACACTGAGAATCGTGCAATTAGCAATTCTGCAAATCTAGACCTTATGTTTGGTGTAAGTAGAAATTCTGTATAAAATCTGTACACTATGCTTCTATGTAAATAGGAATTCTGCACATCTCGACAATAAGCACTGATGTAATTTGGCATTTTGCAAATCTCGACAAGCTCTGGTGAAATTTGGTATTCTGTAATATCGAAACAATTCATCCGAGTTGTAATAACCAAGTATTATATTTTATTCAAAGGAACTGGTTCAAATCCTCTCGATACTGATAATGCTGTCATTGTTTCTTGTTTCCTGTTGTGTTTCAATAGATTTATGATATGTTACTCTTTTCAAGTTGTTTCAGACTGTTTCATATTCCTGTTGTTTGTAAACGTTGATGAGTGTTTATGTACAGTAATGTAGCATGCTACATGTTGTCAATCCGCTCCATACTAGTTTTGTTACATAAATGCTCAGTTTATTTCCCAGGTGTATATATCCAGCACATATATGATAAGTGTTACTTTTTCTTGTTACGTTTTTCATTGTTTTGTGGTGGACCTCCTGTTTTCTGCTGTACATTAAAAACAAAATGATAATCAGGTTTCATTTTCCTGTTGAAATGTTAGAATTATACTTGGAGTTTTTCTCATTTGCGTGTGTCAGTAGATTCACGATGCAACTTCGTGTTCATGTTTTACATTAGTAGATTTCACTGCATATTTCTGTTGATTTAACTACCTATTTTTGTTGATGTAACTGCACATTTCTGTTGATGTAACTGCACATTTCTGTTGATGTAACTGCATATTTCTGTTCATGTTGCATAGCAATAAATCTGATTGCAGTTCGATATTTACACTTTGCACCAATAGATTTTACTCCCTATTTCAGTTCATGCTCTACATCAGTAGATTTCTTTACCTATTTCAGTTCATGCTCTACATCAGTAGATTTCATTACCTATTTCAGTTCATGCTCTACATCAGTAGATTTCATTACTTATTTCAGTTCATGCTCTACATCAGTAGATTTCATTACCTCTTTCAGTTCATGCTCTACATCAGTATATTTCATTACCGTTTCGTATTAATGTTGTGTATATATATCAGCAACTAAAATTTTTATATTGCACGCCAGTAGATTTGATTGCAGTTGAATGTTCTTGCAGTAAACCAATAGATTTAAGATGGAGCTATGCATAAATTATCAACTGGAGTGCATGCCCGAAATCTGTGCTCAGATGTTTGAAATCTGAAACGAACACTACGCTTCGCCTCTAATGTGATGTTTTCTTATTGTTTGTACAGTTATCATGCGATGTGATAAAACTTATTTCAGATGGTATTTCCAACTGGCGTTCTATGTGCTCATGTTTGGGGAGGACTTTTTCACTGAGTTGTCTTAGAGTGTAGAGGATGGGGCGTTTTGCACATGATTTTTCAGTGAAAGTAGAGGGAAGGAATTTGTGTGTGTGTGTGTGTGTGTGTGTGTGTGTGTGTGTGTGTGTGTGTGTGTGTGTGTGTGCGCGCGTGCGTGCGTGCGTGCGTGCGTGCGTGTACGTGTATTATTACTGACAGGACATTACAGATATTCATACAGCAGTACTGAAAATAGTTGTTTTCTTTTCTTTGTATGTCTCCTTTCGTCTGAAATTTCTTTTGCTGTAAGCCCATTCAGCCGACCGCCCATTTTGAAAAAGAAAATTTTTCCGTTATGTCCTTTCTATTTCCTCCTGTTTTGCTGTCCGTTACCCGGGGTCGTTTGCCCGTCCGAACTATGAAATAGCAGAGCGCTTTTCCGGTTTTGTCATTTTCATTATTCTGTTTGAAGAAGTGTTTATCTAGTCATCTCTTGAATTAGAAGCGTGTTTATCTCATCCATTGCATTCCCTGATGTTTATTTTGCTCCCCAGTCACATGACTTGTGCTGTGTTAGGCACGTTCTGTTCTGTGCTTAACAAGTCAGGTCTAGATAGTACTCCAGTCAACAATATACAATTTTATTTATCCGTTACGGATCAGCTGGGGCTGCCCCCACCCCCACCCCAACAGCCATTCACATGTACTCCACCCCGATCGGTGTGTTTTGTCTTTTGCACAGTGGACAAAATCCGCGTTTATTTAATTACATAGGAAACGTTTGGGGTTTTTTTTGTTTTTTTTAAAAATAAATTTAAAATTAGTGATAGATTCCAGCCAACAACAACTTGGCTGAATGCGATAATGTTAGCAGTATATCAGTAATATATATGAGGCCAATTCCATTCAGTATTTATCGCATTGCCACGTCACAATGCAAACAGTGCACGTGTCCGATCCAAAGCATTATCTCCCTTTCTTTTTTCTTTTTATCATTTGTGTTGCGTTTGTTGATGTTATCAGAACAGTTTGGTTGTTTAATTAATCCCGACATAAAGGATAGGCGCAGAAGGCTCGCTTCCCCCCTCCCAACCCCATAGCCGCCCTTGTACGTCACCAAGATGTTATGTATAAGTTTTTAAATGCTTTTGACGAATATTGCACGTTACATGAAACGTTACTTTTAATTCAGAGCGACTGATTAAAGCGAGTTTTGTCATCTTGAAATCGGACTTCGAATGACAAATAAGATTTTGGTTATTTTACTGTTGTTTTTGTTTTTTTTAAGCTGTAAGTCACAAGTTCTTGATTAATGTAATTTAATGTAATAAAATTAGTAAGAAGTATATTTTATTTCAGCATTGCCCTTGGTCAAATCTGTATTAACCAGCATTACTTGACTCGATAACTACTCTCTTCTGAGAACCTTTGCATTTTACAATCAAACTGTCGAACTTTACCAAGAAGTTTAAAAAAATGGGTAAATAAATCTAAATTTAAATAAATATTACATTCTTAAACATAACTGCAGATTACAGGCAGTGACGAGAAATAATCATTTTAATTTCTTTTGTTGTTGAACAGAAATAATTTTCAGAATATTAATTGCACGTGTAAATTTCATTGCGCCTCATTTTGAACTTTTTGTTCTGTTTAAATATTTTTGGTCACAAGTTCTTCGTGCGTCCGTACGTAGTACATATCTGTCTCGTGACGCCAAGAGAACGCGACAGTCACGTGTGGAAATCACGTGTGTTTGCGTTTCAGCATTTCAGCGTCGCCATGTGGCAATCATTTGTTATGAGAGTTTTCTTTTTGCACACCATGTGGCAATCATTTGTTATGAGAGTTTTCTTTTTGCACACCATGTGGCAATCATTTGTTATGAGAGTTTTCTTTTTGCACGCCATGTGGCAATCATTTGTTATGAGAGTTTTCTTTTTGCACACCATATGTCAGCACTCTGAGTGAGCTGTTTCTGTTCATTGCTCGTTACATTTCGTGTGACAGGAGTTTATAATTAACAAGCAAATCGGAAACTTAACGGGACGAAAAGCTTTTTGACCTTAGAAATCCTTGACCTGATAACATGATCCCTTCCTGATCCCCAAACCTAATATTGTACGTTGATGATTTTTATGTATTTATTTTTAAAATTTCTTTATATGTATATTACATACATAATTTACTTTTCTGAGGGGAGTTAACTGTCATTTTTTTTGTCGAAAATGTAGGCCTATATAAGTGTAGTAGATGTTGCAATTTACTGTGCCATTGATTTCATATAATTATTATCTCGTGCAGTTTTTGAAATAGACGTATTTTGTAGCTTGCTAAGCAAACGCTTCGCAACAGTTCGAATGTATTTACTTTATTCAACGCGTAAGTTACGATGGACTGCGGAATTTTGTAAAATTATCTTATTAACTTTTCAGGAAGGTCATGAATTTTGTTCTGAATTTTAATAGCTGACGGTTTGTGAGAAGGTTTTTTTTTGTGTGTGTGTGTGTTATTAACTGTTTGTTTTTAATTTAAATTACGTCTTTCATTTACTTTTCAAGGCAACATTCTGCCGCTTCTAATCAGATAACAGGCAATGCCTTTGAGCGACATAACATTTAGCTTATGGGGGGTTTCATGCAGCAACCGGAAGTGTTGCTTACTACCTCTGAGGTACTTAAGTTTGATGTTATTTCCGTTGCATAGGTAACAACCGAAAGTGTTGCTTACGACCTCTGAGGAATGAAAGTTTGATTTTATTTCCATTGTATAGGTAAAACCGGAAGTGTTGCTCATTGATGATTATGCTAGTTTTATTTTCTTGTTTAGGCTGGAGAACACAAGTTTTCAAATAAGTCTCCATGCAGCTTGTGAATGAAATATCGTCAAGTCTAAAGTTTGTTAGTTTTTAAGAGATGAATTTGCGATCTGTTAATGTAATTATATCGTTATTCAAATACTTGTTTAAGCATGAAATAAAGTGTGAAAATATCAAATTCAACAAACAAACAAACAAGAAGAGAAACAGCTTACATCCATTATTCAATGATGACCTTACATATATTAATAGTAATGATTTTGTTTCCATTACTCTGTAACCAATGAAAACTCACCAAATTGTTAGATTAATTGGAACAGCTTCGTTTGTTGGCTGATTTCGCACCCTCTCCAAGGAAAATGATGACTGTGTTCATTCATGCATGAAATCTCCCTTAAACTGGGTCACTCGTTGGCCATCATGGACACACGTTTCTAGTCCTTAGAGGCAGAAAAGCGGTCTACGTTTTGACAGGTCCATACAAAACCGCCCTAAATTTGTAATTCATTATTGCGTTTTATAATGTATTGTTACAGTATGTTACGTGTTGTAGCAATGTAGTATGTACAGACTCTTGAACGTTAGTTACTATGCATTGTTCTGACAATTGTGTGTGCATTTGTTGTTTTAGAATGTAGCCACTGATTCAGTGAATAATAGGTAAGTTGATTACTTTTAGAGGTGTGTCACAGATGTACATTGCTATTTCATACAAGAGTAAATGGTGTGGAACAGTTGAGTTTTGCATTGATTTATTTACTGTTGACATGCGAACAACACACTGCCTACTATGTGTACTGATTTATCATTGGCCAACTGAATAACTGGTTGTATAATATTGTAATAATAATTGTATAATATGGTCGCTTATCGCTCTAGAATTTGATGGACATAAAAGGGGGTAGGTAGGGATGGAGATGGGGAATGGGGTTGTCACTTTAACACTGTTGAATTTCGGTATCAAAACTCGAGTAAATTCTAAAGTGCCGTGTGCACATGCCCACACTGTGCCAATAATAAAGTGCCGTGTGCATGTGCACACACTGTGCCAATAATAAAGTGCCGTGTGCACATGCACACACTGTGCCAATAATAAAGTGACGTGTGCACATGCCCACACTGTGCCAATAATAAAGTGACGTGTGCACATGCCCACACTGTGCCAATAATAAAGCAAGTTGTCCAATTATGCATAGTGTTTTGCACGCTATCTCATAATACTTTCGTGTTTGCAGTTGGCAATTTTAATGCCATCATAAAAATACATTTTTCATAAGAAGAAAATGTGCAGAAATAAAAATGTCTGGGTTCTGAAATATGTTGCAATGCTTATTTTGGAACAGAAAATGGCATGAGATTTTTAGAAATGTGTTATGCTGTTATTGTTTAAAGAATTAATTTCAAAAATTTCTTCAGAAAGTGTAACATGAAGTTTTCTAAGACACTATAAAGTCAAGTTATTTTATTTATCTAGTACGGAAATCAAGTTTTTATTTGAGGTTTACTTTCTTTCCGTTTCACTCGGTTTTTCAAGAGCAGCTAACACGGGGCGTAAAGCTGGCACTTCTTAAAGCGAAGATTAAATCCTTGTAGAGTTGTCTCCCCTATTTTCCCTCTCCAGAAGCATGGTAATCACATCAATATCATGTCAAAAATAAACCTGTATCCGTATCTTTTATCAACGTTTATATAAAATGAGATCAATAGCAAGAATTAGTTAACACATAACTTCAGAATCTTGTATTTTCCGGGCTCAACTTTTGGACGCATTTCATTTGCTAGTTAAGGCGATTTTTTTATTTAAAAAACATGAATTTCATTGGACATCAAATTTGCAACTTTTCAAACCACATATTTCATTGCCGAAAGGGTTTTGTGGCTGTCATTTTTGTTGTTGTTTATTGGGTACTTTTAAAAATTACATTAAAAGCATAAATGAGAAAAGGGTTTGCACTTTGCAAATTATTTTTCAAATGTGTTCAAAATAATAAGAAACGCGACATTTAGATGTCAAAATAGTAAATCGTACTTCACATTTATATCGATCGAAAAAAGTAAAAAGATGACCACATTATATTATTTATTAATTTTATTCGTTGTTTATGCGTGTGTTGATGGTAGATCATTTGATTGTACATATATCAATATACTGTTTTCGTGAATTTCTTAAACTGTGTTTGGTATTGTTCTTTCCTAGTTTCATACAACTCATGTAATAAATAATATCTAAAAAGTAGTCTTTCTCAATTTCATTTCATTTAATTAAAGTTGTTGGAATGAAATTGCTTATATTGGACTTAAATGTGTGTGTATAATTAGATACAAATATATTATGTGTGACTGCATTTGTACATGGATACTTACACACACATATGTGTGTGTGAGTGTTTGACTGCATTTGTATATGCGTCTATATTAGTATTTGATTGTATTTGTGAATGTGTGTGTTGTTTTGTTCCTTTCTTTGTTTTGTGAATGTAACTATAGGAATATACTTAAGACTTTTGAGTATGTATGAATGTCTATGTACATATTTGTCAATATGTATAAACGAGTGTACATGTGTATTCATTAATGTGTACGCTTAATGTTTGTGAGTACAAATGTGATAAAGTACAAGAATGAATGTCATAAAGGAGTGTATGAAGACATATGTCAAAAGAATACAAAGGGAGATAGTAAAGAGTATAAAGAAAGATTATAAAGAACATGGAATGTAATACAAAGAGGTTAACGAGTATGCAGAAAAAAGAGTGCAGGGGATTTTACATGAAAGAGGACACTGAGGTGATGTACGAATACATGTGATGTACGTACAGATAAGAACTAGAAATTAAAATGGTACACGAAAAAGAGTACAGATAAGAATTAGAAAAATGTTACATGAAAAGAACTAGAAAATAAAAATGGTACACGTAAAGACCCAGAAATTAAAATGGTACAGAAAAGAACTCGAAAATAAAAAGAGTACACGAAAAGAACTCGAAAATAAAATGGAGCACGAAATTAGTACAGACAAGAATTAGAAAAATGGTACAAGAAAAGAACTAGAAAACAAAAACGGTACAGAAAAGAACGATAAAATAAAAAGAGTACAGGAAAAGAAATAGAAATTACAAATGGTACACAAAAAGAGTTCAGATAAGAATTAGAAAAATGGTACAGGAAAAGACCAAGAAAATAAAAAGAGTACACGAAAAGAACTAGAAAATAAAAAAAAAATAAAATTGGTACAGAAAAAGAACTAGAAAATAAAAATGGTACAGAAAAAGAAATTGAAAATTAAAATGGTACACAAAAAGAGTACAGATAAGAATTAGAAAAATGGTACATAAAAAGTGTCAGATAAGAATTAGAAAAACATTATATGAAAAGAGTACAGATAAGAATTAGAAAAATGGTACATGAAAAGAACTAGATAATAAAAATTACACTTGAGTACAGATTAGAAAAATGGTACATGAAAACAACTAGAAAATATAAATGGTACACAAAAAGAGTACAGATAAGAATTAGAAAAATGTGTGATGCCCAAAATGCAAATTACATAGGTAATAATTAATTATTATATTTTTTCTTAAATTATTTAACCTTCTGAATTTAATCAAATGTCTTTTACTCTCAATTTTTGATACTTCTTTCTGAACCATTGTTAAGTTAGGATACTATATAACTGTTAAAGTGCTAATTAAGAGTTGGAGTCTAGTCTACTGATTGGAACTACATAGCAGAGCCATCAGATGTACATTCTATAGGCCCTTAGTCATGCATGAGCAGATACCAATCGCCTGCAACCACTTATCTCAGCCATTACTTCCCCTGCATAAATGGAAATCACTTCTCTTAAGTAACTGGAACTTGTAAACATGGGCCCAAAGTTGGCCATCATTATCTGAGAAATTCCTAGAACTCATTCCAAACGTTATCTTTTTGAAGGAACAGGTGTTTTTATTGCAAATAAAAACTGACATTCAGCTTTGGATTAAAAACAAATTATGATTAATTAGTAATGAACATTAATATGCAATCACTACATAAATTATACTTCCATGTCACTTGCCACTCTTAAGTTCTATTCTTCCAGAATTCACAGATCACCTGGCACACCACACATCTTGAAAATCTTTCCTTATCTATCAGTTTACACACCAGGCTATTGTCAAAGGGTTGAACATGGGTGTATTCATGTCAACGTCATGTATACTATTTTGATAAAGACAATCAAGTACACACTCACCATTCGTGTAGTCAAGCAAGTCTAATAAACAATGTAAGCCAAGCTATTCAAATGTCTTAAATTGTGTGATGGCAATTCTTCACTTCGTCATTCTATAATCTGCTAATACAATTAACCCTTTAAACACAGAAGCTTCCTTATATAAAAGTCAATGTTGGTAAGTAGTAAAAGATGGACTTTATTTCATAATGGCAATAAAAATTATCAAACTTATCTAGACAGTAAATATGAAAAAGTAAAAATGACTTTTTCTTACCTGTAATTATTGTCATTAAAGTTATTTCTAAAGTTCTGATAGCTAGTACAATCACATAAAATTTTTAAAAAGTAAATAAAACATATAACAGATAATAAAAAAGCAAAGTGTCATTGTGGTTATAAATGGATTTATTTCAATTTTCAACAAAACTGATTTCCCAAACTTTAGAGCTGCAGAACAAGGTAAGCACGTCCATGAATGTATATAAAATACAATAAATAAGACAATGTCTCCTCTCAAATATGTAAATAAGTTCTTGTCTCTCTACAGAATAAAGTAAAACAAAGCCATTTCTGTCTATAAAACATGTAGAATATACATTTAAACCACATTTACAAAAATAGATGTATATCATCCCAAATAAAACTATGAAAATTGATTCAAAAACATATCTTAGAACTCAAGAGACTTTGAAAGATAACATTTTCAATATACAAAATGGAAATAAAATACAATTTAAGCTGGTTTATTCAACTTAAAAAAATTAAATTACATGAATGTGTTTCTTAACAAAGAATAATCACAAATAATTGGCACATAAAGTCCTTCATTAATTAAAGTATCAAAATACTGATTAAAGTTTAATATTGTGATAAAATGAACACAAAACAAGCATTTTAAATGACTTGTAATTAAGTGACTGGCAGCAATTGATTTATAAAATAAAAATATTATATAAATGAGGAAATGACTGGCACTACATGTTTTTAAATATTATAATAATATAGATTAAAATAACTGCTACTTGAATCATGAACAATACTCAAACAGAAGTGTAGCTGATATTATGACCATAACAAATAATATTGATAAATACCATGAACACAAATAAAAGTTTATCAAGTATTACAAATAAGACAAAAACATGTGTATACCAAGTGTCATGAACAGAATATAAAATGAAAAATTGTTAAGTTTATGATCAAGACATAAACATCTGCTTATCAAATGCCATAAACAGAACAAAATACATGTAATAGATTTTTCAAGTTTTACAATCAAGACAAGAGTATACCATCATTATCAGGGCACAATGGAAAGACTATCAAGTATTATGAAGACAAATAACAGGAGTGTCTAGCAACATGAATGTATCTGAAATTATAAGAATAGTGTCACGTGACACAAATTGCAGAAGTGTTTATAGCGTTATTACAAAAATAGAAGGATATCCAGTATCGTTCACATGAAATATACTGTTTTATCTAATGTGATGAAGCACATTGTTTATCTAGTGTCATTGTTTATTCAGTGTCACAAAACGCATTGTTTATCTAGTGTCATGAAACACACTGTTTATCTAGTATCATTCAGAAATGCACTGTTTATCCAGTGTCACAAAACACACTGTTTATGCTGTGTCACAAAACACATTACTTATCTAGTGTCATGAAACACACTGTTTATCTAGCATCATTCATATATGAAACACACTGTTTATCCAGTTTATCTAGTGTCATGAATGTGACAGAAATAAGAGAAGTGTGTCAAGTTTCATGAGCACTACACTAATAACAGAAATAAAACATAAAAGCTGAAGGTAAAGAATGACATATTTTGATTAGAATCAGTTAAAATGTTACAAAGAACAGTTTTCTTAACACTCACTAAAATCTTCTGAGGATTGAGATGCATAAATTATGGATTGTATTAATATCAAATGAACTGACTCAAGGAATTCAAGTGACTGACTGCAGGAATTCAAGTGCTAATACTGTAATATTTGTAACATGACTGGCTATGTCCTTACAGTGAGCTCTACATGGAGAGATCAGCTTGAATAATATTTAATAATTAACAAAAATACACTAGTTACAGATTTATGGTTATGACTAGAAAATTGCTGTTCTTAATGAACTGTCTTGTGCCATGTGTCTGATCAGTGAAATAAGTGAATGCAGCAGAACCATACAAAGTGACGACATGCTGAGCAGAAAGCGCTGTGTGAACACAAACAGTGGCATTCTAAGAATGAAAAAAAGAAGTCAATAGAATCTATGAATGAACTTAAGTCCATGAGTGAACTACAAGGAATCATGAAATGAACAGCAAGCCACATGCATTGTGGAAATATCCATGAATCAAGAGAAGTCACAAAGTGAACTACATGTAGTCTATGAGTGAATTACAAGGAATCATATACTGTATGTGTGAACTGCAAGAAGATATGTTCAATCTTTCTGATATCTAAAGATGCATGCAGAGTCCATAACTAATGAAAGTAGAGTTTTGTTTGAACAGATCGTGTGGAGTCAGTGAGCGAAATACAGGTCATGTGTGAACTACAGGTCATGTAAAGTCACTGAGTGAACTACAGGTCATGGAGAGTCACTGAGTAAACCATAGGTCATTCAAGGTCATTTAAAGTCAGATAAGACCAATGAATCATGTAATTAATCATAGAATTGGACCAATACCAACCACAAAATAGTTTGAAATTTCATAAGCATATCAGGTACAATTTTGGAACAGAATAAATTAATTAGTAAATGATAATCATAATGAGTGAAGGGTGCCCAGAAGTGTCACACTTGTGTAACAGTATCAATATCACAAAAATCTAGTAATATAAGGTCAGGTTTATTACAATTATAAGAATAGAGTAACTATCAATATAAAGTCTGACATATTACCATTCTAAACTTATGGTATTGAAAATCAGGCATGATAACATTATAAATATAGTACATGTAAATAAGTGGTTGCATTAATTAGTGTAAATACAGGGTAGTAATCAATGGTTGCATTAATTAGTGTAAATGCAGGGTAATAATCAATGGTTGCATTAATTAGTGTAAATACAGGGTAATAATCAATGGTTGCATTAATTAGTGTAAATACAGGGTAGTAATCAATTAATTAATTAAGGTCACATTAATTAATGTAAATAGTATCTGGCAATAATGTGATAACAGAATGATTCTGCTTGATGTGACACTGATAACACTGAACAACATTCACACAATACAGCTGAAAAAAAACATTAAGCTGGACCTTTGTGGACTCAGGACCATGAATGAATAGCATACTTCAGATGTTACATTGACAAGTGACACTTCAAGAAACATCCTAAAACACAAAAACAAGTATTCCAAAATGCTCAGACTTCGGCAGCATGCATGACAAAGACTAATATTTCAACTCATGCCTAACAGCACAAAGAAACCCCATTAAAAAAAATACTAAAGAAACATTAAACAAAAAGAATGTAGTTATTCACATTACCAACACTTTTGACAATATTGTACAATTTGAAAGGTAATTTCAATAAAATATTTTCACCACACTGATGCTGGAATTAGTGCAAATTAAATTAAAACTCTAGATCTGACTTCTAGCAAATAAACAATGAATAAATAAGTTTCTTTCTAATTTCAGTTTCATCAGTAGATATGACCTAATTATGAACAAAAATGAAGACAACACCCTTTACTGATGCCTTCATCTTTTCATTACTCTCCTTGATTATACATAAAATATTCATTAATTCCACCACCACCACCACCTTCGTATCACCCATTTTTAATGAAACAAAATCTTTAATAATGTTAATTAGTAAATCACTAAGGCACATATTAGAACTGGATTTTTATAATGAAATCAACTCACGGTTAATTGAAAATTTCAAAATAATATTATCCACAACATGTGTATCTCAGTGCTCTTCAAAATATAGTTCATTAGACAATTATATAAACTGTAATATAAAATTAAATCATGGTAAATGTTTCGCTTTTATATTATATACTTTTGATTTTGTGAAGGGCAATGCCACTAATACATGTTTCGTTAAGTGTAAACATGGTAAATATAAAATCTCTTTCCTATAATTCACATTCTAACATTGAGCAAACAGCTTTACCAACAATGTTTTTCAATACTATTAATCTGCACTTGATGTGACTTTCAGTTTCACAGAGCACAATAATTTTCAAACAGTAAGAAAATATCTGGCAAGGTTTTTGATTTTTAAAACCATATTGTACAAACGTACTTATAAATAAAACTTGTATGGTAGTACTTTTTTTAAAAGTAGTGTAAATAATACAGTATAAGGTCAACATTAATGGAGAGACAAAATAATAATTCTAGGATCACAACAAAATAAAGCATTCTTAGGTCCTAAATACAAACATTTTTGAAATAACAGATAGAAATGCTTACACAGCATATTAACAACCTTTCAGAATCATGTTTTCAGAAAAGTTAACAATCTAGTTTTGGAAAAAATTAACATTCTGTCAGTAAGGTTAATCACAAGAGCTAAGTAACTGAAAACGAATAACTATCAACACACTCAAACAGAAATGCTTACACACAAGTAGATCAATGCATATATGGTTGTCTACAGCTTCAGTGAAATAATTATTTTTAAAATTAAAATATTTATACTACCTTTCACATGTATACACCCACCCACCCAACCCTGTGCAATCTTAACCCAACACTAATGTTTCATCCTGTGGCAGCAATCACAGAAGAGCACAAAATGATTTCTTCAGCTGTTCCTGTCAAAGCAACAAAAACTATATATAATATCTTATATCTGTTTGCCTACAAATCAATATCATTACTGAAATAAATGTTAACCTTGACCACCATGATGACATCACATACATCCCTTCCACTCCATAGTGCTACACTGGCTACTAACGCCATGATTCACAGATCAATATAATTAGATCAATAATCAGAACAATAATTAGATCAACAATTTATAAAGTTTACAAGTATAAACATTTCAGAACAAAGTTCAGAAAACTTTTTTTTCCTCTGACTTAATTTAAACATGTTGAAATGATAGTTAAAGGTATAATGCTGACTAACTCCGGGTACTCAATGTGGTTATATATTCACAGTAAACGCTAAAATAATCCAAAGTCATCATTTTAGCAGAGTGAATAGAAAACTTGTGTGTTAAAACTCTGCATCGTTTACACATGATCAAGAACTGTATATGCCAATCTGTGTCAATCACAACAACAATACTAACATTCAAGATGGAACTAGGTCACAGATGTCTCAGACAGGTTAACTGGTATCATGACAGGAAAACTGTGATACTTTTCAGAGTGACAGTTTGGAGGGACAGTCTGGAGTGTGGCCACTAAAGAAAGGGGTGCACAGTAATTAAAATCAATGTATATTCCATAAAACGGTTATGTTCATGCATTCCCTTCATGATGACAGTGACCATGACTAAATGATGTTTGAAACCTGTCTCAATGATGTCCATAAAGCTAAACTGTAACTGCTTATTAGAACTTATATCAGTACTGGAGAAAAAGAGATTTTGTTCTTTTCATATTATTTTGTGTTAAATTAACTGTTGGCCAATCCATTTATTACAATGCATTATGTTTGTGTGAGCATATCAATGACACTAAAATATGCATCAATAATAAAGTATTACATGTAATTTAAATTTTGTAACACAACTAAAATTTCTTAAAACTATTGTTCCAAAATAAATGAATGTAAAATATTCATTGAGGCTGTATTAAAAAATACACCCAGAAAATATACTATCATGATAAATCGCTGTAGCAGACAATTATCCAACAGTTCTCTGCACTTAAAATTGCATAACGATCTTTTCATCAAAAATAAGATCACAATTATTAATTATCCATTACAGTGAATCCCACTTCTACAGATGCTATACAAAAATATTTTTTATAAAATGTCCATAGTGTCAGTAATTATGACATAAACTGGTAATAAGACAAAAGTACAGAAATAGCAAATAAAGGGAGTGAATCTAAATGAAGATTATGTGTTCAGTGATATGTATTGTTGAAAACAATGGTACATTTGCAATGCTGTTAAAACAACTACAACCATAATATCTAACCATTTGTACAGAATTATTAATCAATGGCATAACATAAAAATAAATCATACAAACAAACGAGATATGGCTGTCTCCTGATGTTGAGAATACATAATCAATGCAAACTTACACACTTTATATGATTATAAATAAATCAAAATCAAACTAAAGAATGTTCTTTCATTAGTGCAACTACACCATTCCAATCACAATAATAATCCATGAAATCTTTCCCACCTCTTCTTATCCAGGGCGACTACACCCTTCCAATCATGACAGTATCCCAAGAAATCTTTCCAAAAATGTTTTTATCCAAAAGCAGACCATAATGCAATCACAATCACTTTTTCTGGTGGTCGAGATGATCAGGCAAAAATAAGCAGTGTAAAGTTGTAATAAATAGTATCAGACCAAAAAAAACAAATGTGAAATTGACATCAAATGGATGTCCGATAATAAAACGAGCTTTGATAGCCCACGAAAACATTACCCCACCAATGGTTGGTGCAAGAGTCCTGCAAAACAAATTAAACTGAATTAGAGATAATCAGTTATACTAAAATATAATTATATTATACAAACAGTTATGCAGGTTTTCTTGTTGTTATAATTGCAAAGTTTTATATTTAACTTATAATAATCTACTACTTTAATAACAGGACTTGTAAGTACATTTTAATTTGTTGCCTGAAAGAAATAAAACAATAATAAATTGCATCCAAGTATTAAAATGTTCAGTTAAAAAAAAATTATTATCAGTTATTTAATTTTTTAAGTTTTGACTCAAAAGGGTCCACACTAATGTCATCACAACAGAATTTTTTTTTTCGTTTACTAACACTTTTGCTGTTTTCCTTGACAAGTTCATTCAAGTGTTTATTACTTATCAGTATGCTGTTTTCATTCAGTTTCCCAAAAATATTTTTTTAAAGTTGTACAAAGCCTATTTATTTTTCTAACATATAAAACAAAAACTTCTCAATACCAGAGTAAATGCATTACTCAAACAACAAATAGGAAATTTTCCTCTTCTGTATTAAAAAGACAAACAAAAATCAGGCTAAAATGGATGCTAAAATGTGGTTTTTCAGACTTGAAACTAACCGTGCAATTGCAGTAGCAGTCATTGCCAGACCATTAACCTTTCCGGCCATATCTGAGGTGACAGAGTTGTTAACGAACAGAGAAGAACCAGCAAAGCAAGAGTTGGCAGCAATCCGAAGAGGCAAAGTAACACATACAAGCGTCACCCATAGCCATATTTTACTGCAATTTGAGAATGAAAATTAATTATTTTTTAAAAACATAGTGTACCATTTATTTTTATAAGCATATCTGTATCAGTGATAATTCTACAAATGAAGTGAAAATTAATGTTAAAACATGTATATATATTAACCTGTTGAACATGCAGGTTTATTTAGTGCCCTCACAAATAAAGTGAAAATTAATGTTAAAACATGTATATATTAACCTGTTGAACATGCAGGTTTATTTAGTGCCCTCACAAATAAAGTGAAAATTAATGTTAAAACATGTATATATATTAACCTGTTGAACATACAGATTTATTTAGTGCCCTTGTGCTACTGCTACATAATTATAAAAATATTTTTTGCAGTTTGGTAAATTATGAAATAGTTCTATACAATGGTTCTATATATTCTTGTTTATCATGAGCACAGATGCACCAGATGTGTGTACTTAACATATAACATTGCTATACAGGCATTCCAAGGATTTCAGCTAACCATAGCTACATGAGCCTGAGGAATG